>CM076573.1:137539236-138139236 GCA_034641835.2 Pinus albicaulis
CGCAACGGCGCCAAAATGTGAAGTACAAAAAGGTGTCTTTAACTCCTAATTACCTTCGCATTAATTATCAACCCAGTGGGACGACTTTATTTCCAAGAGTGTACTCAATAGCACAACACTCAGAGCAATGTTTGTAATAAGTAGTGCTTAAAACATAAGTAATCAGAAGCTAAAAGAAATCCCGTCAATAACACAAACTCAGTACTGAAACAATGCCTTAATTTCACAGGGTTTATCAATTAGTGAATAGTACAACTTAGTCTCCAGTGATTGATAACTGAGGCAACTAAGTAGTAAGGCGCCAACCGGCTGGGATCATCATGTCACACTACAGTCTACCTTCACCAGTAAGAGAGTAATGCACAAATGCAGGAAGTCGGGAGCCATCTCATTTCTATAAATAGGATTGAACAATAAAACTCTATCCTTGTTTAACTGATATAAATTAAATCAAGCATAAATAAGATCCACAATCTGAGAACTTAGGCAGCGATAGCCAATGTCCTTTACAGTTGTTGATCTCTCACACCATACTAAAGCAATAAATTGAAAATGATAAATCAATAATGTTGCTAATAGAAATGGAATAAACACACTTGTTGTAATAACATTTAAAAGGCAAAAACAAATCCTTGCGGAAAAGGAACAACAACTAAATCTATTGGAAAACTGAACAACAAAGCTAATGAAATAGAAATGCACAGCAACTACAGATGTAATTGAATCAGCAACCTTAACCCAACAGCATGAACATTAATCGCAGTTATTGAAGCAACAACAATTGCAGTTATAATTGAATAGTAACATAATTGACAACAATGGCAATTACAAATAAACAGCAATGAAATGAACCACAATCTTAATCAGACAGCGCAATATTATATTAGAATTAAGAGCAGGACAATTCAAGTTATGATTAATAATTTTGTCACTACGCAATCCAATTATGATTTCACAATTCTGCAAAATGTTCATAAACAAAAGATTGCTGAATAACACAATTTGAAGAAATGAGAAGGAAACCAAACCATCACACGGCAGAAATCGAAAAGATAAAATACAGCAGCAGCGTACTCCACCAGAGGCTGGGCCCTTAGCCACCAGCGGATGCTGCTGGGCTACTTCAGATGAAAAGAATGAACAACAACTCCCAAATCAGGTATTAATCATTAAATGGTAAAATCATTACAACAGCAGCAGCTTTGAGACTTACAGCCTGAAACAATCCTTTCTTCCTCCTATCCTATCATGAATTCTTAATTCTAAATCTCTAATTCTAAATCCTCAATTCCATCATTTTTCCATTCTCTTTTCCCTAGTCACTCACACAAAAATTCAAACATCTATTTCTACCCAACAAAGCAACAACAAATATGTTAGGAAAACGGAGAGTGGAGCAGGGCTTTTACATGCTCCGCACGTAGGTTATTACCTTCCGTTTTTAAGATCCAACTCTTCCCTAGCAGGCACTCATCAGATTCACACTACTCTTTAGAAATGGCTACACTCTCCCTGGCAACGGCGCCAAAATGTGGAGCGATAAAAAGGTGTCTTTGTAACTCCTAATTACCTCACATTAATTGTCAACCCAGGGACGAATTTTTATTTCAAGAGTGTACTCAGTCTGAGGCGGCTATTTACTCAAGAGTAATGTTTGTGAAGATGTAGTATAGAAATACAAATGCAGAAATAATAAATGCTTGAAAAGAAATCTGCTTGAAAAGAAATCTAATTACAAATGACAAAAATGTAAAGACTACACTACAGCAACCTTGCTAGACATCGATTAGGGATGCAGTAGTAATAACTCTTTCCCCTAGAAATTGATGTGACATGACCAAATCTGGGGACCTGGAATGATTAGCTCTGCCCTCTACAGTTTAGAGATCTCAAAGCAAGTGAAAACAACTCAAAGGAAATGAAATCTAAAACGCAAACTGGAAAGGAACAACAATCTGAAAGCAATGAATAGGAATTGAATAGCAGCGTAAAATAAACAGTGAATTCAATTCATAACCAAGAAAACTAGATTTCTACTCTTTAATCCTGTCGACAGCCACGCAACAATCAACTATCATAATTCATAAACAAAAGGAACAACAACTGGAATTAGATACAGAAAAACAACATTTTATAACAATTGAATCATGAATCATGCTTCTTGTAAAGAATGGAATAACAATGACTCTGTATTTGATCCAATTAGCAATAAATCAATAAATAAACGAACTTCACACAACAGAAATAAACCAATAGAAATACAAACAGCAGATCGCTCCACCAGGGCCGGGCCCTCAACCACCGGTGAAGCGTTGCTGTGCTTTACTCCAGCGCTTGAGAAATGGAACAATAGTGAACTCCTTTATTAATCAGGCATTAATAATGTTTACAAACAGCTCACACTCTCTTAACAAGAGCCGATGCACAATTCTGCAAATTACAATAAGAAAAGTCTCTCCATCCCCCCCAATACACAATACATGTTCTCCTTTTATAATCAGAAGGAGGAGAAATTGAATAGTAAATACAATCTCCCATAACAATATTGGATTTCTTCCAACCTTTTGATCAACAATAAAATAGATTTAGATCCATCTTTCAACAACAGCAAGTCGAATTTGGCTTTGTAGCTGAGATTTGGAGGACGGCCGCAACAACAGAACTGAGAAAATCGTGCTTAAAGAACTCTGTGAATCTCTCAACACAGGCCAAATTTGGGCAAACCGTTCTTCAATAAAGTTAATTGGGTCCGTTCTGGACAAAACCCATGTTCCGGATTTTCCAGATTCGTCTTCATTTGCTCAGAATCTCAACCGTAAAACTGTCACTCCTTATTCCAGCGCATTTATGAGTTGGCACTTTTAATGATCAAATCTTCAATCTGGAAATTACCTTGGAGGCTAAAAATGGTGAATAATGTTATAACCAACTTATTAAAACTATCATTGATAAAATAATTCATAATCATCAATTTATTAGAAATAAAGGAGAATAAATAACATTCATTCATAAAAGCATAAATCATCATAAAATGGATTTAAATAATAAATTATAATAAATGACGTGATGAAGAATGGTAGAAATGGGTGGAATAAGCATTCACAAGTGATAATAATGATGGCATATTAACGGCCCAACAGTAAATACAATCTTAAAAAGTGAGGGTGTCTATCTGAATAATGCCCATTAAGTTGAAGAACAACAAGTTGTGAGTCTAGATTTACAACTAATGCACTAATGTCAAGGGTAATCGCGTTGGTTAACAGTTCAATGACAACACTATATTCAACGACATTTTTTGTAGTTCATCCTAGAAAAATACCTTATAGGTCTATCAACTCACTAGGAAAATCATAAATCACCCAGGTTGCCGAAGAAAAATTCTGGGTACTGTGGGAAGCACCATCGGCAAAACTGACATAAGGGGTAATAGACATCGGCACAATAAGCAATGACCCAATAAGCAGGAAAATGCTCACAAAACACACCAAGCCAAAAAATGTACAAAGAAGTGAAAATAACACCTATGTACACAAAATATGCATGAATGATTGATGCATAATATTTTTTGAGATACAACCCATTTCTGGGCTGATCTAAAGGATGACCTTCATAATCAATGAGCTCATAGGCCCCATTCTTCAAAACACATTTAACGATGTAGGGCCCATGCCACATGGGTTGAGGTCGAGGTCTCCTTCTACACAAGAGCGAGGGGAAACTGATTGGTCAAAATGGGCTTTGACTCGCTTTTTCTGTGCCTCGATGACTAAAGTGGAAAAGCAGCGAGTTTCATCCAGCCTTTCTAAGTAGAGAAGACATTCTTCTTTAGGTGAAGTGTTGGGCAGTAATTCAACAACCAATTTGAGTGAAGGTATTTCACACTCAATCGGAAGGGTAGCTTCCAGACCGTAAACAAGCTGAAAAGGAGTGAACCTGGTCGCATCCTTACTGAGGTTTGATATGCCCAAAGAGCCGAAAATAATATGATATGCCAGTTGGATTTGTGGATCCCAGTCATACATTGCATCATAGTGACAAGAACTTTATCCACAGCTTCAACCTGGCCAATGGCTTGTGGATAGTACGACGTTGAGCTGTCGTGACCCAGACCCAACTTAAAAGTAAGCTCTGCCACCATATAATGCCAGAAATGGGAACCATGATCAGTAATAATGGCTCGAGGGACACCAAACCTAGAAATGATGTTATTGATTATGAATTGAGCTGCTGTACTCTTACTGTCAGCCGCAAGTGTAGGCATTGCTTCAGCCCATTTGGTGAAGTATTCAATGAATACAATAATATAAGCATGCCCCCTGGCTGAGTGAGGGTTACATGTCATAAAATATATTCCCCACTTTGCAAAGGGTCCAACGGTAATGACAGGGTGGAGATATGCAGGCGGTGCATGCATCTTGCACTGATAGATCTGGCAATCATGACATTTACGAACTGCAACAATGCAGTCCTTGAAGATAGAGGGCCATAAATATCTAACACGAAGAATCTTCTGGGTAGTGGCATAACCAGACATATTGTGCCTGCCACAGGTGCCATTGTGGTAGTCATTCAGATATTTCTCAGGTCAAACATCAAGGAATAATAGAATTGACTCCAACACAGTAGAGTTTATCTCCAACTATACGATAAGGTTGCAATTGATGTCTGATGCATCGGCGAGCATCCTTCGTCAAATCAGATCTAAAGGTAGAAGTCTGGAGATACACGATGATATCACTGTACCAAGGATTGAGAGTGCTAATCAGAAAAAAGTGTACCGTTTGGAATTCGTTCTTCAGAACCAGATAGAGCTGAGTCAAAGGGAAGGGAGCAGGTCAAATCAACAAAGAATAATGAATTCTTTGACTTGGCAATAGTAAATTCCAAATCGAACTCTTGGAGGATAACAATCCACTTTGAATACTCCCCCCCCTCGCAATTTTCGAGACAATATGTAGGTCATGGGGTTACATTCAGAAATCACAGTCACAGTACGCAACAGGATATAATGACGAAAATGTTGAACTACTTGAATCACAACTAACACTAACTTCTTAACAAGTGCATAATGTGTTTAGGTATCGAGAAGGTTACGAGAGAGGTAATAGATAACATGCTTGTCACCACCATCATCGTCTTGTACCAAAACCATGGCAATCGTGCTGAAAGCAACGACTAAATAGAGGGAAAAATCGCGGTGATAGTTTGGAGGATGCAATAGAGGAGTGTTCACAAGCAACGTCTTCAGTGCATCAAAAGACTTCTGAGAAATCTCATCCCAGAGGAATGGGACGCCCTGCTTTAGGTGGCACATGAATCCTTTAGCCACTTCGGCATAATTAGGTATAAAATGTCGTATAAAATTAGCCTTCCCTTGCAGACTTTGTAGCTGATGTAATGAATATGGAGAGGGGAGGTTAATGATAGCCTTAACTTTGAGCAGATCGAGGCGAATCCCATATTTGGACACGATAAACCCTAACAATCTACTAGAATCTACGCAGAAGACACACTTGTGCGGATTTAACCAGATGTGGAAGCATCAACAACGAAGAAATATCTGATGAAGATGGTCAGGATGGCCCTTACGCATATCTGAATGAGCCAGGAGGTCATCCAAATAAGGCTGAACTATGTGCTTAATATCGTAAAAAGCATAGGACATCACTCACTGAAATGTGGCCCCAAAATTTTTTAAGCCAAAATGGAGCTTCTTATGTGTGAAAGTACCCTGTGGTTATAGCCAGAAAAGTCATCCATGAGGGAAAAAATCTCACTCCCGGCACAGTTGTCAATGATTTCATCAATAAAGGGAGTAGGATAATTATCCTTTGGACAAGCCCGATTTATGTCACGATAATCAACACAAAATCGAATAGTATCATGTTTCTTATCTACAAGGATGATGCTAGACACCCATTCTGTCAAGGGAATCAGGTAGATAAAACTAGCATTGAGAAGTTTTTCAACTTCACCCTTGATGGTGGCACCTTTCTAGGATGCACAGGATGAAGACGTTGATGAACAGGCTTCGAAACAAGGTACGTAGGAAACTCATGCACCACTATACTAGGATCGATGCTAGGCATCTCTTCATAGGACCATGCAAAGACGTTGCGAAACTCATGGAAAAGGCTAGTATACACCTGAGCTTCATCTGAAGAACAGGTGACCCTGATATGGATGTTATTGGCATTTCTCAGTTTGACGGAAATTTCAATAGGCATTGTTTGCGTAATATTACTCAAGTTACCTTCCGTAAAAACTTCATGTGTCAGAATAGGTGTTTGAAGTGGAGGCGAAGGAACCTGAGATGCAAACCTCTCAAGACACGTAGACATGGCCCCAATGCCGGCATCAACGAGGAACAATGATGACTATTATCCCACAGAAAATCCTCGAGAGACATATTTTCCACGATGGCTTAATCGGAGGGAAATATCTCTTTCAAGGGATCGGACGAATCCGAATCGCCGAGCCAGGGGGATTGAGAATAAGTTTCAAGATTCATGCTCAAAGGAGCATGATCAGAAGGCAGAGGATCTGAAGCCACAAAAACTTCACAATAGGCAATCTCAATTGGACTTAATGGCATCGAATCTCCAAAAGAAATGATCTATTTAGGCGAAGGGATGATCCATGGGTCATGAGACCGAGAGATCATATTGATATGAACAGTGTTGGATGGAGGAAGGGGAAAAATACCCATGAGGGCAGGGTATTTGAAGAGACCTGGCCCTATGCTCTCATAGGGATTAGGAATCTAATCCACATACGGAATGTTGTTCTCGGAAGAAGAAGTGAAGAATGACAATTGATCAACAGTAACAATATTTCCTTTGTGCGGGAATTTCAGGCCACAAAAGAGAGTGGACGGAATGCACAGCATGGCGTGAGCCCAACTACGACCAAGGAGAATATTTTAATTGAGCTTGGCATCCACTACTTCTACCTCGACATTGATTGTCTTCCCTTTCAAGGCAATCAGTAAACTAGCGAGAACACCTAAAGGTTTTGATTCCCTTCCATTAAATGCTTCAAGGGAATTTGGTGATGAGTTCAAGGCTGGAGAACTAATGGCTTTCCAGCAAGAAGATGACATGATGCATGTTGATACACCTTCGTCCACAACTACTCGATGAATATTGAGACCATTAATGAAAACTTGTATAATGAGCGCAATTTGGTGCGGTATTCATGGAACGAACTTCTCTAAATCGAAAGCGAAAAGGCTAGTATCAACAGGATCAACTCTGCCAATCGTAGATAACAAAGCTTTCCATTGATATGGACAACTCTAAAGTACTTCTAGAGCATACATTTCAGATGGCGCCTGAACCAAATCCTCAACAATACTGTAATGTTGAGCAGCATGGGCGTTTGGATTGTAAGAAGACTTGCAGAGTACAACTTTGGAAGGTGGTCGTACAATGGGCTCAGTACTAAGCCTTTCAATATAAAGAGGGCCAGAAGAAGGCGGAGGAGGGGGACTATAAATGATCTCCTTCCCCACCACCTGACACGATCCAATATAATATTTCAATCGAGTAGCAATAGAAACGGATGCAGAACCGTTCATCATGAACACCTGAGAGCTAAATGGGGCAGAGGACTGAGGTTTCTCTACCATATGGGTCGGCTAAGATGGAAAGGGTTCTTTAAGAAAAACTGTAGTTCCCTAGGTGCCTTTGAGAAATCTTCTCACTTTGGACCATCAAGGATATTCCTTGGTGTAGTGCTCTTCATCACAAATCAAACAAGGGTACTTCGGCTTGCACTGTGAACCATCATCAGCACGAGGTTTTGAAGAATCTAGTTTTGGGATATCGTATTTGGCCTTACCTTTACCATTCTTTTTCCCCTTGGAGGTTTTGTCCACCGGATTGGCCTGAACAGCATTGAATTTCGCAGTTTTACCAGGATTTAGAGTGGACTGAAAAGAATCATCATTGGAAGAATTATACTTTTAATTCCCAGGATTTGAAGGAGAAGAGTTCCGAGAAGTCTGAGACACGTAGCCAATAATATTGTCGACGGATGGGGTCGCCGATGCTTTAGAGGTTCCAATTCAAGGGGCATAAGGCAAGATATCGTACAATGTGCCAGACTGAGAGTACACAAGATCAAGGTACTGGGCATGAGCAATGGCCTATTCCTTAGTTACACATGCTCCCATAACTATGTCTTTCATGACTTTATTGATAAAGGAGGTAGTGAACCAATTAATCAGAAGCTAATTAGGAATCTCAAACTTGATCAAGCGACGATTACACCTCCATTCATGAATATGATCCGAGATATGAGTAGCTCAGTCCTATTTCCAAGATATGAGGAGGTGTGTCTCGGTCTCATAGTGAACCAGTAACTGAAAATGCGTAAGCAATTCCATGGCAAGAGAGTTGAAGTCTTGAAAAATGCCACAAGATAGCTCAATGTACCACTTTGCAGCAACACCAGTAAGAGTCCATTGGAAAAGACAGAGTCAGATGGAGTTTTCAACCCAAGAGTTAGAATAACACCACAAGTGGTAAGTCATAACATGCACTTGGGGGTCTTCTCCGGACTTGCCCTCAAACTTAGGACAATCACCAGGAATATTAGTCAGAATCGAAGGCCAATACGGGTTATGAAGAATTGGATCGTTCGTTAACTTTGACACATCAGGCAGTTCCAACGTAGCGAGAAATGGTAATTGAGGATTAAAATGCATTGGAGGTCTCTGATAAGGACCCATGTTAACATTCCACCCAACCTGTGAGAAATTCTGCCCCCATATGTTTTATCCCAGAGGATTCTGACCACAGGGGTTATAAGCCTGATAATTATACTGATATTGGGGTTGAGGACCAGGATACTGATTCTGAGCATACCATTGAGGTCCTCGCTGAGCAATGTATGGATTTTGTTGCAGAATGTAAGCATGGCCTTGAGGTTGATTATACACCAACTAAGATTGATTTTGAGGGTAATAAGTGAAACGTTGGGGCACACTATACATTGACTAATATTGAAATTGAGGGTAATAAGCGCCTTGGGGTTGAGCAGGTGGACCCTGTTGAGCAGGTTGAGAGGGCTACTGAATAGGTGGACCCTGCTGAGCAGGAGGACCCTGCTGAGTCAGATAAACAGGTTGAAGCAGCTGCTAAGCAGTTTGAACAGGCTGCTAAACATATTGAACTCGTTGTTGAACAGGTTGAACCAACTGCTGAGCTGGTTGAGTAGCTTGAAGCGGCTGCTAAGGTTGGGCAGGCTGCCTTTGTGGTGTAGGTTGGCCTGGATATTGAGGGCCACCGGGTTGCCCTTGTAGAAGAGATTGGCCCGATGGTTGAGATGGACCAGGTTGCCCCTGATAACCAGGTTGACTCGGAGCAGGACCGTAGGGGTGTCCTTGTTGCACAAAGTTTTTGCCATACTGAACGTATGGCTACTTCTGTTGTACAAGAGGTTGTCCTTGCGGTGGATACATTCCCCCCCAAAAAAAACATAAGATGTTCCTAGTTGAGCCTAACCTAAAGGACCATAAAGTTTTCCTTGTAGGACTGAAGGTTGACCTTGCGGACCATAAGGTTGTCCCTGAGGACCAAAGGGTTTTCCCTGCTGGGTTGAAGGTTGTCCTTGTAAGGGTTTTCCTTGTAAGCCTAAGGGTTGTCCCTGTAACAAAGGTCCTTAATTAGTGATGGTATGATAAGGAGTTTTCGGAGGAAAATAGACAATGTGATTGGGATCGACCAGAAACAAATAGGCAGGGTTACCGACAGCATCATAGTGATGGGGAGGATTGATAGGAGCCTGGGGCTGCTAAGAAACGTGAGAGTTCTATTGCTGAACAACCAAAAAATACTCTTCAAAAGTAAGGCTGACATGAATCATAAGAACAGTCGAAGTCATACTAGAAGCAGAGGGGGCCTAAGGAGAGTGAGCATCCGGATAAGGTGCATATCGTCGGTGAATGTCCAAAATTTTCCTGTCAAAATTATAGGTAGAAACCATAGGGGTAGTCGTAGCCGCACCAGCAGGTGTAGTCTCCGGAGCGCGAGCTTGTGATCTGCTCAAAACTTGATTGACAGGCCACGTGGAATTAAGAAAGATAGACCTGCGAGTGTGAAAATATTCCCATGACTGAGTCGTAACAACTGGCGTATATGAAGCCACACAGAAGGTAGGTTGGATCGAGATAGACGTAACAGTGACCGAAGAACTCAGTGTCGAAGGTGACAGTCCCAACGAAGGGAGGACCAAACTCTTTGGGGAAGTTGATGTATTGGATTGTGCTATGGATGAAACACCAGACATAATCTAACTTAAAGTCTGATAACCAAGTGGAAGTGACACCGATTGAGGAGAATATTGAACAGAAACATGTAGGAGATCTTCTTGGAAAAGTTGATATTCTCCTGTAGAAACAAGCATTCCTTCACTGCCAACAAGACTCAAAGAATCCATATTCACGAAGCCGTAAGATCGTCAAAGAGACGACGAGGACTAGGAGGTATAACAGTAGCAATAAATGGTGGTCCCAAAGTAAGAGGAGGAAATTCTTCCTCATCCCCAAAACTAGACCAAGCACCTGGAGGAGGCCAATTGAACTCAACTGACTCTTCAGGGGGAGATCAGGTAGCAAGAGGCAAGAAAGTTTGGAGAATAGGCTGCGAAAACTCGGCAAACCTAGTGGATTGAGGGGTTTTGTAAGAAACATCAGGAAAGGAACTACCACTAGATGGCAGTGAAGAAGACGATGAAACTGGTGGTTCCGCCACCATGACAGTATTTCAAAATAGGAAGGAAAAACGAGATAGCCAAACGAAGGCTTCAAGATCAAAGTCTAAGGAAAAAACAAAAATAGGCCAAGTAACAAACTTTTAATGGGTAGGTGATCGTGGGTAATTAATTTTACGATATTGAAACTCGACTTTGATGTTTCATGTCTTAAGAGTTGAGAAACAGACAAAATATGACTCTAGTCACTGTCAATTTTAAACAGACATGAAAGGACAAGTTCTTGATGATCTCTTCTCTTTTTAAAGAGTCACAAAAAGATCGAAATGAATACTTAGGTAATATAAGTAAGAGGGTGTACTAAGTTTCTGTGAATTTCCATATACACCTTGGTGATCAAATGAAAGATAAATGACCATGGACTTAACGTATGTGCAGGTAGTCCCCCTGAATGCTGTGTTCAATGTATCACAGTTACATGGTAGCAGACTCAGCTTCCTATGGATAAAGGATTTGAACTTATAGGGGTCTCCTTATATATACTCGACTGTACGGGGATCACAAGTCCGTACTAGCGTTATCTAAAGCCAGAAGGCGAACGACAACTACTAGGTTTAAAGACATCAAAACACGTCTCTAGCCTAGACCACTACAATTTTTGCGTTAGGTTCCAATGTTTCCTTAGGTTAATTGAATTTATTTTGTAGTTGATCTTGAATTAGTATTTCAGTTTGAAGGTCCTACCGAATTTCGATCTCGAATTCCCTAAATGCAAACTATATGCAAATGAACACCATTTTCCATTCAATGAATGCTAATTAAGAGAAGGATAGAGATCTTTCAAACAATAGCAAACAATGAAATCGCATGAAGAAATATGCTAATGCATCTAATACAAAGAAGTCAAAAACGAAAAACTCTTTCCTAGTCTATCAGACACTAGTTATGCAAAAGAGCTTTTCTTTTTCATGCAAATGAAAGAACACAATTTTTTGATTTTTTCAATGAAATGAAGCACAAAAAGCACTAATTACATGAAAAAACAAAACAAATGCTAGTTCGAGTATTGCAAATGTAAAGAGCTAAATCAAATTATTCGATGAAAGCAAGACAAACACAAAAATGCACTCAAACCAATGATGCACTCTTCCAAACAAAGAGAAAGCTTTTGAAATGATCCAAATGAGCAATGTAATCTATGCTCAAAGTGGCAAGAAGAAGAATCCAACGAAACTCGAAATGATCATTCAATCAAAACAATGCTCAAAGGCTCAAGAAAGACTTAAACACAATTGATCAAAGGATGAGAGTGACAAGAATAAAAAAAATCGACTTCCAATTAGAAGGCTCAGTGAACTAAGACACTCGGAAACCCTAAGGCCATAAACTGCACTAATAAGAAAATGGACAAACAACTGAGAAGAGCAAGCCTATGACAGTAAAAAAAATCCCAAAAAGCAATTTAAAATCAGAAAACAAACCCAGAGTCAACCACAACTGACCAAAAACTCAAGAGGGACATCAAACAAAACCGTACAAGATTCGGTGTGATTGTAAGGCAGTAATCCGCGCCAAATAGGGGTTGGCGCTACTTCAACACAAGAAACATGTGCCAATCAGTGCAAATCTTCAATCAAAAATTTCGCGAAGCCAAATATCTATGTGATAATGGGAAAACCAGAGAGTAAAGGTCAATCTTGACACTTTGGAGCTGAACAAGAGGACTCTAGAAAATCAAGCAAGACAGAAAAGACAGACAAGCAAGCAAACGACTGAAGTCGACTTGATAAGGAAAAACCAACAAACTCACAGTGATCCTCAGTGAAGTAACCCATTTTTTATGAAGGTAAATCTTCTCTATGGATAGAGACAATCCCTCTAGCCCTAGAGTGGGTGAAGTAACAAAGATATAAGCTAGAGTGTAGGTTCCTAGTTAATGAATTAATAGAACAAGGTAGATTGGCCTACCTAGAGTCCAATGCTGTTGTCATGGCTATTGTGGTGGTGGAATCTTAATTCCTGTCTTGGTAGGTCACGTCCTTTCACAAAAATTCTTAGATACCTGCACAAAGATTAGAAAACAAGAGCAGCATACGAAACAACAAACTTATTCATAAATACTAACTAGTCAAGGAGGGTTAAGCATATTGCATCAAATAAAACACATTAACGCAAGATGGGAACCAGAAAATAGTCATGCATATGTATTAATAGAAGAAAGAGTTACAACCAAAGCATTGACGTCGCAACCTCCTTCAGCGAAGTTCAGTCGAATTGCGTCTCGATGAATGTCGGGGAATTCAGATGGGATGCAGACACAAGCCTAACCTCTCTCAATAAGGGTCTCTTTCGTTCTATCTTTTCCATAAAAGTGCATAGGAATCTCTTCAGCATTTCTACTATAATATGTTCAGTTCAGCTAGCTCATCAATGACGGATGGCTATATTTATAGAGGGATAGGAGGAGGTTGGGATCCCTACTATAGTGTAAGGGAGGCCTTATCCCATGGGAGGTTTCCTCAAAAGGGGGAAACAAATGGCCAAAGGAAGAAGGCCGTGGTTATTCAGTAGAACCACTCCCTATGACTCGCCCATGAAGTTTTTATGATGGAAAATTCTCCTCTATTTTTAAAAAACTTCCCATAAATAGATTGGCACAGGCAGCTAACTGAGACAAAGCACCAGCTGGCACGGGGTCCAGTTTTAATCTTCCTCATTGTTGCAAGGGCATAACGGGCTACTAACACCAAGGCAAAAAAATGTGTTTCTGGTGGTCTGTTCAAGAAATGGTCAACATAAGGAATGTTGTCCTCATGGAAAGGGATGCAATGATGGTATTTGCAAGGCATGACACTTTATTTTGGTCACAGAAATGAGCCTCCAATGTGCAGGATGGGGATTGCAGGGACAACGACAAAATGTTGTGTAACAGTGACGGTGCAGGCAAGCACTAGATCCTCTACCCTTAGCTTGGTGGATTTTCTTCAGTTGACTGGGGCCATTGCCAGTTATTTTGGGACATTGTGTTCGCATTCACAAGATATCTTCTCAAGGCCTAGTTACATTTGAGCATGTGAGGATGATTAGGTCTTCTAGGATTTGAGTATCATACGCAAACAAGAAAAAACCATATTTTTGATTGACTGATCACATAGGATTAATCTAAAGGGAAAATTTATTTTATTTCCACTTTGTTTTATGTATGTGATCAAAATTTTTCTTTGATTATAATCTCTATCCTCTAAAATATTTCCAAAACCATACCTAGTTGACGTCAGAACGGATCCAACGGGACCTCATTGATCTAGACATATTTTGGACCTCCCCCCATTACCTGGAGGGGTTCTAGATCTTTCGCCATTTAGGCGTCAAAGACGAAACATGGCCACCCTTATTGGTTCATCCTTTATTGGGGCATCTTTAGTTGGGAACCCTAGTTGCTCTCCCAACACCACACGGGTGAACACCGCCACAGGGTCACCACACACCACTCCTCCCACAACCCCTAGCGGGTAGAGGAGTGCTACCCATTCAGGAAGCCAGGTGAACACACAACAGGGTACGTCATAGACACACCCTATTCCTAACCAGAACATTGTGTTTTCATAACTCGCAATGGCTACAACTTCGCAGTCACCTTTTCTAGCTTCGTTAAATATACCAGATTTAACCAAGTTGTCAAATGACCCCATTGCACACAACCCCATATGGCCTCCCATGCCCACGAAGCTCCCTTCAGACATTCTAAAATTTGAAGGAAAGTAACCAAAAGACCCCGGAAATCATGTTATGACTTTCCACCTATGGTGTTCATCTAACAACATCGTTGATGATACTCTTCGACTAAGACTATTTCAACACACTCTAATTGGAGTAGCAGTGAAATGGTATGTGGAGAAACCCTCTCCTACACATGGAACCTTTACCGCCCTCGCCACTACGTTCTTGACTTATTTTCAGTTACCCATCCACCACGATTCCAGAATGGAGTTACTGACCCACTTTAGGCAAACCCCCACCATCCACATCTCAGATCATCTCCACGAATGGCAGCGACGTCGTAGTTTGTGCAAATCCAAGCTTGACGGTCGAGTTCTGTTAGACCTGTTCCTAGAAACTCTCACCGCAGAGATTTCAAAATATGTGGTGCAATAAAAGCCCATATCCGAAGAGGATGCCATCAGTAAGGCCCAACAACTCGAGCTGATCTATACGCAGTCAGGGTATGTTTACAATATCCTGCCAAATGCACCATGCCTACAAAATTACAAAGAATTTCTAGGTGCTTCGAACTCTGTAGATGGTTTAATTGGGCCATTGACCCAAAATCACCTAAACAGTAGCGTTTAATACCCCGGTTACATGTATGATTATACCCAGAACATACCACAACCTGACTACCAAATTCATCACATGCCTCTGCAAAATTTGACCAGTAGGGCGTCATCATATCACCATCAGCATGGAGGACCCTATCCTCTAGCTCAGGGGACCCATTACACAGATAGACATGCTAACGGAAGAGATTCCACCCAACAACCATTTACAAACCAGGGACTTCAATACACTCAGTCCCCAGCACAAGTCCCACCCATGCAAAATAATGCACAGGCGAACTTCGTGCAACTCTCCCAAAACCAACCGCGCCAACCATATAACCAAGAGAATCCAAATTATCCTCCTAACGCGGTTAAGAAAAAATGAAAAAATAATCCTAAAGGAAATCCTTAACAAGGGGGAAACAATCAACAATGACTTCCGTGATCTCAGGCTGGAGGAAACTCCAACTGAGATCAAAACCAGGAGCCAAGCAACTCACAGAGGCAGAACAAAAGGCTAATTCTTCAGACAAACCACTCTTGTTCGATTTGTCGTGAATATGGCCATTACACTCATCACTATCCCGACCTCCCTGAGTTGAATAAGCTATAGAGTAACCTTGGATAGGGGGATCCTCCCAGCAAACAACACTCATGCAGGAGCCTTCCCCCCATCAAGGGAGAGTTATAACATAGCAAAAAACTCCCAATGAATCTGTAAAAAAGAACCACGAAATATACATGACTGGCGAAGAAATGCATTTTCAGACACAAAATCAAAATTACGATACCCCACCTGACACCAACATGTCAGGGGCTAGTACCAGTGCACCAAAAACACCTTTGACCATATGAAAGATGCCTATTGAACCTTTGCCAAAAATGGCTAAGGGACCAACTAGGTGGGTAGGAAACTATTCCAAAGCAGCCCATAACTATAGCATTGTGGATTATCTAGCTTAATCTCCCACTGCTATGTCAACTTTGGAGGTGTTACAATCATGCCTCAAGCAGCAGAAATCCTTACTTTCTGCATTAGGCACCATCGACCCCGCCGATTCATGCCTGATGGCTTTTGATTTAGATAAAGCCACCCCTAGGCTTCCTTCAATGATCACCTTTCAAATACCAGTGTCGGTCCAAAACATCACTATTCACCGATGTATCATTGACAAAGGTGCATCCACATGCATCATGTCAAAGAATGTTTGGCAGAAGTTAGGGTCTCCTAAACTAAAGCCATCAGACATCACGCTTAGAGATGGTTTCCCTTCAACCCCTGTCAGTCTCTACCAAAATGTCCCAGTCTACTTAGCTAGAAAGACGATCCTTATAGACATTGAAGTCTTGGACACCCAATTGGACTACAATATAATCATTGGCCGGAGTTATATGTATGCCATGTCAGCAATCGCCTCTTCCATCTTCCAAACTGTTGTTGGGTATGTGTTATATTCTTTCCACAACTAGCCCCATGCACTGTACGTTGTGCCAAGTTACAAAGCAGTAAAATACAGGGTGGCAAAGTGTCTGTACTTTTTTTTGTGCAGACTTACCCTACAAAATAATCCACCCATGTTTTGTGCATGAGTTTGCACATGGTTTTGGGGTACGATGGTTTTCGACCCCTGGTATTTTGTAGATCCGGTCAAGGGAACTACAGTTATGTTCTAATCTAGGGTTAATGGATTGGGGTTTATGTATGCTTTGGCATGTATATATATGTGTTGTAACACTAAAAGGAATATAATGAAAAATCAAGCTGGTCGTCCCAATTTGGGATCTAGGGGAAAATCTCTGTGTTTATCTATTTTATGTTTTATGCTCGCTATTGTTTATTTTCTCTCGTTGCGCATTCATGTGTAAGAGCACTTCGTTCATGTTTAAACCCATACTTGGTTCCAAAGCAGCCTTCGGCCTGGCGGGGACGCTTGCCACCCAGGGTTTTTTGCCCGGCCCTAGGCAGACCCCCTCTGATAGTGAGATCTCAGCATTGATTTCTGTGGTGAAAGAAGATGGCGAGACAAAGACAGAGACCCAGAACGTAATGCTCGCAGTTTCGAGTTGCAGCCCGGGTGCAGGAGGATCCTCGCCGTGACAAAGACCGCGGATCGCGTTAGATCCAGGCACTAAACCAACGACGATGTCAGATGAAGACTGGAAGAAACTGGATCGGAAGACTAAGAGCACAATACGGTTGTGTGTCTCAGATTCAGTATTGTTGAATGTATCTGGGGAAGCTACAGTGAATAATTTGTGGGAAAAACTTGGGACTTTGTACCAATCTGTTGTGTAACCAGCTTCAAAAGTAGAAGAAAAGAGATATAAACGCCTTAGAAATAAGCCACTTCGAGGGGGCAACCTCCAATACATTACATAATAAACAATCTTTGGATGATACAATTCACAAAACCTCCTTTCTATATATAGGAGTCCATGGGGCCACAATGTAATCCTAGCCGACCTAACAATAATAATGTAAGGGCACAATAATAACAAAATGGGGTTACAAGGGTACAATAATAACAATAAGGGGTTTACACTAACAATAATAAGGGACTATACTAGTGATATAGGGACCCAACATGCCCCTCTCCTTCAAAAAAAGTATTGTCCTCAACGCTTGAGTAGCTCCGGGTGATTCTGTATAAAATTTTCATCCTCCCATGTAGAATCTTCAGTGGGTAAGTTCTTCCACTTGATGAGATACTCTGAAATTGATCGATTCCGTAGCTGTTGAGTTCTTGTTTCCATGACCACTTCAGGTTCCAATATGATTTTTCCTTCCTCATCAAGTTCTGGCAATATTGTTTGAACTGGAAGATTTTCACCTATAACCTTCTTTAAGCATGAAACATGGAACACTGGATGCACTCGTGAAGAAGCAGGAAGCTCCAATTTGTATGCCATAGTACCAATCTTTTGCAACACCTTGTAAGGACCATAGTACTTTGGTGATAATTTATTATCCTTCTTAGCTTGCTTGAGGGACATTTGCTTGTATGGTTGTAGCCGTAAAAATACCCAATCTCCTACATCAAAACTTCTCTCGCTGCGATGTTGATCTGCTTGTTGTTTCATTCGATTTTGTGCCAAATTCAGGTTATCCTTTAAGAGTTGGAGAACTTCTTGCCGATGCTCGATGTGATCTTCCACTGCTTGAACCTTCGAATTTTCCCTTAAAGATGATGTGATGGATGGTGGATGATATCCATAAAGTGCCATAAATGGGGTCATTTTTGCTGCAGTATGGAAGGAAGTGTTATACCACCATTCAATGAGAGGTAACCACTTGACCCATTGTGTTTGTTTATCAGATACAAAAAAGGAAGATATCCTTCCAAAAATTTATTCACTATCTCAGCTTGACCATCGCATTGAGGATGATAAGATGAGCTATGAGCTAATTGAGTACCCAAACAAGAAAATAACTCCGTCCAAAAATTTCCAGTAAAAATGGGATCTCCGTCGCTCACAATAACCCTTGGGCTTCCATGTAGCTTTTGAATTCTGTCCATAAATGTAGTAGCAACTGTACTTGCTTTAAATGGATGAGATAATGCACAAAAGTGTGCATACTTGGTAAGTCTATCAACTACCACCATGATGACATTCTTTCCTTCGGACTTAGGTAAACTCGTGATAAAATCCATTGAAATCTCCTCCCAACGTTGACTTGGAATGGATAAAGGTTGTAGAAGTCCCGGGGTCTTAATTGTCTCCACTTTATTCTGCTGGCAAACCAAACATTCCGCCACAAACTTTTGAATATCAGATTTAAGGCCATCCCAAAAAAATTCTTTCTTCACCCCGTGGTAAGTTTTTAAAAATCCTGAGTGTCCTCCTAAAGGAGAAGTTTGCAATTCCAAAAGAATATTTTGTTTTAGTTGGGAATTCTTACAAAGATATAAGTGATCTTTGTACCATAAGGAATCATTTTTCCAACTAAATGTATCAGATGTACTAGGATCTTGCTGTAACTTTTGAATGAGTATCCATACATCTTTTTCCTTCTTCCATTCATCTCTTGCTTCGGTTATCCAATCTGGTTGGATAATAGAAATGGCACAAAGCAATGCTTCCACCTTTTCATTCTTTCTTGAGAGTGCATCTGCAACAACATTAAGCTTTCCTTTTTTGTAGATTATTTCAAAGTCATAACCCAACATCTTTGTGACCCATTTTTGTTGTTCTTCCGACGATAGTCTTTGTTCCAAAAAGTGTTTAAGACTATCATGATCAGTTTTTACCTTGAAGTGTCTTCCCATTAGGTAAGTTCGTCATTTCTTTAGTGCATGTAGTATTGCTAACATTTCCTTCTCATAAATAGGTTTCTGTAAATACTTTCCTTTGATTTGACGACTTTCAAAAGCAATGGGTCTTCCTTCCTGCATTAAAACTGCACCAATTCCATTTCCTGAGGCATCACATTCCACAATAAAGGTTTTTGTGAAGTCCGGTGTAGCTAAGACCGGTGCTAGGCACATTGCCTAAAGTTTTTGTGAAGTCTGTCGTAGCTAAGACCAGTGATTGGCACATTGGCTCTTTAAGATGTTCAAAGGCCTTAGTTGCTTCTGGAGTCCAATAAAATGCATCTTTCTTCAGTAATGATGTTAAAGGTGCCAATATTCTCCCATAATTCTTAACAAACTTGCGATAATACCCTGTTAACCCCAGAAATTCTCAAAGATGCTTTATGGTTGTAGGGATTTTCCATTCCTTATGGATTTAATTTTGTTAGGGTCTACCTTAACACCCTCATGAGATACAATATGACCCAAATATTCCACCTCCTATACTCCAAAGAAACATTTGGAGGTTTTTGCATATAATTGTTTCTCCTCCAATAGTTTGAGCACCATGTCAACATGTTGAACATGATCCTTCCAAGACTTGTTGTAGATTAGTATATCATCAAAAAATACTAACACAAATTTTCTAAGGAAGGGTTTGAAAATGGAATTCATTAAAGCTTGAAATGTGGCAGGTGCATTAGTAAGGCCAAAAGGCATGACCAAAAATTCATAATGACCCTCATGAGTTGTGAATGTTGTTTTCAGAATGTCTTTAGTCTTCATTCTAATTTGATGATATCCAGAACGAAGATCCAGCTTGGTAAAGTAAATTGCTCCATGTAATTCATCCAATAATTCGTCAATGACGGGGATGGGGAATTTATCTTTAATAGTGAACTTGTTGAGCTCCCTATAATCCGGACACATACACCATGATCCATCCTTCTTGTGCACCAATACTACAGGAGCAGAGAAAGAACTTTGACTAGGTTGAATTATACCAGCCTCTAACATTTTTGCAACCATGCGTTCAATCTCACTCTTTTGAGCATAAGGATATCTATAAGGCCTAATGTTTGGAGGAACCCTTCCAAGAATCAAATGAATAGCATGATCATGATCACGAATAGGTGGGAGTCCTTTGGGAGTCTCAAATACCTTGGAATGATTGTCCAAGGCTTTTTGGAGATCTGGAGAAATAGATGATTTTGATGTTTGAACCTGTAGTGAGCATAATTGTGCAATTACGCCTCGTTGTTCTTTCTTCAAAAGCTTTGTCATGACATTAGAGTTGATTATCTTTCTTGGCTTGCCTGCGATACCCTGTAATTCAACTTCCTTTACTTCCGAAAAAAAAATCAAGAAAAGTTCTTGAAAATTAAAAGCTATCGTCCCCAAAGATTGTAACCATTGTACTCCTAGTACAACATCAGCACCACCCAATGGGGTGGAGAGAATTGGACTCTTCAATACATATTCCCCCATGGTTAGTTTGATATTATGGCACGATACAGAGTAATTTATAGTTCCTCCATTTGCAACCATCACTTGACACTCTGTTGCTGAGTATAGGAAGCAATTCAATTCCTTGGCTACCTTACAATGAATAATATTATGGGTACTACCCGAATCAATCAGCACTAATACATTTTTCTTCTTGATATGTCCTTCTATCTTGAGAGTTTGAGGAGTGGTAATTCCTGCCAATGCATTACAGGATATGGTCGGATTCATTTCTTCTTCCTCTAGGGTTGGTAACTAGTGTATATCCTCTTCTTTTGAAGTTTCTTGTTCCTTTTCTTCCTCCTCTTCACAATCTATGTAAAATAATTTTTTCTCAACACACTTATGACCTTTAGTGTATTTGCTATCACAACTATAGCAAAGCCCTTTTGCTATTTTTTCTTCCAATTGTTGTGGTGTCAACCTTGTAGGTTGTGGAAGTCTAGGAGTAGCAACACTTCCATCTTTATAGTTGTGAGTGGTAGGCTTCCTGTGAGGAGTAGCAATTTTGCTTTCAAGTTTTCTTGCCAACCGAAATGCCTTCTCCAATGAATCAGGTTTCCAAAGGCGAACCTCATGTTGGATGTTATCCTTTAAAGTCCCTATGAATACATCAATCCTATGTTCCTCCAAAATGTCAGTTACCCTTATATTCAATTTTTGGAAGTCTTCAATGTGTTCCACCACAGAACCCTTTTGTTTGAGATTTATCAATTGGCTAAAGAAGGTGTTGCTCTGTGTCCTCATAATTTGCTATCATTTCCTCCGTAAAAATTGACCAAGTGATAATTTTTTACGAGAGCAAAGCCATCGATACCATACAAATGTATTTTGTTCTAAATATAAAGTTGTAATGCGTACCTTTTGTGTGTTTTGCACATTATGGAGATCAAAATATTGCTCCATCTGTAGAATCCATGTTACCGAGTCCTTGCCATCAAACTTCCTCGTATCTATCTTTTGAATATGGTGGGTCTTAAATCCAACATTAGAGTCTATGAAATCATGATTAACATTTCTTTTGTTCTCATCGTGAGTTTCATCTACTACTATTTCACCATTAGGAATCATTTCTTGTAGCAGCTTTGTCAAACCTTCCTTCAAACTTTCCATGTCTGCTTTAGACCATTCTTCATGTCCTCCATGTTGCCTTTCAGTTTTTCTTCTATACCATCGATCTTAGCTTCCATGCCATCCATCTTATAGCTTCCATTCCATTCTTCAAACCATCCATCTTAGCTTCCATGTCTTTCTTCAATCCATCCATGTCTTTCTTCAAACCATCCATCTTAGCTTCCATTTCCTTTTTTGTTACTCTTTGTGAGAGCGAAATTTGTTGCACTTAGTCTCGTAATTTTGATATATCATGTTGCACTTCTTCCTCTTCATGAGTCATAGTAAAGCCTTCTGAAGGATTAATGGGTGTGGAATTCTTTTTGGGGAGCATTTTAGAACCCAATACTGATATCTATGCTTCAATATGCCCTTGGAATCACTTTAAATTGATTTTTCAAACAAGACTTATGTAATTTCAACAAAAACAAATACGCACCTTTTTCTTGGTTTTGAGGAGCTTGATATTGAAACTAATGTATATCTGCAATTTCAGATCCCCAAGATTTGATCTTCAGTCCTGTAGTAGCCCTCTGAGTCTTCTTTCCAATGCCACAGGTCAAACCCAATTTGGATTCTTCAAGATAAAGTTATGCTCGATCTCCCACAATGACCTAATTATGGACTAGTTCAGTAGAGCAAACTTGTACGGCATGTCACGTGTCACTGTTTCAACCTTCGGCTCTAAAATTGATACACAAGAAACTACAATCTATGAAATTTCTGCTACTTTTTTACATAATTTCAATCCGATGTCTGAAAATAAAGTTATGACGTTTTTCCCTCGACCACCTATTTGAGATAAAATTTTGGAGCCTGCAAAAACCCTAACTTCCTCAGATCATATCTCTGAAACTATAGCGAACCAAGATCAGAATTTTTTACAGGAAATTCCTCAGGAATTCATTCAAATGGGTTCTTTTCAGCTTTTGAACCTTCGTAGAAAAAAAAGTTATCTTGAAAATTCCAAGATGACTTGTTTGCAGCAGCAAAACCCTAGAATCCAAAGCTCTAATACCAAATGTTATGAAACCAGCTCACAAAATAGAAGAAAAGAGAGATCAATGACTTAGAAATCAACCTCTTTGAGGAGGCAATCTCCTTTACATTACATAAATGAACAATTCTCGGATGATACAAATGACAAAACCTCCTTTCTATATATAGGAGTCCAAGGGGTCACAATATAATCCTAGCCGACATAACAATAACAAAGTAAGGACACAATAGTAACAATAGTGGGCTTCTATGGGGCACAATAATAAAAATATGGGGACTACATGGGCACAACAATAACAATAAGGGGGCTACACTAATAATAACAATAAGGGGATACACTAGTATTATAGGGACCTAGCAGAATTTTCACATGATATCAGAGCGTTTGATGTAAAACAGGAAGAGCAGATCTGAGCACTGAAAGTGAAGGCTGAATTGCTACAACAGCAGCAGATCGAATCCCTAGAGGGATTGCACAATTCTAGCCAGGAGGGCTAAATCTTCGGGGTTGTCTCTCTCTGAGTGAGTCGACAGAGAGGTAAGACTTCCAGATCGAGATCTTGCCAAGGCAAAGGGAGCAGTGCAGAGCCTTCACATAGAGCTAGAGGACGCAGTTTTCCTACAAGCAATGATTGGGCAGGGAAGCGTCAGAAGAAGACGAAGAGCACATAGCGGGGAATTCTTCCTTAGTGATTTCCTTGCCGAGGAATTCAGCATTTTTCATTTTTTGGTTAGCCGAGGAGCAGCATACTTACCAGCGCCATCAGGGAGTGCGTAAGCTAGGCTAGAAGCTACGCAGTAGGGAGAAAGAGGAAGCAGTTAGACAGTCTTCGGCTGAGATGGCATCTCATGGTCTTAGAGATCAGGATTGGTTGGAGGGATCCTCCAACTACGTAATCTGGAAGGAAAGGATCAAATTCCTTCTGGATGAATATGATCTCAAAACGTTTGTGGACAACGTGGTTGTTGTGCCTACAGATCCGGATCATAACAAAAAGTACAAGTCCGATATGGCATTGGCCAAGAAACTTATCCTTGATGGTGTCAAGGATCATATAGTCTCACATATAGCTGGCAAGAACACAGTCAGGGAGATATGGGAGGATCAAGCAAGATGAGTTTGCCATGAGTGCCCACACTTCTCCAGGAGAGAAATGGGGCGACATAGAACTGTAAGTTCTCCTTGAACTTCAATTGGGCAGGATCCTTGAGGAGCCCACCTCTTAGATCACAACCTTGCTATGGGTGCCCATGATCAACAGTAGCGGGATGGAGGAGTTTTCAGTGGGAGTCGAGGAGCGATGGAGCGACAGTTGCAGTAGGTAGCAACGCAGAACATAGCAGCAACAGCGTAGAGCAGAGCAGCAGTAGCGCAGTGCACAGCAATGCAGCGCAGTGCACAGCAATGCAGCGCAGTGCACAGCAGCAGCAGCGCAGTGCATTAGAGGGACAATGCAGCAGCTATCAGCAGTCAGCGTCTTCAACACTGAGGTGCATCCACTGAACGCTTGTTCAGTTTTGGGTAGTTTTCAGTTGCTTCTCTTAGCAGTTGAGTTGCAGTGCAGATGCAGTGTTAGCATTGGTAGTGCTACAAGCATAGCAGATGCAGCACTTGAGAGGGAGTCGTAGTACGGATGCAGCAATGGAAGTGGCAGTGGCAGTGTCATGGGCAGTAGTACAATTGCAGCAGCAGCACAGTGGTTGGTGGACATCTTGTCAGACATTAGCAGTGCAGAGGATGCTTCAAGGTCAGAGCACTATGCAGCAGGCATGTTGTTAGAGCACTTTCCTCGCTAAGAGGGAGTGTTGATTTTTGGTAGCATCGAAAGTGCTCTAAGTATCCAAATTTGTGGAGAGGCTTAGGCACTAGTATTCCAAAGAACCCAAAAACCGTTTGTGAAAATTCCACTCAGAATATGTTTTATTATAAAAATTAATTATTTTAATGGGGGCACTAAGTCTAAACTTAGGGAAATTAAATAATTAAAGGGTATTAATAAAACAGAGTGAGAATAATCTAGAAAAAGCGAAGATCAAGTCAAGTTATAATCTTAGTTGTTGATTAGAGATCTAATCTCGGTCGTTGATATCTCAACGAGAAGACTATAAAGGAAGGCTTGAGGGTCATTTGGAAAGACACACCGAGTGAATCAAGTGATTGAATTCTTCTGACGGAGCAATGTTCGGACGAAGATCATATCTAAGTGATTCCAATGCAGTGAGGGGCAGAGGCAATTATTGGTCGGGGGATCTTCTCTAGGACTAAGAATACTAAGCAAAAAGGCATCAGAACTAGCAGAGGAAGCATCGCAGCCTCCAAAGGGTGTGATGCAGCCCCCAGAAAGGGTGACACAGGCCCACGCAAAGGCAGCACAGCCTTTTCGAGAGATAGTCCAAGATTTGTTGGGAGATCGGGGTTCTAAGCCGGGAGGGCTGGAACTCGACTTTTCGAGGAGAAGATCGATCCAAGAGAGGAGGTGATGCAGTCCACAGAGGTCCCCACGGAGGCCTATGCAGCTACTACGCAGAGGCTGTTGGGGTTTCGCCAGTTCAACTACCGGATCAGCCGGGACTTGCAATGTGAGGTAAACTCACAATATTTTTGTCTGTCGAGATTTCTTTGTACTGGATAGCCAACAAGGCATCCAAAGATTGTATTTATAAATTGTTGCTTAATAATATAAACCCTCAGATCTGTTGCACCGGTTTTCCCGCATTGGGGTTTTTCGGGGACTTGTCCAAAATAAAGGTGTTCTATGGGTGAGTTGTTCTTTGCTCGGTTTCCTTGTTTCGGAATCATAAAGTATTAAGTGTAGGTTGCTTCAGTAACTTACTTCAATGATTCATGAAGAAATCTGAATTAATTCTGTAATGTAATTTACAAAATAGGAGAAGTAAATTCAGTTGGTTACAGTAGGATTCCTGAGATTGTTAGATCTAGGAATTTTCACATTGTCGATCGGACATATATTTAGGGTGGTAAATTAATCTCCCCTATTGTCTGTGGATATAGGGTGGTAATCGGAGCTCCCCTGTGATGATTCTTCTTCATTGGAGTGAGACATCATTGTTCCAGATGATATAGAGCAGAGATGAGTAGAGAAACTAGATATCTTTTGTTGCAGAAAGAAATTCCTCCCTAGTTGAGAGGGAGTGTTGAAAATTTGGCAGCTCAGGGATGAATTTCTTAAAACAGAAAGTCTAAAAATAGAAAGCCTCAAGTATGACTTTCCAAAAATAGTAAATCACCTTGCATCAATTAGTAATCAAGTAGTGTTGATGGAAAATATCTTATGATCATCAATCAATCCATCCTAAAAGTTCAATTTCAACTTAATCATCAATATTATCATTAATATTATTATTATTCTTATGATACTATTATATTATTATTAAAAAGGAATTCAAGTCACTCAATCATGACTCTCAATAACGTTCGCTTACACTCTCATTATTGGCATGGCATATTTCACTTACACTCTCTTATGCTCTTACACTCTCTTATGCTCTCATTAAAGCATGTCATGAAAGATTCCTCTTATGCACTCTTTAATACATATGTTACACTCTCCTTCTTAATGGCATGAGTTACATTTCCTAAATGGGCATATGTTACTCTCCCTCATGGCATGCGAATTACTCCTCCTTTATGGCATGGATTCATTGCTCCTCGTATATATATGTAACTCATTCTTTCTCCCCTCACTACTTGTGGATTATGAAAGAAGAATTTGAACTTGAGAAAGAGCTGGAGAGAGTTGAAGAAGATTGTGAGGGAGAGACTTGGAAAGTAAGACTAGAACTTGGTGAGCCAAAGTTGATTCAGTACTTTAGTGTTCCAGTGTTGATTCAGTTGAAGGGAAGGTTTATTCAGTATGTGCATTTGTTGTTGCTACCAATGATCTCCATGCTACAACTTGTTCACATTTGGGTGAACTTACTCATTCTCTTGACCTCTCACTGTACTTTGTATCTCTGTCGAACAATTGATTTCTAATAGAAGAAGAATCTGGTTGGGTTTTCCCCTTGTGGGTTTTTCCCTGGTTATTGGACCTAAATTCTCTGTGTCTCATTCTATTCTTAGTCGTCTTCTATTGTGCATTTGATTTATGTTCTATCTACAATTGCTTATCTAATATTGCAGCATAAAGAAGTTTTGTAATAAGTGATTGTTACTGCATAGAACATCAAAATTTCAACACATCAACATCTCCAACTGCAACTGTAGAAGTAGTAGCACCAGCACTAGTTGCACACTAAGATAGACGAGCTATGTGCTTGTATCGCGGCTGAGTAGAGGAAGTGCTTGTTTCTGGAGGACTTGGGGCTGGTACTAGTGGATCTACATCTAATTGATTAGTCCCTAATGCATCCAAGTCCATGTCAACATCAAGATCAATATCCTCGTCAAAGTCAAACTCTAATGGTTGAGTCTCCACGACCCAATCTGAGGTTGGATCAATATCTTCCAACACAATGGGATCTCTATCGGGTCTTTTGTTCAGCGATTGGTTGCATCTTAACCAGAGGTTATATTGGATGAAGACTATATCATTTAACGGTTTTTGTTCTAAATAGTTTCTCTTCTTCGTGTGAATCCTCTCAAAGACAAACCAATTGCGCTCACACCCAGAAGCACTACAAGTTTGACTCAAAATTCGGATTGCAAACTTTTGCAATTGAGGACACTGGCTACCAAATGCCTCCCACCTATGTGCTGCAAAAAACATAGATGTGTAATGAGTTAGTTCAACAAATTATATCCAACTTTCAGATTATAAACAATTTAATGAAATAAGAATTTGAAATAAAAATTGTTTACCTGCCTCATCTGCTTCCCTTGCAATCCTTGTTAGGTTTTTGTCAAAGGTACTTGTGGCTCCACTAAAACAAGTGATCTATCGATGTATCTCCAGTTGCTCACTCTCATCAGGAACCATGAGCTCAAGGCACTCTTAGAATCTATCTTTCACTTCCCCAGTCAAATCTTCTCCCAACTGAGCTTTATAATGATACCTTGGGTTCAAGAAACACCCAACTGCATGTATAGGGTGATGGAGTTGATTGTTCCATCTTTGATCAATGATACCACTCTATCCTTATATGTTGCCCTTATTTGCTCCTTTGCCTGATCCATAGCCTCATAAATGAAACCCATAGCCAATCTTTCCCCATCCACAAACAGAAACACCTTAACTAGTGCCTCAACAATTTTTCACAACCTCTGCTTCCTTTTTCCAAAATGTGTCATCATTAAGTTTCTTTCTTACGTCTTTGCCATCCTGTTTGTGGGCCCATTGACATCCATTCCATTCATCACTGGAAAACATCTTCTACATATATACCACTGATGGAGGAGGTGTATTATAGTGTGAAAGAGCAAGACTTCCACAGAACCTTTGTATCCCTTATTGTCAAATGTCGTCAAGTCAATGTTGTAATAAATCGTTGTCATACATACCATTCTGTTGCAACTTGCATTAGAACTTTGCTTTGATACTCGCATCAATCTTCAAGATAACTCGGATCAAGGTTGAATAACAATGTCATAATTTGGATTATAGGCAGACCAAGAAGAGGTCTCTTTCATCAAGGTAACTGGCATCACAGTCCATATAACTTCAAGAAATCTCGCATTTGCACAAAATTATAGCCTCCAAAAGATAGGTCTTTATCTAGCGTAGAGAAGAATCATTCTACAAAAAAGTGTCTCGTATTATCTTCCTTGCATTAGTTTCAGAGTCCTTTACATTACCTCTCACATTAGTTTCGATGCCAGAACTTTTGCAGAGCTCGAATCCACAGAAGTTGAAGAATGAAATTTGGATAGCAAGACTTGGATCATGTCAAGTATTATACCTTAAAAACTTAAGCTTACTTGTTTCATTACTGTAAAAGTTCTGAACTCGCATCATTCATACTGTAACATCACTGTAGTGACTTCGCATGACTTTGCAGATCTTACATACCTTATACTTGTATCAACAAAATTCGGATCTTTGTTAAGAGGAAGATCTTGTTTTGAGCCCAGTGTTATAGGTACCATTCCACAGTGACACTTGCCTCCTAAGTCCTTACCCCAGAATTTTGCATTAAATTAGAAGTGTAATCATTGCATTTATCTTCAAGATAAATTGCCACAAAAATTTGCACTTGTTAAGAGAGCCTTAGATGGAGGAAGTACTATTTGAGCTATCTTCAACTATGCCAACAAGAGTGATCTTCAACTTGCAATAGAAGCAAGAGAAGTAAGAGCAATAGAAGCAATTTGATGTAATTTCCATCTTGACATCCATTTGATGTAATTTCCATCTTGCAATAGAAGCAAGAGAAATAACAGATCTAATAGAAGCATACCTGGCAACTGGAGCAAACGTGTCTTCATAATCATCTCGCTCTTTCTGGGAGAATCCTCATGCCACAAATCTTGCCTTGTATTTCTCAGTACTTCCTTCAATTGCATGCTTGATTTTGTAGATCCATTTGGAAGACACAACATATTTCCCTTCAGGTCTTGGTACGATTTCCCATACATCATTCTTCAATCATAGCAACTGTCTAGACTTAATGTTTAGTTGCTTCTTCAGAGGCGGATGGTTGGGACTCAATAATCTTACTCATCAATATTGCATAACTTGAATACTTCTTTGGCCTCTTGCTTTCGCTAAAGGTCCCACGAGGCGTTGCATGTCCTTTAGCTTCTTTCAACATTCTTTCAAGTCAGGTTGGCCTCTTTCTAGTCTCAAGTTCAGTGACTCTTGGTGAGTCGACAAATTCATGTGGATCATCAGACTCTTCATGAGGGTCTTGTTACATAGGTTCAAGTTCCTTTGATTTGATTCCACATTCTTAGGAGCCACCTACATTCCATCATCAAAGTCCAAGTCTGATCCCTTGGAATTCCAGAATGCAACATCCTCATCAAAAATAACATCCCTGCAAGTTTCAAAAGAACGTTGTCTTGGTATATAGACCCCGAAGGACTTTGAATTTTCATTGTAGCTAACAAAAGTTCCCTTCTTTGCGAAAGGTTCCAACTTTGTCCTTGGGCACATGAACATAAACAAGATAACCAAAAATTATCAAATGTTCAACATTGGGTCTCTCACCTATGAAGACTTCTTCAAGAGTCTTGCAATCCAATATTCGGTGTGAACATCTATTTTGAACATAAACAGTTGTCCTTGAAGCTTCTCCCCACAAAAACATCGGCAACTCTTGATCAAGAAGCATGGTTGTGGCAGCTTCCATAATAGTCCTATTCTTCTTTTTGACAATTCCATTTTGTTGAGGATACATCCCTGCAAAAAGCAATCAACTTCCTTGGATACATACTCTCCTCCATTATCAGACCTTAAAGTCTCAATCCTTCTTCCTGTAGCATTTTCAACTTGTGCCTTGAATTTTCGAAACTTTTCAAACACTTCAGCCTTGAATTTCAAGAATTAAATCCATGTTTTACGAGAGTAATCATCAATGGAAGTAACATAGTACAGATAATCACCCAAGGACTTGTCAGACATAGGCCCACAAACATCAAAATGCACACGATCCAAGATTCCTTTGGATCTACTATCACTACTAGTACATCGTCCTTTGACATTTTTCCAAAGAGCACATCCTTCGCAAACTCCATCATGTTCAATATTGATTTTGGGTACACCTTTAACAAAATCTTTCATTCTAATCAAAGCTTTATAATGAACATGAGCATACCTCCAATGCCATAGTCAACAAAGATCAAATGTATTATGTATCATGGCTTGAATTGAGCATCAAAGGAGACGATATGAGCCTCCAATTTGTACACCAATGACCTTGGCAAATTCAAAGGAGTCATCCTTCTTCCATACTAGAACTTGTCCATCAATGAATGCAACTATATACCCTTTGTCTTCAAGAGATGAAATAGACTACAAATTCTTCTTCAAACCAGGAACATATAAAATATTATTTATAGAGACATTACCTCCTGATTCCAATTGGAAGGATAATGAACCAATGCCTTTGACTTCATACTTGTCATTGTCTCCAAGCTCAACCCTTTATCTATCGTCTTTTCAACCAGTTCAGAGAGATTCTCACGACTTCCATCCATGTGCCTAGAGGCACCATTGTCTACCAACCAATTTCATCATGACCTGCAATGGAACCAGCGAAAGTAGAATAAAATGAATATTCATCATCATAATCTTTCTTTCTAGGCCTCCTCTTCTGAGATAGTTCAATAAGGTCAATTGCAGAAGCATGCTGCTTTCCTTTCCTTTTTCGATCATCACTCCTTTGATGACACCTATTTTGATAGTGACCATATGCTTGGCAACGGAAGCATTAAACATTGTCATGTCTCTTCTTTCTTGAGAAGGAGGAGGAAGTCTTCTTGGTGGAGCAAGTCCCCTTCTTGGAGTAGGTCTTAGATCAGGTCTTGAATTAGGTCTTCTACCTGCATTTCTTTGCAATCTTCCAAAATTTCTTCTACCTTTTCTATTCTTAGAGTGGATTGCAAAAGTTTGAGAATCTTTACCTGGATTTGAAATCTTGCCTCTGGATAGGAGCCTTGATTCTTCTTGAGTGCAAGCAGCCCATAGCTTGTCAAAGGTAGGTGCATTTTTGCCGCCACTAATGCTTGCTGCAAAAGAATCCCAAGATTCAAGTCGAGCACCCACTACTACAGCTACTAATTCTTTGTCGGATACTTGCTCATCAATAGCTTTGAGTTGATCTCTTCTTTGAGATATTCTTACGAAGTATAATGCCACAATATCATTCTTTTCCATCTTGACATATGAAGTTGACTCCTTAGACTTATAGATTGATTGATGCTGTTGATGGTGTATAATCCAATAAGGGCATCATACATCTCCTTGGAAGATTTGAGATCGGCAATATAAGGAATCAGATAATTCCTACAGATTCCACAATGATGCTCATGGCCAAAATGTCATCCTCATGAAACTTGTCCTTTCTTGCTTGATCAGTTGCTTCAGTAATTTTTCCCAAAACAATATCCAAGACTTTATTTCTAACAAGCACTAGGTAATTTCAAATCTTCCATGCCCTGTAATTTGTAGCTCCTTCAAGCTTGTTCTTTGTCTTCATGAACGAATTCATGATGAAGATGAGCAATCAAAACAAAAGATGTATAATCCCAATGCTCTTCAAAGTGCTCTCAATGCTCTTCAAGGTGATCTCAATGTTATTTCCCTCCGCCAAAGCTCTGAAACCGTGTTGATTTTCTAGTGCAATCAAGACTAGTACAATTTTTCAAATTGATAACTAGTTCCAATGATATAATTAGACTTCTTTAATGCATTCCAATCATTAAGTACTTATACATGAAAACTTTAACCGTTTTCTTCTTCAATAGAGAAATAGAGATCACAGTAAACAATGAGCCAAGAGACACCAAAATTTAGGTCAACGACCAGGGCAAAACCCACAAGGGGAAAACCCAAGAATCTTTCCTTATGAGAGAGAGTTCAATTCATCAAAATGTACATTAGAATATTCCAATCAAAATTCCAAACTTCTAACCTCAATAAATGCCAAGTCAAACTAGTCAAAGGAGAGAGAAAAATGTCAACGTTCGTCCAAGTCAAAGTCTGAAATATAAAGCCGAATTTTGGCCCAAGGTAGCTAGTCAACAAGGGTCGAAATTCGGTCAAATCACAGTCAACGAACCACAATCAAAACTCCGTCAAAGTACAGAAGTTGACCTGCGATCAACCCTCGGTCAACGAGCCAAAATAGGAACATAATTTTAGTCAAATAGAGTCAACGAACCCCTGAAACTTTTGGCCTCCAAGATCAGTCAAATAGCAGCAAATCAAACAAAAGTCAAGAGAGCTAGTCAACACAAAAATATTCTTCCTCTTTTCTCCTTCGCACGTGGATAGATCTCCTTGTTTTAGGTTGAATGGATGAGTGAGTGAGGTGTCAAATGAGGTCAAATGATCTCAAATTTATATGAGTGCTAGGAGGATGGTTTTGAGTCTTGACCATAAGATCAAACCCATTCAAGATTGGGGCGGACTTGAGCAAATGAGGCCAACTTGGTCACATAGAAATTCATAATTTCTCCTTTGATTTGCCAATGAAAATACCAACCATAGCAACCAATTTTCAACACCCACTAGTGGTTGGGACATGCAAGGGTTCTTTCTCATAATGTGAAAAGCAGCATGTTCTCTGGAACCAGGTGATGGCCATAATGACTCGTGAGTGAAGTACAGCTCATGCTAAGCTTTTTCCCATGTGCTAATGTGTATGTCCCGGCCATCTTTTGCATTTTGATCTTCTTTGTTTTCGTTTGTGGGCATCATATGCTTTTTCCTTTTCAATTTAGCTACATCAACCTCCCAAGACCAAATTCTGGGGCCCTACCTGGGTATGAGGATGTATGGTGCCAATTTCCATAGAACCAATGGTCAGTTGAACCCAAAGAAGGGAGATGGAATATGGGGTTCGTAATGTAAAATGGAAAGTGGTAAGTATGGAGTAGGGAGAGATGTGACTACACTATCTCAATCAAGGTTTCCCAAGTACTGCCCCTCCTATACCCATTGGGCTATTAGGGGAGGTGACTGGGATGAAAAAATAACCCCCCCCCATTTAAGGTGAGGAAACAAAATGACAGTCAAAACCCCTTTTCCTTCTAGGTTACCCCATAATCCATGTCAAATGACCAAAATACAAACAAGCACAAGCACCCAATTGCAAAATGAATAAAGTACTTTTTGTTGGAAATCCACCTTCTAACGCGCACTCTTGCTAAATGGGCAAGGAAACATATGACTGATGCAGGTGGCAGAGAAATGAATGGCACATCATCATCGGTTTCTAGGGGCTATCAGGGGTTGTTGGTTGCTCGCTTATAGGAGAAGAATTTCTCCTATGGGATCAAAACCTAACCTCCCTGGTATGGTGAGACAACAGCTTTCCAATCAATATCAGTCAATCATCTAGATCACCCCTTAAGCCATGTTAGGATGTCCCAGACATTAAGTAAAAGCACATGATTGCAAGATGGTTAAAGTACCTGCTGAATGATGACTCGCCTTCCTTCAATAAGAATCTCAGATGGTGAAAGGTGCTTGACTAGTGAAAATGGTGGAAGATCATGGCATAATGTCATGTACTGAACAATGTAGGGTTGTTGGTTGGCTAGCTGTCAGCTATCCAAAGAAGGAGAAAAAATTTCATCTATGGAGTTACCCACATTTTAGTGGGTAACAGTGCTCAATACCCTTACGTTTGTCAATGATAACCAGGTTATATAGCTTCCATCTTGTTAAGTCATATGTTATAGTAATCAAAGTCAGGTTTAGTATTTTCATCATTTTGGTCAATTTGTAAAAGTGTTGCTATGATCTCATAGAGATCAAGTCCTTAGGAGTGTGAAATCGGATTTTTGGCACTCCTCATGTATGGAGGTTTAAAGGAGATTTACAAGAGTGGCAACATCATCCATCAGTTATATTGCTTAGTTAGAGATCTGAACATCAGGTCAAATCATGCAAGTAAACATTTGTTGCGCAAATTTGCTACGCTTTTGTTGGAGGTGCATATTTTGAAGAGATAGAGTTTATAGCTTGAACAGGTGTTATCAAACCAATGTTTGATGATCCTAAGGATGTCTCCCACCTGCATATCATATTCAAAAGGCCAGAGGATGATCTAAAATATGAAAAGAGAGAGGTCGTTGCGCTTTTGCTGAAGGAAGGAGAAAACACAGCAAATTTGTTTCACTTTTACATAGTCATCAGTTTAACCATCAAATTTGACTCCAGACCTCTTCAAATCATTTTCTATGATTGTGACAAGTGGCCTTAAGCATTTTGGATATTCAAGCCTCATTCTTGTGAAGGCATTCAACGTATTCAAATTCGCGGCGCTTAGTTTTTATGCTTTCTCTTTAGAATTTGATGTTTAAAGAATGGGAGGGTGCAGTATATTAGAAGTGTTTTGATAGGTCTATGATGTTCCAAGAATCATTCATCACCTATACAACCCTTTCAGAATTCAATGAGGTCTCCAAATTCACAAAGGATGAACTTGTCACGTTTTTGCTGTGCTTTTTATTATTTTAGCGGTCAACTTCAAGATTAGCTTTTGACCAATTGGAGATGAATTTTGAAAAACCAAAAGAGGTTTTTGTCAAGCATGGGCCAAATAACAAAAACCTCTCTCAGTTTGTGCACAAGTGTTACAATTTGGGAATTACAAGTGTCACTTTGAGACCCATTTTTCACAATTTTGCCAAGCCAGATTTGCTGACAAAGTTCTAGAATTTTTTGGAATTCAACTTGGTGGAGCTCCAGTTTGGCATAATTGACTCCAAATTGATTTAGATGATGAAGTTTGAAGATTCTACTCAATCCCATGATTTGCTCTTCAGTTAGCATATTTTTGGTTAGTCAAAAACCAAACCCTAGATAGTAGGATATGGGCAGATTTTCCAAATATTTTATTCTTAAAGTATTGTAACCTCTTCCTATCTTTGGGAAAAAGATGGATTAAAACTTCCTTAGTCCAGGGATGAGCTAATTGTATATATTTTATGAATTTTAGTATGGAAAAGGATGATTGGGGAGTAAAAAGAGATATTTTCTTTGATATTGTAAATTGTGGAGTTTTAATACAAGTGATCAGTACAAATGTACAGAGTTCTTTTTCTCAAGTATTCCTGTGTCATTAGCTTCTAGTGATGTGCTTCTTTCTACGTTTATGTATTATTTTCTAAGTTATTCATGAACATGTTCTTTCCATTATTTGAATTAATATTGTATGTTACAGAATTCATCCTAGATAGATGCTCTGTTTCATTCCATTTCAAATAATACCAATGCTTTTCATCTAAAGTTAAGCATAAAATCCATCCTTTATAGATGCTTTACGTTTAATGGGTTGTGATTATTGGTTCCTCTACTCTATTCTACAACAAATTTAAAGATCCAGAAGTTTTGGCTACCTTGCCCTTGTCATAGATCTACTCCATAACAAGTTATTGATCACTTTAATCAATCGGACTCCATGCCCAATGGATATCTCTATAGCTCTGCCATCAAACTTTTAGAAACCTATTCCTCTTTGATCTTAATACCTAGCCTAAAACCTAAGACAACCAATCATCTAAGTGACTGAAGTTTCATATAGAGAGAGCCCTCTCTGAAGTTGGAAGGGCTAGATTCCAGTTTTAAAGTGGTTTGTGGTTACCTTTGGTTCCTCTCCTCAGCCTGGAGGAATTATGAAGCGCTAACATAGTGGCACCGTTGTCGGTGACCGAAAGGCTCCATCTTCCCCGGGAAAGAATCCTAAAGATCAGATTTGACTTCTAATGGTGAACAGAAGCCAAACACATGAAGGTTGTACCATTCACCTACTGATTCCAATCAATGTTACATTCATATTAAAAAACTCCACTAGAGGATGAACCTTAATTGACATAGAAATGGAGGGACATTTCAGAAAGTCCAGGTATCAAAGCTTCAATTTTTTCCAAGAAATCTTACTCTTTTTCATCGAATACCTCTTGTCCTTTCCTGAAAATGTGAAAATAATTTTCCTTTACTTGTATTCTAAAGATGACTATGATCAGTTTTATGAGCCTCATGTGACCCAAGTCGTTGTCATACCTTTTGTACCAAATCCTATAGCTTCCAAGTTCTAAGAGAAATATAAACCTCTCAAATTACCTCTTGTTCTCCATGACTTTCCTCCAAAGTATTTCAAGTATCTTCCTAAGTTTGATGGAGAGCCTGAGAACATCGCAGCTGAGTATTTTAATGATTTGTTGGAAATTGAACAAGATGATGTATGTATGAGATCTTTTGCTTAATCATTGCAAGGAGAAGTTAAGAAATGGTTTAGAAGTCTGCCAGCTGGAAGCATTGCCAATTTCCAGTAGTTTGAGCACACTTTCCTTGCCAGATGGGAAGCAAAGAAGAACCCTCTGCAGATATTGACTGAATATGACAACCTAAAGAGAGGTCCAGGATAATCAGTTCAGGAGTTTTCAGCCAGATTTAATAAGGTGCACAACTCAATACCTCTTGAGAAACCCCCCCCCCCCCAGGGTTGGCTTTGCTTCATTACCTAGATGGTTTCGATGTTGAGCTTGCTTATCAGCTCAGGGAAAGGAATCCAGACACATTGGAGGATATGCAAAACAGTGTTATTTATGTTGAAGCAAATCTACTAACTAAAAAGGCCAAGATGAAAGCTGAAAGAAGGGGAGTGGTTAAGGAGGAGCCTTCTTCATCATCAGATAAAGATATGATGGATGTTATGATGAAAACAATGGAAAAGTTGATGGAAAGATTGACTTGGGAAAACAAAGTTGCTGTTAGAGAACAGCAGGTGCCCCCTCAAATAAGAAATCCCAATTTCCGAAGACCTCAAGTTCAAATAAGGCAAAAAGACCAAACAAATCAAGGACATCAGCAGCAAATAAGACCTCCTTTCCCAGAAAATTTTGCAGAAGATGAAGAGTTAGATGGTGAAGTGTATGAACATAAGACTGAACATGAACAAAAAACAATTGATCTGACTTTTGAACAGAGGGTTAATAATATTATGCATGTTCTTGAAGCTTTTAATGTTGATGATGTTTCAGAAAATTATAAAGAAGAGGTTGCTGGCCCAAACTGTTTTGTCGCTGATTGATGTCACCATGAGCTAGAAGCTGATTATTTTATGTATTCACTTGAAGACAGTCACGAAAGTGAATTGTCAGATCAACCTATGTTTTATGACATTGTAGAGGTTTCTGATTCACCTATCTATGATGAATATGTGGGTGATTATAATACTGATCTGATAAACCAACCAGTTGTAGGCCTTTATATCATAAAGTGATTCTTTTCAGACAATTAATGACAGTTTTCAGCCCACATATCATAATTTCAAAATTGCAAACAGAGAAAGCAGTGAGCCTACTGGAGGTGATTCTATACCCATGTGCTTTTATTCATTTGAATTACTGAGAAATGGTTTTAAGGTCACTAATCAAGCACACAAATTAGACGGTATGGAAAATCACATAGGATTTTTGGAGCTGAATTATGATGACATGTGGCTTCAGCAATATTTTCAGGGTCCTCATGTGGGAAACCAGGTAGTTTCTCTTTTGGATGATAAAGGGAAGATATAGACAGACGCTTAAATTTTTCTTCAGATCTTTTATTTGCTAAAATCTTTGGAGAAGGTGGTGATAGTTCAGAAATTTTATGCCTGAGAAACCTTGACAGTGAACCAGTTTACAATAGTTATATTTCACAGTCAGAAAATGGTGAGTCAGCGCAGGATTATTATTTTCCAGTATGTTTTGCTTCATTTGAGTTCCTGAAGAAAAATGTTAAGATCATGAATGAAACAGAAAAATGTGATTTGATACAAAATCATCATAGTTTATTAGAACAAGCTCACAATGGCAAAAACTGGGAGCGGCCTTCTCAGGTTTTCAAAGATTTCAACAGTCAGGATTTGCATCTTTTAATTAGTTGTAAGTCTGCAAATGAAGATGATGGTCAGCTAGTATCAAAAACACTCCCAGGAATGATGTTATTGCAGCAGTTTTATGCAGATTTTCAGTCCTTTCATGACAGCTCTAAATTGGCTTTGTGTGAGAGCAAAGATGCAGTTGAAAGGTTGCTACAGTATGATTGTCTTCTGTTTTCATTTGAGGATCCTTTTGCAGCGGCCTTGGAGTCAGCAAGTGGGCCTAAGTTCTTAGATCTCGTCAAAGTTGAATCTGTTTGCAAGTTTTTACTGGAGTTGTCATTAAGTAGGTTTCTCATTTTGCCTTTGAAGGAGTGTAAGCATGGACATTGAATAGTTGACTAAGTACTTATATGGTTACACTGGATCTTTGATTTTACCTAATCAAGTAGCTCAGAGATTAACTTAATGTAGGTAGTAGTTTGAACAAGCTCAATATTTTGAGCATTTCCTTCAGCAGTGATTTCGCAACAGTTGCAGTTTGGTTTTCACTCTCAACTTCAGCCGTTGGCAGTTATTTCAGTTCAAGTTTCAGTTTGCATTTGGCTTCAGTTGGAGAAGGTCACAGGTCAGAGCAGGTTGCAGTTTTCAAGTTGGGAGCAGCCCAATGGATCAAGCTACTAGTCTACGGTGTTCTTTGGCACTTCACAGGGAGGATTCCACCCCCATTGGAGCCAATGTTAGAGTCATATGTTATAGTAATCAAAGTCACGTTTAGTCTTTTCATCATTTTGGTTAATTTGTAAAAGTGTTGCTATGATCTATCATCGCATAGAAATCAAGTCCTTAGTTTTTGTGAAGAGTGTGAGATCATAGTTTTGGCATTCCTTCTGTATGGAGGTTTAAAGGAGGTTTACAAGATTGGCAACATCATCCATCAGCTATACTGCTTAGTCAGAGATCTGAACATCAGGTCAAATCATGCAAGTAAACATTTGTTGTGCAAAATTGTTGTGCTTTTGTTGTAGGTACAGATTTTGAAGAGATAGAGTTTTATAGCTTGAGCAGGTGTTATATAACCAGTGTCTGACGATCCTAAGGATGTCTCTCACCTGCATATCATATTCAAAAGTCCAGAGGATGATCTGAAATATGAAAAGGGAGAAGTCATTGCGCTTTTGCTGAAGAAAGGAGAAAACGCAACAAATTTGTTGCACTTTTACATAGTCATCAGTTTAACTATCAAATTCGACTCCATACTTCTTGAAATCATTTTCTATGGTTGTGACAAGTGTCCTTGAGCATTTTGGATATTCGAGCCTCATTCTTGTGAAGGAATTCAACGTATTCAAATTCACCGCGCTCAGTTGTTGCGCTTTCTCTTTAGAAGTTGTTGTTTAAAGAATGGGAAGATGCAGTATGATCATAAGTATTTTGATAGGTCTATGATGTTCAAGGAATCATTCATAACCTATACAACCCTTTCAAAATTCAAGGAGGTCTCAAAATTCACAAAGGATGAACTTGTTGTGTTTTTTACTGTTTTAGCGGTCAACTTCAAGATTAGTTTCTGACCAACTGGAGATGAATTTTGAAAAACCAAAAGACTTTTTTCAATTTTTGTCAAGCATGGGCCGAATAACAAAAACCTCTCTCAATTTTTACACAGGTGTTACAGTTTGGGAATCACAGGTGTCACTTTGAGACCCATTTTTCACAATTTCGCCAAGCCAGATTTGCTGACAGAGTTCTAGAATTTTTTGGAATTCGACTTGATGGATCTCCAACTTGGCATAATTGACTCCAAATTGATTTGGATGATGAAGTTTGAAGATTTTTCTACCAAATCCCATGATTTGCTCTTCAGTTAGCATATTTTTGGTTAATCAAAAACCAAACCCTAGATAGTAGGATATGGGCAGATTTTCCAAATATTTTATTCCTAAAGCATTGTAACCTCTTCCTATCTTTGGGAAAATGATGGATTTCGACCTCCTTAGTCCAAGGATGAGCTAATTGTATGTATTTCATGAATTTTAGTGTGCAAAAGGTTGATTGAGGAGTAAAAAGAGAGATATTTTCTTTGATATTGTAAACTGTGGAGTTTTAATACAAGTGATCAGTACAGCAGTACAGAGTTGTTTTTCTGAAGGATTACTGTGTCATTAGCTTCTGTTGTTGTGCTTCTTTCTGCGTTTATGTGTTTTTTTCTAAGTTATTCACGAACATGTTCTTCTTTCCATTATTTGAATGAATATTATATGTTACAGAATCCATCCTAGATAGATGCTTTGTTTCATTCCATTTCAAATAATACCAGTGTTTTTCATCTAAAGTTAAGCATAAAATTCATCCTTGATTGATGCTTTATGTTTAATGGGTTGTGATTCTTGATTCCTCCACCCTATGCTACAACAAATTTAAAGATCCAGAAGTTTTGGCTGCCTTGCCCTTGTCATTGATCTGCTCCATAACCAGTTATTGATCACTTTAATCAATCGGACTCCATGCCCAATGGATATCTCTATAGCTCAGCCATCAAACTTTTAGAAACTTATTCCTCTCCGATCTTAATACCTAGCCTAAAACCTAAGACAACCAGTCATCTAAGTGACTGAAGATTCATATAGAGAAAGCCCTCTCTAAAGCTGGAAGGGCTAGATTCCAGTTTTAAAGTGGTTTGTGGTTACCTTTGGGTTCCTCTCCTTAGCCTGGAGGAATTACGAAGTGCTAACACATCTTTCTAGCTATTCCTCTAGGCATTCTTCATTAGAATCATTACATGATTATTTCTACTACAACTAGACTCTCAAACCTAAAAGACACTTGTGAACCTTTTGCTTTGTGGTTGTAGACATTGCATTAATAATCATGTGGGATTGGGACTAATTGAGATCCTCTATAACATGTCCCCTTGTTCTATTGTAATCCCATTTCCTACTTCCCAAAGTCCATTGGTAGTTTTTCCGTTTTTATTCCTTATTTTAATACACAGTAAAATTTGAAGATAGAAGTAGAACACTCATAACACACTTACATGGCGAACTGGTTGATATTACACAGCAATAATTTATCAGAAACTGGGCAACACAAGGTTAGATAAACCAGCACAGTAAAGAACTTTTAATTCCTGCAGTTTGGACTTTTAAGTATCTGTACAGTGTACGAGTGAGATGTTATCAGCCATAAGCAGAGTGACTACAGTTTAGGAAATCTGCTGAAAATGGTGGTTGTAGCCAGCCCCAATATCTATTGAAAAATTATAATGACAGCTGTAGCAGGCAAAAAAATCTGCTGAAAAATCTAACGTGTTCTCTTCAAAGTTCAAACCCATGCTATATCAGGAAAGGCTAATTCGATGAAGGTTCAAACCTAAGGTGTTGATCAGATCCTAAAAAGCAACCCAGATTTGTTTTAAAGTAACAAGCTGTGATCCCCCAATGATAGAATAACAAAATTATGGATGGGGATAACAGCTCTCAAAATAAACCCAAATTCAAATGTAAGACTTGAACATCAGGTTCTAACGCCAACTGATGGCTGCACAAAGCAGTGAAGAAAGACTATCATAAGACTGCAAGAATATCAGAGGCAATGCATGCTACTGTACTTGCATTTATACACTATATAGCCATTAGAATGTATATAGAAGTGGAGTTAGGTGGAGTGACAGGTGAGATCAGGTGCAGTTATGTGGAGTGCTAAGTGAGAATCAGATTACAAATGTCTCCTAGAATAGGAGTTACAAACACAAAATATTGCACATTATCCAGTTTTCCTACTCACTAGTTCTTGCCATAGAAGATTGAAATTGAGGAAATCTAGTCCTACGCAATGTCAATTTATATTGAAAAAATATAATTTTCTGTTATAGGAAAAAAAAATTAGAAAAGAAAATTTAGTAGATATTTGCATTTGTAATAGAAAAGGCTAAAACAAATGTATGAAATCTGCCATAAAAAATTCTAAAATCAACAAATTACAACTGATGTTTAACAAAGTCCCAAAATTCTTACATATGAGGGAGAATTTAAAAACCAGAGATTAATCATCTTACCTTTAGCGGTACTGATAGATTTGTAGTGCGTAATATAACTTCTGCAATACTGCGGCCATACCAAGGCTAACCCCAGTAAGATCCAAAACACATTATTAGAATAAGCGTATCAGCAGTTATGATATGTAGAAGGAAACAAGAGAACCAATACAGAGCATAAAGAAGCCAATGTTCTACACGGAAAGAAACATCTAAAACCAACAAGGAACTAAAAATTATTTAAACACCATATGACGTAGGTACCACACTTACTAGATTAATAGTTAAGCATTGTTTCAACTTTAATCAAGTCATAGTTGAAAGAATATAAAGAGGTATACATTAAGTGGTAACGATTGGCAGGTGTGGCATAACTAATAAGAATAGAAAATATTCACCTTAAAGAGTTCCACAGGAGTAAACCATGCTATATCGCTCTGCTTGTAAAGAGAATCTAGATGCTGTGTATAAGCATTCCTACCTGAGATAGAAAATACAATATAAAGGTCAAAAAATACATAAGCTTGCATCATTATTCAAAATTAATCCATCATATATTAAATTATCTTGCATCCTTGCACTGTCCTTGTTTAATCCTTGAAAAAACTAACCAATCAACCAAAATGCCATTCTTATTTATGATTTGCCTGTGTGTTTCATGATAATTTAAAAGGAATTACTCACATTTTGTGTAGGGAGAAATACTTACTCAGTACACGTAGGCAATTCATTTTTATGAAGAATTAGAGTGAACGCAGCTTTATCTGGGCATGTTACAATAATCCTCAACCAAAAAAAGAAAAAAATTCCAAAACATCAAATGAAATAAAGAAACCAGTCAATTAAAATTTTAATTACAAAGTTATGATAATCAGGTTATTTGTTGCAAGCAATAATTAGCCATTTACTTTCCTTTTAGGGGAGCATTGATGCATCAACAACCATTGCTGAACCAACCTTGGAAAAATTGCTAACTCTAAGAGTGAAAGGACTGGTCCTAGTTGGATCAAGCAAAGCCAAAGCAAGGAGATCGACAAAGGAAGTCCAACAAAAGCAGGATTGATGGGGAAGCTTGACATAATGGATTGATGAAGGAAGGCCATGACAGAAGGCCTGTCAGTCACAATTCAGATTATATGAGCTGGTAACAGTGAATCTGTTAATGCTGATCACGTTGACCACAAACCTGTCAACAGAGTAAAATCCTGTCAATGCAAGTTTTCATCAACAATGAATCAATGACACCCATCAACATTGACCCCAACCATACTTGTTGACGAGAATCGCACAGGCAAGTGGACTACAATTTAGTCAATGATTACAAGAAGGGGAATCGCCATAATTAAATGTTGAGACTTCAATACATAAGAAGGATCAGAAATCCAAGAAGGGGTTCATATGAATCTGCTTAATTCCTTGGTTGCACTAAGTTCAATAAGCCGCACTACTAGCTATTTGTTCCAATACGGTAGAGTTGTTACCATTATTCACTAGATTTTACTCATTGGAAACATTGGCTTTTTAAATGCTTGAGGGTTATGTTACCCACCAAAAGTGGATGACCTCAAAGTAGAAAATTTTCTCCTAGATCTCTCTTCAGCTGGCAGCCAGCAGCCCCTGACAGCCACCAGTGTAGCCGATACATTGTGCCACTTGATCTCCGCTCCCTGCACTAGTCATATGTCCCCTTGCCGATCTGTCAAGAGCATATGTTCGAAGATGGGCAATCCAACCCAAAAGGTATGTTTTTCATTGTGGAATAGGGTGTTTATGCTTGTTTTTCCTTGGGTATCTTGGGCATGGATTATTGGGTGACTTGGATGAAGGAAGGGTTTTGACCGTAGTTTTGCTCCCTCACCTTAAATGGGGAGTTAATCCTCAATCCTACTATGGTTTCAGGAAGGGTGCTACTTGGGAAACCCCGATTTTGGCCGTGTTGTCCCGTTTTCCCATTCCACATTTTTTACTCCCCTCCGCACATTACAAGCCCTATTTCATCATTTTCCTCCTCTGGTTCCACACGACCACCAAGTCCCCAAGGCACTGGCACACCCCCTCCCCTTGTCCACATGTTTGGGTCGAGGTTAGAAATGTTGCCCCGAAGGTTGATGTAGTTAAAAGAATGTTAAAAGCATATCATGGCCACAAGCAAGAAACAAAAGAAAAGAATATTATAAAATGCAAAATATGGTCGGGACATTAATATTGCACGTGGGCAAAATCCAAACATGAGCTCTACACCTTATTATGGTCATCATCCTGGTTCCTAGGGCCCCATGAGTACCCTACATTATTAAGGAACCCATGCATGTCCCAACCCCTAATGGGCGACGAACTATCCCACCTTAAGGGGGTATTAACTGCTTACATAATGCATAGCATGCTCTCATTTCCTGGAGCCCCAAGCAGTAATACAAAGAAAAATCAAGAAAAAGGCAAAAGGAAAATAAAGAAGGGTGGAAAAACAAAGGCTGAGGTAACTCATGTATCCACGATTGCTCCCTCCTACGTCTATACACCCAATATGTGGACATCCCTCATGACGGCCACCCTTGAACCCATGGCATTTGGCCTTGAGACCCCCGTGTCCCCATCCATTCATTATCATTCACATGACACCTATCAAATGAATGATGTACCTGGGAACTGACTTTCCCCTTAGGGGTTGGGAACACCTAACAAGGTTGTTTATTAGCCACTCCTACCTTGGGAGGTAACACTATTACAAGCTTGAAGCCCCAAATTTCGAAAGGAAGCACACTATGAAGTCTCAAGGTGCCCTTGATAAACAAGCTTGGTTCACTTAGATGCACTAATGAATTTTTGTACTTGATGGTGAGGATGTGCATTGGACATTATATGTAATTGCAGGTAGTTTCATCATGGGTTGGGCAACTTAATTGGGTCCCATGTCCATTAGAGGATCATATTGACACCCTAGGGGAAGCGTTGAGAGCCATGGGACTCCCATCATGTGCAAAGCATCATTTCATGCCATGGGTACCTTCAGCAGTCTGCTCATTGACCCACTATTCACGAGATGATGCACTTGGACCAGTGTGCCCCAACCAGCTTAGCAGTGATCACATGGTTTGGCAGTTAATCTAAGGCCCAAAGGATGTTTATCTCACCCCTTGAGACATGGAAGGGCAAGCACCATCGTCTGAGCCCTCAGTATTGGAGCATTACAAGCTATTCCATTATCAGGAGACCCATGAGACAAGCTTTTTTGCCCCAAACTCGCTTTGGGGCCCCACATGATGACTTGCATGGAGAATTAGGGGCCATCCCCTAGTTCATGATTTATGGAGCCCTCTCACATTTTGGCACCAAGAGGACTCAACGTGACCCTACAACGGCCCTACACCAACATGACATCATCAATTTCGCTAGCATTTGGATGGCTAATTCATAATTTGTAAGAGTTACGTGGTTGGCTTGTGACCAAGCCATGTATTTTGCACATTTTTATGATGTTAAGGGGTTCTTGGGCTAATAATTCGACCTACTAGATCTCATATAAATAGAACTCAACTTCATTTGTATTGGATCATCATCACACTTTGGAATTTCAGCCTTCTTGGCAAATTCGCCCTTTTTAGTATTAGATGAGCTTAGATGCATTCAATATTTGGAGCTGAAATTTGATCTTCTTTGGAGCTGTCTCTTGATTTGTGGATGGATATATCATATTGTCTTCTTGTAAGTACCCTTTATAGAAGTTTTGTTCTTGAAAATGTCTAATGTACAGAATTGTTGCAATTAGGTTAATGTTATATTGTGCCCTAATTGTTGAAGATTTATTTTGAAAGCTATTTGGTTGGCAATTACATATGTTACCCATAGCATTACATGTGATGAATGTTCCTAGTGGATGAAATTTTGTTTTTCTCCATAAAACTCCATAAATCTTGAGTGCGTAATTGTTGAGGGTGGGAAGCTAGGGCATCAACTCTTGACCTCCTTAAGGACGATTTTGGCAAATCTAGAGCATTTGGGACTCCATAGCCCAAGGGATAAGGCATTGGTCTAAGCCATTTGGTGATCAAACCTTTTCTTCTGCATAGTTGCTCTCTCTAAAATTTCGGTCCCCTCTTCTTGGACGACTAGGCTAGGGCATAGAGCAAATTGCATTAGAGCGAATTGGTGGATTCCAGGAGCACATACATCAAGCTTAGGGTCTTGTCTAGAAGACCTCAAAGTTTGGTAGGCATCCCTTGAGTTGTCATCCATAAAAAATCTTGCCTTAGGTGTGCCCTAGAATGGAAACCCTAGCTTCCACTCCTTTGACTTGGGGACGTCTTTGAGGGTTGAATGAGCTTAGTTCTCACTGGAATAAATCATAAGAATCCCTTTCTTTCCCCTTCCATGATCTCAAGAGTACCTTTAACCACGATAATTCAAAAAACCCTAGATCTCGTGCAAGTTTAATACAGGTCTCTTAAAGGGAGCGAAAACTCTTTTTGGAGTGCCATACTATCACATAGACCTTCCCTTGACAAATCATACCTCATCACCTAGCACCATTAACCTTATAATAGCAATCAAAGGGTGATTATATATCTACCGTGACTCCTCCCATCGGTGAAAGTCTGTAAAGAGCAGGAGACACTGGCTGAGCTGACAGTGGGCCATTGTCCCATTGTTATCACTTGGTCTAGCTCTTTGACCCATAGGTTTTCCCTCCTTAGGGCCTGCTAGATTGTGTGGTAACAGGTTCAATTGTAAGTCAACAATGTAGCACCCTAGTTGGGCCTTGGAACCTTTGCAATTGCTAAACTTTGTTGTAACTCTCTAATGAATCTTGGAGCTTTTATTCTCTGTGAGGATCTTCTCCAATTATAAACATATGTGCCAATGATGTGATTTCATGTTTGATGATGTATAACAGTCAAATAACACATTCAGTTTTAATGTTGGTAATTGTTCTTTCTATAGCCCTTACCATCAATAGTGAGAACTTTGTGCTTTTGCCTCAATTTGCAAAGTTAGCTCCACAATAAGAGATCCCTATGTTGGACCATATCAAGTACCTGAATTGAAATGAGCCTACTTACGATTGCTAAGCTTTGTTGTAACTCACTAATGAATCTTGGAGCTTTTACTCCCCATGGGGCTCTTCTCCAATTATAAACATATGTGCCAATGATGTGATTTCATGTTTGTTGTTGATGTATAACAGTCAAATAACACATTCAGTTTTAATGTTGGTAATTGTTCTTTCTATGGCCCTTACCATCAATAATGAAAACTCTGTGATTTTGCCTCAGTTTGCAAAGTTAGCTCCACAATAGGAGATCCCTATGTTGGATCATATCGAGTACCTAATTTAAAATGAGCCTACTTACAATTTGAAATGACTAGCACTTAAAATATGCTTTACAATAATAAATACAAGAACATCAAGTGGCCAAATATACATTATGAAAACCGGCCATAGTTACAAACTCAACACTCTCTCTTAACTAGGAAGGTATTCATAATGATTTTCATAGATGTTCTCAAGTTGACAAATTTCTCTAAAGAAAAGGTTATATCAAATCATCATCAAAATCATTATCTATAATCAGCATCCACTAGTGGCCATATCTGGCGCAGTACCAAACCCATGGCATTGTCATCAACATATCAGGACTCACTCCTCCAGAGTGATCGATCATCAAATCTCAATGCCTCTTCCTAGGCCAACATGCTGAGACCTCAACTGGCAAGTACTCACTCATCCTTCCTAATGAGCACTCTGGGCCAAGACTTCACTCAGCCTTCCCTGGTTGATGATCCAATCTAGATGTTGAAGGACCTCACTACACCCTACCTAGTGTGTGATCCGGTCCAGATGTTGAAGGACCTCACTACACCCTTCTTGTTGTGAGATCAGGTCCAAACACTGACAGACCTCACTACACCCTTTCCTGGTGTGTGATCGGTTCCAGACCTTACTGAGCCCTTCATGGTGAGTAATCAGGTATCCTCCGAGAGGCATTCACTCAACCCTACCTGGTGAGCACTCTGGGCCTCTTGGCCCATTCTCCCCTTCGGGATAATGTCCATCCATGTCGGTATCTAATCAACACCCCCTCTCAATGAGAGGGGTAATCTCCACAAGCCCCAACTTGTCTCCTTTGGGCAACGGCTTTGTCATACCATTAGTTGTCTACTATCGGTGGAGATGTACTCGAGCCTTATCGATCTCCTCTATACCATGTCACCGATGTAGTGGTACTCAATCTCAATATTCTTCGACCTGTCATGGAACGCAGGATTCTCTGAAAACTTCACATAGCTTTGATTATCACAATATATCATTTTTGGTTCCAAATCCTGGTCGAACAATCCTGCAAACAATGTTCGAAGCCACATTGCTTATGTACACACTTCATTTGTTGCAATATATTTCTTCTGCAGTGTTGAGTGCGAAAGATCTCTACTTCCTGCTCATCCAAGATATCATAACGAAGCCTAAACTGAAGCATACCCTTGAAGTGCTCTTCCTATCATCAACACTTCATACCCAGTCAGCATCTATATATCCCTAAAGTTGCACATCCTTGTTTGCAACATATCTCAAACCATCGTTCACAGTACCACATAGATATCTCAGAATGTGCTTTGCTGCAATCCAATGCTCATGTGTTGGTTCCACCTAAAACTAACTCAACATGTTAACAGCAAAGCAAATGTCCAGTCTGGTGTTAACCAAATATATCAACGAACCAATCAACTAGTGGTACATAGATGGATCTACCAAACTAGATTCGGAGCTTGTTAAATTCTTCGATTTAGCCACCACGAAAGTAGCCATGGATTTACAATCCATCATGCGAAACTTGTGAAGGATCTCAATTACATACTTTCCTAGAACAAGGAAGACTTCGTCAAGTTTTTGCCATTCTTCTAGTCCCAAGTAATAATGCATCAACTCAAGAACCTTCATATCAAATTCAGAAGCCAACTGCCTCTTACATTGAATAATAAGAGGCTCAACACCTCTCAGAAATAAATCATCAACATAAACTAATAGAATCACAGGTGCATTCTTTACAACCTATGTTGCCAGGAAATGTGGTTTCAGGGACGGGTACGTCATTTTTTGAAACAGGGTGAGTGGGTTCATCGAGGGTATATAATAATTTATAATTTATATATATAATATATAAATATAATAATATTATATTTTATAAATTATAAATTTATAATATATATGAATTTGTATATTTTTCAACTCTAAACGAGAAAACTAAAAAAGTTTTAATTCCTCTCTGTAACAGTAATACAAGTACTACTCAATAGTTATAAAAAAGTTTGATGTTGTTTATGATCCTCATATAGTTGGTCTTAGGTCAAGTTTTATGGATCTTGTAAAAGGGTAAATTTATGAATTTGCTGAAAAAATTGAGGCAAGCCTTAGTTGGTTCTTTGTTCATAGGATTTTATGATTTATCATATTTCTTTTAAGTTTTCTCAAGGTAATATTAAGTAGGCTTGAAATGGAGTCGAATTCTACTTTAATTTAAATATCCAATTCAGACTCTCCATGCCCATTTTGGAGATATCTCACACTTCCTCATTCACGGCAGTAAACATCAAATTTTCGCATTTTTTAAACTATAAACATCTACCATCTAAGTGTGCAGTTTATATGTTGATGTCATTTCTTAAGCAAAGATGTTTTTATGTTGAATATAAGTTATAAAAGTTCACAGAAGGCGTGAATACCTCCCTCTGCCGCCTATGTTTGCTCCCTCCCATCCTCTGCATGTATACCTCCCCCTGTCCTCTGTTGCCTCCCTCTGCTTGTATTGCGTGAATGAATGCCTTTATCCCTATATATTGCGTCCTTTGTCCCTGCGTGAATGAATGCCTTTGCCGCCGTAATACCTCCATCTCTCATCCCTGCTTGAATCCCTCTGCCTCTCCGTCGAATGGATACCTCGGCCTCTCGTCCTTACTTGAATATCGGTCAAACGAATACCTCAATGAACTCTTCCCTGGGTCAAACGAATGAACTCAATGAATGGCCTCTCGTCCCTGCATCGAACGAATGAACTCAATGAAATGAAGTGAAATGAGAACTTAGTTTAGGTTTAGACCTAGTATTTACGATTTAAATTTTAATTTCAATAATTAAAAAAATTAATTTTTTTAATTCAAAGTTTTAATTTGTAATTTTGTTAAAACTTAATATTTATTAAAATTTAATTTTAATTTTTAAATTTCAATAAAAAAATTTATAAAAAAATTAGACAAAATCGGTCATCGAGATCCCAAAGAACCCGATTTTCGGGTTCTAAGTACCCATCATCGGGGTTCTCCGTACCCATTAAGGTAGAAGAACCCTTTTTTTTTTGGAGAACCCGGTTCTTCACAAAAGAACCTAGTTCTTTTGGGTTCTTCTCAGAAGCACCCATACCCAAATCCGGGACTTGGGTTTGAGAACCCGGGACGGGTTCGAGAACCCCACCCCCGAGTTCGAGAACCCGTGCAACATAGTTTACAACCTTAAAATAAAGGTTTGGATCGGCATCGCTCTTGATAAATCCCAATCTTGTCAAATAACTGTCAATATGAGCATAGTAAGCTCTTGGAGTTTGCTTGAGTCCATACAAGGCCTTCTTTAATTTGCAAACATAAGATTCCTTTCCATGCACCTCAAATCCTTGAGGTTTCTCTATGTACACCTCTTCCTCAATCACACCATTGAGGAAAGCAATCTTTATATCCATCTGATGTAAATTCCATCCCAACGAAGCAACAAGGGAAATAATGGATCTAATGGAGGTGTACCTAGAAACTAGAGCAAAGGTCTCATTGTAATCTTCTCGCTCCTTCTGGGAGAACCCTCTAGCCACGAATCGCGCCTTGTATTTGTCAATACTGTTGATTTTTGTAGCATCGAAAAGTGTTGTAAGCCCCAAATTTTGTGGAGAGGCTTAGACACTAGTATTCCAAAGAACCCAGAAACCGTTTGTGAAAACTCCACTCGGTTAATGTTTTATTAAAATAATTAATTATTTTAATGGAGACCCTAAGTCTAAACTTAGGGAAATTAAATAATTAAAGGACATTAATAAAACAGAGTGAGAATGATCTAGAAAACAAAGATCAAGTCATGTTATAATCTTAGTCGTTGATTGGAGATCTAATCTCGGTCGTTGATTTCTCAACGAGAAGACTATAAAGGAAGGCTTGAGGGTCATTTGGAAAGAGACACATGGAGTGAATCTTGAAATCGAGTTCTTCTGACAGAGCAGTGCTCGGACGAAGATCGAATCTAAGTGATTCAGTGCAGTGAGGGGCAGAGTAACTTCTAGAGAGAGATTTTCTCAGCCGGAGAATCATCAGCAGAGAGAGGCAGCAAGACGTCCAGTAGAGCCAGCACAAAGCCAATCAGGGCTATGCAAAGGCTGCAGAGAGGTTCAGAGGGTTTCTAAGATTCAGCTATCGTATCAGATCCAAAAGCCGAGAGCCGGGGTGTGAGACCGAGAAGCCCAGATCTATGATTTTGGGAGTCAGATCGATTTGTGGCTGGGGTGATGCAGGAGGTGATGCAGGGCCTATGTAGTCACTCCGCAAAGGCTACGCAGAGACCTCCAAAGGCAGCTTTTCCAATGACCGGATCAACCGGATTTTCCAATGATTGTGTGAGGTAAAACTCACAATTTCTTTCTGTCAGTATTTCTCTTTGTAACTTAATAACCCTTGAGGTATTCAAAGATGCATTCAAGATTTGCTACTGCTTAATAATACAAACCCTCAGATCTGTTGCACCGGTTTTCCCGCATTGGGTTTTTTCGGGGACTTAGTCCAAAAATAATTGTGTCCTATGTGTGATTGATTTCTTGCCCAGTTTCCTTGTTTCGGAATCATATTTTATTCAGTGTAGGTTGTTTCAGTAGTTACTTCAATAATTCATATCTGAATTAATTTTGTAAAGTAATTTACATAATAGGAGAAGTTAACTCAGATTGTTGCAGTAGGATTCCTTAGATTGTCAGATCTACGAATTTCACAAATACTTCCATCTACAACATGCTTGATCTCATATATCCACTTGGAAGTCACCACTGGCTTCCCTTTCGCCCTTGGCACAATCTCCCAGACATCATTCTTATTGATATTCTTCATTCATGGCCTCCTTCCACACTTCCTAGCTAGTTGTTTCTTCATAAGTGGAAGGCTCTGCATCAATCAAGTTAGTCATGAGAGATGCATAGCTAGAAAACCTTTTAGGTTTCTTAACTTCTTTGGATGTCCCATCAGGAACTGCATGTCCTTCTGCTTCTTCCAATGTAGATCTAAGTCATGTTGGTCTCTTTTCTATCTCTGGGTCAACAACCAGTTCCATTGGTTTACAAGGCCCTTCTGGCTCTTCAAGAATTTCTGTAAAACTCGAGTGTTTTTCCTTCGAAGCCTCTTGCTTTACTTCATCATAGGAATCCATGGAGAGTTCCTTGGACTTCCAATATGCAACTTTCTCATCAAAAGTGACATCCCGGCTAACCTCAATCTGTCGTTGCTCTGGAATGTAGACTTTATGGGCCTTTGATGATTCACTATAACCAACAAATATGTCTTTCTTTCCTAAAGGTTCAAGCTTGTTCCTTTTATCATTAGGAACATGAATGTAGACAGGGAAACCAAAGATTCTCATATGTCCAACCTTTGGCTTTTGACTAAAGAACGCTTCTTCAAGAGTTATGTCTTCCAGAAATCAATGAGGACTTCAATTTTGAAAATATACAGTTGTCGATGATGCTTCTCCCCATAAGAACATCGACAAATCTCGATCATGCATCATTGTTTTGACAAATTCTTTAATGAACCTGTTCTTTTGTATTGCTACACCATTCTGTTGTGCATTATAGGGAACAATCAGCTCCCTCTTAATCCCAGCTTTCTTACAGAAATCAACAAGTTCTTTTGAGGTGTACCCTCCTCCACTGTCAAATCTCAAAATCTTGATCTTCTTACATGTCCAGTTCTCGACTTCAACTTCGAATTCCTGAAACCTTCTGAAGACTTCATCCTTGGTCTTCATGAGATAGATCCTTGTCATGCGAGAGAAGTCACCAATAAATGTCACATAGTATGAACCTTGAAGTGATCTCATAGACATCAAACCACACACATCATAATACATCAAATCTAAGACTTCTTTAGATCTACTATCACTACTTGGAAAAGGATTTTTGATATTCTTTCCAAGTGCACAAACTTTACAATTGCCTTCATGATCTATTTGCAATTCAGTGACACCTTAAACTATTTCATTCAATTCAAGTAATGCTCTATAATGAAGGTGACCATATTTTCTATGCCATAGCTCACTTGGATTGATTTCATCATGTACTAAGGCTTGAGTTGGTTGACTCAAAAGTCTATACAATCTTCCTTCACAAATCCCAATAACCCTAGCATTATCTACACTACAGACCTTGGACCATACAAGTACTTTGCCATCCACAAAAGCTACTCTATCTCCTTTATCTTCTAAACATGAAATAGAGACTAGATCCTTTTTCAAACTTGGTACATCTAGAACATTGTTGAGATGCACATTGTAACTAGATTCCAACTCTATGGATGGCTTTCCAACTCCCATTGATTGCATAGTTGTAGTTGTCTCCAAGTTCTACCCTTTGGTACAACCTCTTTTCCATCATACTTGAGAGATTGCCACAATCTCCAGTCATATGTCTCGATGCACCACTATCTACCAGCCACATGTCATCATCATCTGCAATAGAACCTATTAGAGCATAAAAGTAAAAGAAGTCTTTGTCACCTTTGGGCTTCTTTGGGAGTTCACTTTCAACATCAGTTGCGGAAGCATGTTGTTTTCCCTTTCCCTTCTTGTTGTTAGCCATTTCAGGACAATCTCTCTTGAAGTGTCCAAATTTCTTACAACCATAACATTGAATCTTTGACGTGTCCTTCTTCCTTTGGGGAGGAGGAGATCTTTTTCTTTACTTCTTGTGTTGAGAACCAAACTTCTTTCCTTTGCTCTTGAAGCGAGCTTCAAGTGCTTTAGAAGCTTCTTCCTTCTTATCTCTTGACATAAGCCTTGATTCTTCCTCAGCATAAGAGGTCCATAGTTATTCAAATGAAGGAGCTTCCTTCCAAACGCTTATACCCACTGCAAATGCATCCCATGATCTAGGTAGACCATTGAGTGTTGTAGTCACAAGTTCATTCTTAGAGATATTTTCTCCAACTGCTTGAGTTTGGTCCTTTATTTGAGAAATCCTTACGAAATATGAAGCTACAGTGTTATCATTTGTCATCGTCACATCACGAAGTTCATTCCTCAGACTCATGGCTTGAGCAACATTCATGATGGTGAATAGATTGGTTAGGGCATCATACATCTTCTTAGAAGTATCAAGCTTTACAATGTAGGGAATAAGATGATCTCTAATGGAGCTCCAAATAAGACTCATAGCAATTCTTAAACTTCTCCTTTCATGCAGTATATGTTGGTTCTACAAATTTCCCTGTCACAAAATCCAAAACTTTGTTCTTTGCAAAAATAAGATCAATTCTAAGTTTCCAAGATCTGAAGTTTGAGGCTCCTTTAAACTTGTTCTCAAATTTCATACAAGAAACCATGGATGTGAATCATGGACTTCAATAATAAAATCTCAAAGCAGGGTTCCTTCAAAGGTGATCTCAGTGTTCCTTCCTTCACCAAAGCTCTGATCCCATGTTGATTTTCTAAGTGCAATATAGACTAGCACAATATTTCTGAAATATTGATAATCACTTTTGATCTTGATCTTCTTTTAAATTATTCCAATATATCATTTAGCAATTATACTTCAGAAATTCAACCATACAAGAATAGTAGAGCAGTAGAGATCATAATGCACAAAGAGGAGACAAGATTTACCCTAGGAAAACCCACCAAGGGGAAAAATCCAGCAACCTTTGCAATAGATAAATTCTTTTGTTCAACAAGAGACACACATAGACCTATGGTCAAACCTAGTCAACTCCTCCAATTCAAACCTCCCAATCTGATCCAGAATTTTTCTCTGCCTAATCTAACCTAGAATTCCAGCCCTCTTACATCTTCCAGATACCCCAAAATTTCGGCCCCTGCAACTACCCAGAATTTTGGCCCCCTACAATAGAAATGCCCAAAAAAAAAAACTTTGAACCAGAAGAGAGAGAATATATCCACACATGCGAGCTTGAGAGAGAGAAAAAAAGATGCAATTCGTCTTCTTTTTCATCCTCCTTGTCCTTCTTGATCTTTGGTAAGATGCCTAGAAAATGTCTTCTTGAGGAAGTATGAATTGGTGGTGGAAGAATGAGGTTGAGTTGCCTTTATATCGTTGGGTCAAATGGGTGTGTCATTTGCCCTAGGCCGACTTGACTTGGAGGGAGGTTGACTTGACAACTTTTGGAGCCAAAAATTACAATTTAAAAATTCAAATTTTCTTTTTTTTAAAGTCGCAATGGGACTTTGACTCAAAGTCAATTTTCTTTGGACTCTAGCATTTAAAATATGCTTTACAATAATCAATACATCAAGTGGCCAAATATACATTATGAAGACTGACCACAGTTACAAATTCAACATCTCCCCCATGTGATTTGATTTCTATCTTGAATACTGGATAAGAATATCATCAATTGATTTTCTCTCCTAGTTTGTTCATGTTGTTTCCCTCCTATTTTTGTTGCTTTGGTCATGCCTAGCCAACCTTATTGAAAAGTGTAACTAGGTTTGGTCTTCATAATGACATGTAATTATGATTTTATGTAAAGAAAAGACAAAAGAAAATAAAATGTATTTATTGTATTACTTGCATCTTGGGTTTCATGAGCAAGAATTTTATTTATAGGTCAAAGACTTCCTCTTGATGTCTTTAGGATTTTGTCATCTTGTCATAAAAATAATTAGAGTCTAGTAAATGAAGTTGTGTTACACTTAGAGGATGTCTAGAAAGCCCTCCAAGACAAGCACGGTTCTCCTCTTGATGTCGACCTCAAAGATGCACATCATATTCATGTCGGTTCAGCTCAAAGAAGGTCACATCCATTCAAAATGATAGGTCAGCTTAATAGCATGCACGAACCACCATAAATAGGTGTCTAGGCACCTCGCATTAGTGCAGAAGATAGACTCGGATTTCTCTGAGATTCTCGAGCTAAATCACAGAAGATAAGTTCGGATTCCTCTAAAATGAGTTCGAACAAGAGCACAGGTCTCGGTCTAGATCACAGAAGACAGTTCGAAGGGGTACAGGAAGAGAAGACTCGGATGGGTACAAGAAGAAGGCTCGGATGGGTGCAGGAATAGGTCTCGAACCTCTTGGCATACCACAGTGACATTATATTGGTACAGTGATCTCAGTATAGTACCTATGACCTCAGTGATACAGCAATGTGGCTCAGTGATAGTTTAGTGTGGCTCAGCATCAAGTACTACATGTATTCAGCGTTATTTCTATCATGTTGTTATGATGATGCTGCGATCTAAGCACAGTGCTACACTCTTGGTAACAAGGATAACAGTGACAGTGATAATAACAATGAAGATATATATGATGCTTTCCCGTGTGAAAGAAGAAGATGGAAGGAAAAGAAGTCAATCAAGGAAACCAGTGTCTTGGTCTTGGAGGGGCTTAATAGGTTAAGGATCATGGTCTTGGTATTCGTCAATTGGAATCTCTATAAGAAGAATTGATGCGGGTTTCCCTCTCAAAGAGTGAGAGGTTTTGGCCCTGGCTTGTTGTGTTTGATAATTGACTTGATGAAGAACATAGTAATCTAACGAAGATGAGATCTAAGAGAAAGAAGCATAAAGTAAATCACAAGTAATTATCAAGAGAAATTTTAATAAAAGCCCTAATTTCTCAACAAACCTGTCACGTCTTTGAGAAAAGTTTTCACTACCTCAACTAGATCTTCATCTCCACCTCCTTTTACAAATTTTATTATGATGTCGGTAAGTTTGCACTTTCTTTCTTATTCTTTGTGGACTATGCCTTTTACTTCCCAAGTCATGACAATATTAATGCAACTAGAATTCTAAAACACAAGTTACAACAATAACATCTTATGGGGTGCATTAGCAAAATTGGTGGAACAATAGTAAGTTTAACTTAAAACACACGGTCATTAATTTATGATGCCACAGAATGATAAGCTAATTCAAATAGGAAATTAATTCATACACTAAGTATACATTTGTGTGATTATTTGGGCAGTAAAATCAACTCTAAATTTTCATTAAGTGAAAAATATTAGGACAGTGAGATATGGAGAACATCAAGCTTGATACAATAACATAGAATAAATGAACTATCAAGATTTCAAACAAACAACTAATTTTCAACATCAAGATGCGTTATTCATCATTCGATTAGAGGGAAAGGAAACAATCCATTTTTTCATCTATCCATAGTCTCTAAATTACATATTGTACAATGTTTTGTGACTATTGGTCTTCCACATGTGAACCACTAAATTGTCCATCAGAATCAAAATGCCATGGTTGTTTTGTTGTGCATTTGCAACAAAAATCAGTGTATAGATTGTGTGACAAAAATTTGTGTGACGAAGTTGTTTTCCTGCATGAGCAAGTCACAACACCAAGGCTATGCAACAAGCAATATTAGCACAACAATGACACAATGTCAATACCCTCTCTAACCCACGTTGTATTGATTTGGGTAGCATCGAATGTGCTCTAAGTCTCAAAATTTGTAGGGAGGCTTAGGCACATGTATTCCAAAGAACCCAGAAATCATTTGTGAAAATTCCACACAACAATAACACAATGTCAATACCCTCTCTAACCCACGTTGTGTTTTTGGGTAGCATCGGATGTGCTCTAAGTCTCAAAATTTGCAAGGAGGCTTAGGCACATGTATTCCAAAGAACCCATAAATCGTTTGTGAAAATTCCACTCAGAGTGTGTTTTATTAAAATAATTAATTATTTTTAAAGGGACCCTAAGTCGAAACTTAGGAAAATAAAATAATTAAAGGGTATTAATAAAACAAAGTGTGAATCTTCTAGAGAAGACGAAGATCAAGTCAAAAGTTAATGTTAGGAGTTGATTAATGATTTAATTTCGGTCGTTGAAATCTCAACGAGAAGATTATAAGAAAGACTTGAAGGGTCATTTGGAAAACACAGAGACACACGGAGAGGATCAAGAGATCGAAATTCTTTGGTGAGCAGTGCTCAGGGAGAAAATCGATCAAGAGATTTTGTAGATTGGGGCGGTAATTCCGGTTGGAAGAATTCCTGATCCGAAGAGTGCATAGCAAAGGAGGCAGTAGAAGCCACAAAGAGCAGCGAAGAGCCAATGATGCAGAGTCTACGCAAGCACTACGCAGAGCTGAGAGGGAGTTCATTTTTCTGTTGAGGATACAGCAGAGGGTTAGTTCCAGTTCCCGGAGGGAGTTTCTGGAGGCCAGAAGATTCCAGTTTCCAACCAACAGAGAGATCCAACGCAGGGACAAAGAGCAGCTTCTGTTGTGACGTAGAGACTGTGTGGGTTACGCAGTCACTGCGCAGAGGCAGCAGAGAGCAACTCGTTTCGGGTGCAGATCAGTGTCAGATTCCCGTGACAGAGCGATTTTTGTCTCACGAGATTTTGCTTGTCAGATTTCTCTGTATGATTTGTCAGATTTGACAATCATAAATTTGTACTCAGAATTTACTGCATAATATATAAACCCTCAACTATTGCACCGGTTTTCCCGCATTGGGTTTTTCTGGGGACATTGGTCCAAAAAAAACTGTGTCAGATGTGTCTATGATTTACTCTTGTTCAGATTTTGTTTCCGCACTTGTATTTTTTCCGCAGTTAATTTGTGAAGGTTGTAGTGTATGAGATTTCATTATTTACAGTAGAAAACAATAAATAATTTGTTAAAAGGAATTAACAGATAGGAGATTTCTCATTAGTGTTGCAGTAGGATTCCTGGTAATACGAAATTTCACATGGTATCAGAGCTTGTTTAAGCTGGATGCAGGAGGAGCGAGAGAGCTGATCCAGTAGATCTAGCATTGGAAGAGAAGTCGGGATCAAAGAAGTTGTGTAAGGAGCAGATCGATTTCCCAATGACTGCGTAGTCCAAGCCAGGAGGGCTAGATCTGCAAGGAAATCTCTCTCTAAGTGAGTCGACAGAGAAGTAGGATTTTCCAGATTACAGTTTGTCCGAAGTAGAGGGAGCAGCACAGTAATTTCAGCGCAGATCAGCAGCTGGAGGGACGCAGTTTTCCGTGTAGCAGTGATTGCTGGTGCAGAAAGCATCAGGAGAGAGTAGTTGAAGACATTTTGGGGATTTCTGACCTCAGAGAGTTTCATGCCCAAGAAACTCGGATTTACTGTGCAAAAGCAGCAAAGTCCATGAACTATTTGGCTTGCTCCAAGAGGGAGTACATAGAGCCAGTTGCGCAGAGGGTTAGAGGCAGCAGATCGACCGCGTGTGGGGAATTATCTTCCTCAAAGAATTCCTAGCCGGGGAATTCTAGTTCTAGATAGCTGAGCAGCAGTATTGTGTGGCAGATCCACTATCTCCAACAGGGAATAGGTAGGCCAGGCCAGCATCTACGCAAAGGAGAGAGAGGGAGCTAGTTCAATTTATTTTTTCAGTCAGCAAAGATGGCAGTAAGTGGGATGAGAGATCAAGATCAGTTGGAGGGAGCTTCCAATTATGTGATTTGGCAGGTAAGGATCATATGCCTGTTGGATGAACATGATCTCAAAGCCTTCATCGATGGTGTGGTAGTTGAACCTGTAGATGCACATCCGTTGAAGGCATTCCAGAAAGATACGGCTAAGGAAAAGTGCTTGATCCTCGACGAAGTGAGGGATCATGTCATGTGTCACATCGCTAACAAAGGGACTGCTAGAGAGATGTGGCAAGCCCTAGAGAAGCTATATCAGGGATCTTCCGAGTAGCGGAAGATGTTCTTGGAGGAGAAATTGCGGACTACAAGGATGCAGAAGGGTGAGCACATTGATCCGTTCCTGTTTAGACTTCAAGTAAACCAAGATCAGCGGGAATTTGTGGGAGCAACTCCTCAGGCCACAAAGATGCTCAGATTGGCCCTCGACTCAGTGTCCGAAGACTATCAAGTCTTTGTCCAGAGCATCCTGGGCAGAGAGAATTTGCCGGATTGGGAGGCAATGTGGGCAGCCCTTCAGCAGGAAGAGATGAGGAGGGAGTTACTCTCCCCACAGTTCAGATATTGTCCAAATAAGCCCAAATATCCCTCCAAGAAATCCTCCCTAACTCCTGCAAATTTCTCCCCTCAATCACCAAGCAGATCCCAACTCGAATGCTCCCCAAACTTTGAGCCTTTGCAAGTGCACCGAAGTTGCCAGTAAACCCCTGCGCAGGCCCTGAAATAGACAAAATTGTCCCTCTAAAATGCAACACTCTCACCCCTACAAATTACCAAGGAAAACGCATTCTCCCTAAGGATAAATCTCTGCAAATTCTCCAACCAATACTCCCTTGATTGCTAGCTTCTCTCAGCCCCCACAAAATTCTTCTGCGCTCTTGGAGTAGCAAGCACCAGCAGAAAGAAACCTGTAAAATAGCTCCTCAATAATCCAGAATCAACTCCCCAAATTCTCTCCTAGGGTGACACTCGAAGTTCACTAAAGGAAGAGTTGGAATTTCCGCTTGGAAATTCCTGGAAATTCCTTGTGCTAAACAGCACAGTTGTCTTAGCTAAACAGCTCAAGAGAACTAAGATTTGAATTGTAAAATGACTAAAATATCCCAAAATGAGGCTCTCCTCTATTTATAATTGTTGCTCCCTTTCCTCCTTGTGCCCCCACTAGTTCGAACTCCCTTTTTTCCTTCTTCTCCCTAGGTTCGATTTTCCTAAGGGATTCAAATTCCCCTTTTTGGGTGGCCCCCACATCCCACTACAAATTTAATTTTTCTTTTCTCTAACGTTTGCAGCCTCATTTTCTCCAAAAATTAAGTGGAGCCTCCATAACCCACCTTTCCTAAATTTTATGGAGGCTCCACAACCCACCTTTCCTAAATTTCATGGAAACTTTGTCATGGACCGAGATGCCTCGGTACCTATCAGCACCTCATTAATGGATGTCCCTTAGTACCTCACCAATCTGTTGTGGGTTGCTATCACCAGGAAACTCGGACATGGCTCTGGGCACGTCATCAATGGAGACCTCAACAACGAATGGCATTGCATCAACGAATGGCTCTACGGGTGTATGCTCTACTCTCTCTCCCAAGGGGTCAGCCAAAGACATCAAAGGAATCTCCAATAAGGGTGATTCCTGCGTCACTTTGGGTGTATCTACGTGCCTCTCCTGCGTGCCATCAACCCCATGCTCAATCTCCTCCTCAAGCTCCTAATATCTAAAGCCAGATCTCCACCAGCAAAAGCGCCTCCTGATCTCACCCTCTAACTATCCCTATCCTGTCCACTCTTGCTGAGGGGATCTGGTGTCCTCTCATTCAAATCTCTCTATAAGCCTCTGTGTGAACTCCCTATAAGACGTGATGCCAGCATGACTCAAAGGGACCAGTACACAGTACCACAACTCCATGGCATCTCCATCCAAATACCAAGTGGCATATCTAATGGCATCCACCTATCTCACGTGGTTTAGCCGAATGTATGTGTCCAATTCCCGCACCCATTTCCTGACAGGGATCCTAGTTGAACCATCAAAGCGGGTGAGGGTTAATTTTCCCACGATTTTCGGTATGCCTTGCTTTGGTTGATCTCCCATGAGTGATGTGAATGGCTTCATCCCCATGACATGCTTATCTCTAGGGTCACTTTCATAGAAACGAAGGTGCCTCTAGTTTGTTTCCGATTTCGGTATGCTTTGGTTGATCTCCCATGAGTGATGTGAATGGCTTCATCCCCATGACATGCTTATCTCTAGGGTCACTTTCATAGAAACGAAGGTGCCTCTAGTTTATCCCCTCAAGGCTACTCAACTGGGCCCATAGTTCTTTTAGTTTCTCATTGTTTATATTGATTTCCTCCCTGATCCTCTTTCTACTCCATCTTGTTTGCTTGACTAGAATGTCCATAGTTTCAACATTCACTTTGCATGCATGCCTACCCCTCAATGATTTTGCTAACTCCCCCACAACTGGCCAAGATCATGCTCCAATACCATTGTAATATTCTAGATGGAAAATATCGTAGATAACAGAAGCAATGAACTAGCTACAGCTACAAAATTCATAAACGCACAACCATACACATTTGAAAACGAAAATATGAGCAAAAACTTTAAGTCATTGTATTAACTTTGATAAATATAAGTACAATAAATGAGATCAGAGGAACATGGGCTTGCTACTGCAAGCTATGGCAAGAACCCAGGTGTGACTACAATGCTCAAATGCTGGAAAGAGCCCCTGGGAAAAACTGTGCTTGACCAAGAAGAATTGTTGGCTACTGCTAGAAGGGAACTGGAGGAACTGCTCTAAAGAGTGCCCAAAATGAGATGAAACTCTGATGGTGGCCTCCTCACTATATACCCAGCAAGACCCAGAGATATTTCACGAACCCCAAGTAGTGGAAATGTGTTAATTTTGGGCAACTAGGTCCAAACTCCATGTTGCACTACTCATATGACGATGGTCATATTTTTGTTGGATTCCTCTTTCGGAGAGGTGCAAGATTGATCTAAAGATCATCTTGATCGGATGAGCAGAACATTTATTTTGAATTTATTTTTCCACATATGCAAGGTCGGCCAAATTTGTAATGTAGGCTCACGTGCCTAATAGATGTGTCCCACACCCTCATTATAAATTGGAGAGACTTGGAGGTCATTTCATCATCAACTCATCACACATTCTCTCATTGTGATCTGATTGGTTCGATAGCCTTTGGAGGCCTTTTTCCCCTCACACATGCGGAGCGAAGCTGTTGTTTTTTGCAGATCTATCTAGGGATTTTTCCTGCAGCGTTGACCATAGTCAACCCTCGATCATTTGACTTCAATCTTTCGCCAAAATTCCGATTTTAGGAGGTCATACAGCTAGGCACTAAAATTGAGGAATTCCTGGTTGTTTGACCAAAGCCCTAAATTGTTGCATTGACTTTTATGTTGCTGCCTGGGTTGACTTGTGATGAGTTGTCTTTGATGGCTGTGGGTGTGACACATGAAGGAGTGGCTAACCGAGAAAGACTTTGTTGGTTGAAGCATCCTGTTGACCGCCGTAACGCAACAATATCTCATATCTTTGCTAGACAAAAGGAATTGCAAATCTGATCTATATTTGGCTTGTCTTCTATTGATCTATTATTGTGTTCTATCAGCATTTTACTTTCATGTTTATGTGATTGCTATTTTGTATCGGGCCTAAGAAAGACTGAAGTAAAAGTGCATCAAGCATAGAACACCATGGTTATCTAAATTTAACAAAATGGTCCTAGGGTGAACTGCGCCTTCCTCCAACAATTTTATGTTGTTGGATGCTAAATGGAACTAGGATTTTTTCCCTCATAAGTGCTTAGAAAAATCTACAAAATTAATCCTAGCCAGAAAATGCCCCACAATTCAGATACTGTTGAATTAAGCCCAAATCTCCCTCCAAGAAGTCCTCCCTAACTCCTGCAAATCTCTCCCCTCAATCACCAAGCAGATTCCAGCTCAAATGCTCCCCAAACGTTGAGCCTCTGCAAGTGCACCAAAGATGCCAGTAAACCCCTGCACAGGCCCTGAAATAGACAAAATCGGCCCTCTAAAATGCAACACTCTCACCCCTGCAAATCACCAAGGAAAACTAATTCTCCCTAAGGATAAATATCTGCAAATTCGTCGGCCAATACTCCACTAATTGCTAGCTTCTCTTAGCCCCCACGAAATTCTTTTGCGTCCTTGGAGTAGCAACCACCAGCGGAAAGAAACCTGTAAAATATCTCCTCAATGATCCAGAATCAACTCCCCAAATTCTCTCCTAGGGTGACACTTGAAGTTCACTGGAGGAAGAGTTGGAATTTCCGCTTGGAAATTCCTTATGCTAAACAGCACGGTTGTCTTGGCTAAACAGCTCAAGAGAACTAAGATTTGAATTGTAAAATGACCAAAAGATCCCAAAATGAGGCTCTCCTCCTCTATTTATAATTGTTGCTCCCTTTCCTCCTTGTGGCCCCCACTAGTTTGAACTCCCTTTTTGCCTCCTTCTCCCTTGGTTCGATTTTCCTATGGGATTCAAATTCCCCTTTTTGGGTGTCCCTCACATCCCACTACAAGTTTAATTTTTCTTTTCTCTAATATTTGCAGCCTCCTTTTCTCCAAAAATTAATTGGAGCTTCCATAACCCACCTTTCCTAAATTTTATATGCCAAAAAGTATTTCTCAACACCAAAATTGCAAAAATAATGATTTTACTTAGAAAAATATTTATTGGGGATGACAAAGGGGAATACAATTGAAATGTCATATAATGAGTAATGCATGCAATATGATGTCTAGGTTTTATACAATTGAAACAAATTACGGCACAATAGAAAAAACCCTAGATTACCAATATATTCCATACATTCGACATAAAGCAAAAAAAATTATCACATGCAAGGCTCCCTTACAAGATAACATGCATGGATAATCCGTCATTGATCCAAGATAACTTCTCCAAAGAAAAAGACATAGCTCCAACACAAAATTAGTTCCATAAATCACATCTCTCCCCAAGTAAAGGTCAAAATTCGCCTAAGAGAGGCTAAATTCTCCAAGTTATGATGATTTACCAAATGATCTTCTCTCTATTTATATGAGAAGGCATGATGTCTAATTAGCCTAAAAGCCCCTATATCTCAAGTTAAATTGAGATAGAACCATGGGTTACAAGCCAACCCAACTAGCTTAAACAAAAACTCAAGAGAAAGCCCACATGTGTGAGCCATGAGGACTAAAATGTTGACGTCATCCATGCGTTGAGCTCCAATAGGCATTTGTTTGTGCTTCTAGGGCCAAACTTGATGTAGAAGCATCTAAAATTCATCATTTTAGGGTTGGCCCCCAAATCTCTATCAATGGCTCATTGTGGTCCAAGAATCCAATTTGTTCACCACAAGATGGTTCTCATGGGTCTCCAAATGGCCATAGTGTTAGTCTTTGTTCCAACATTGAGGGCTTCCGAAGTGGTGCTAACCCTCCCAAGTCTCAAGGCGTGAGACCATCCTCATCTGGGTCCTAGATCAGTTGCCATCCCTCTCAAAGTGCTAAGGCCGCCTTGGGGGCACATTGGGTCTAGGTGCATCATCCCAAAGTCATCAAATGAGGGGCAAAGTGTCATAACACTTTAGGTACTAGAGGTGCCCAAGGGTGTGTGTGATGCTCTATTGTTGCTTGGAGTCCCATGGCTCTCAACGCTTCACCTATGGGTCCCACTGGACTAGGATTGAAGATTAACCCCACATTTAAGGTGAGGGAACAAGATCACGGTCAAAGCCCCACTTTCTTCCAGGTCACCCCATAATCCATATCAAAATCCCAAGTACAAACAGACATAAACACCTAATTGCAAAATCAACAAAGTACTTTTTGATCGAAGGCCCACCTTTGTCCATGTGATCTTGATGGATGAGTGAGAAGGTATATGACTAATGCAGCTGGCATAAATTGAATTGGCATGTCATCATCAGCTAGTGGTGGCTGCCAAGGGCTGCTGGCTGGCCAGTTGGATGTGAAGAGTGGGAGAAAAATTTTCTCCTACGGGGTCACCCACTTTTGGTGGGTAACAGTAACTACATGTGAAACAATGCTCTGATATAAATTTGATTTGAGAGAGTGCACTAACAAAATTAACACAACTACAACACAAATTGTGATAAGTTCAACGTAACACATGGCACAAAAGATTAATAAGCTAACTCAAACAGAAATGAATTCATATATTAAGCATACCTCGACACAATAATTTGAGCAGCAAACTCAACTCTTAAGTTTGCATTGATTGAATAAATTGTGAATCAAGATATGAACAACATGAAGCTCGATGTTACAAAAGAGAATAAGCCAACTATCAACTATTCAATTAATCAACTTGCTTACAACCTTGTGATGGGATACACATAATCTAGCTAAGGGAACACAAAATGCTTCATTTCTTATATGTTCTGTAGAATTCTTTGTTTCCCACCCCAGTTTTCAATTTCTCCTTATTTCTCCATATAGTTAAATGTCTATTCCCATAGCCATACATTCAACAATCTGAAAAATTAATATTTTCTGAAAACACAAATTCTAGAAATTTTCAAATGCTGGAAATGCAGAAATAAAACTCAGCAAAATAAATCAGCCACACACAGAAAAATAGACACGCCGATTTTTTGTCAATGTGACCCTGGAAAAACCCCCTACAACTCTTGGGGAAAACCAGTTAGAAAGCTCCTTATTTCTGGAAAAAATGCCTTTTACAGTGAGAGAAATACTCAGAAAAATCAGCAAGTAATAAATATAACTTATCTCGTTTTCGTGCTTAACCACCGCCTCGAAAAACATGTACACAGCAAAAACATAACAGCAATAAATGTTGTACGGCCTCCTTGATTTTCGTGCCCAAATTTACAGCATTAAATGTTGTTGTACTGACTGTCTCGATTTTTGTGCAAACAGCATTAAATGTTGTTGTACGGATTTCTCGATTTCCATGCAAAACAAAAACAAAAACAACATAGAAAAAAAAAAAACAACAACAACAACAACGAAGCTACTATATGGTTTTCTGCCTCGTTTTCTGTGCAAAAGGACAGAAACTTGTTGTACGGCTTGCCTCGAAAACTGTGCCAGAAAATTAGCAACTCAGCTCCTCGAAATCTGTGCCAAACCCTGTTGTACGGCCTCCTTGGAATGCGTGCCAAATATGATGTACGATCTGCCTTGAAACTCGTGCCCACTGCCTCGAAATCTATGCCTCTCCTTGTACGGACTTGCTAAAATGCTGCCTCGGTTTATGTGCCAAGTTCTGTCCTCCTCCTCCTCACTGTCCAGAAATATCCTTTGCTCTCCTTCTCTCCTCCTCTCAATCTGCTCATGAAAGAATGAATGACCTTTTCCCTCCTTTTCCTCCTTTAACCTAACCCTAAGTGACTTTTGGGGAATCCCTAAATCCAATGGCTGAAATAGATTGAGATCTAGGGCTGAGATTAAATGCACATTTAAATCTCACTTTCTATTTTTTAATTCACCCCACTTTAATAAAGACCCACTTAGTCATTTATTTCCAAAGTCACTTTTCCTTTCTAATTTTACATTGACTTTATTAAAGTCACTTTAAAATTAGACTTTAGTAACTTTATCACTTAAAGTCAATTTTAAATTAGATTTGACTTTATAACTTTATAAAGTCACTTTAGGAGAAAAATTAAATTCTTTTGGACACTTTTCCCTAGGCCAAAGATCAAAGCCTTAGGGAAGCACATGTCCTCCAGTAACCAAATTTCAACACTCTCTCTTACCGAGGAAGGTGTTCCTCACCACACCCATCTTGTCTCTAAAGTAGACATGCTTGCCCCGTGGTAAGGCTTTGGTAAGAATATCTGCAACCTGCTCATCAGTGGGAATATACTCAGGCTTCACAACTCCCTTTTGAAAATAGTCTCTGATGAAATGATATTTGATCCCGATATGCTTCGACCTATCATGAAATACTAGATTCTCCGTGAGTTTAATGCAACTTTGATTATCACAGTAAATCACTGGAGGTCTCAACGGCTGACCAAATAAGCCAAACAACATCTTGCAAAGCCAAATGGCCTCACAACTAGCTAGACTGGCTGCCATGTACTCTGCTTCTGCTGAACTCAATGCTACTGACTACTGCTTCCAGCTAAACCACGACACCACTGTCGAACCCAACCCAAAACAACACCCTGAAGTGCTCTTCCTATTAGAAGCACAACCTGCCCAATCAAAATCAATGTAACCTGCCAATTTCACTTTATCCCCCTGCCTATAATCCAGACCATAATCCACTGTCCCTGCAAGTAGCGCAAAATATGTTTTGTAGCAACCCAGTGCACCCTCCTGGGCTCACACATGAACTGGCTCATCGTGTTGACTGCAAAACATATATATGGTCTAGTGTTAACCAAATACATCAAGGAACCAATCAGCTGTCTATACAATGTGGGATCCACCAACTTGGAATCTAAAGCATGAAGCTTCTTCCAGTTGGTGATCATCAGTGTCGACATGGGTCTACAATCCTCCATGTGGAACCTGCCAAGGATGTCCACAATATACTTCCCCTGCCCCAGGAAGAAATGCCCCTCCTCCTGCCACACCTCCAAACCCAAAAAGTAATGCATCAAGCCAATGTCCTTCATCTCAAACTCTGACGCAAGATCTCTCTTGCAGTGCTTTATGAGTCTCTCTACACCCATAATGACCAAGTCATCCACATACAACACCAAAATGAGAGGCTCCTCACCTATCACAATAAAGTAAAGGTTTGGATCTGCATCACTCTTTGTGAAACCCATCTCCTGCAAGTATGTATCTATCCTGGAGTACCAAGCTCTGGGAGCTTGCTTCAGGCCATAAAGGGCCTTCTTCAGTCCGCACACATGGGACTCCTTCCCATGCACCTCAAAGCCCTGTGGCTGCTCAATGTACACCTCCTCCTGTATGAAGCCATTGAGAAATGCGGTCTTCACATCCATCTGGTGGATCTTCCAACCCATCTATGCTGCTATCGATATAATGGAGCGGATCGAAGTATATCGAGCCACGGGAGCGAAGGTCTCCTCATAATCAACTCCCTCTACCTAGGAGAACCCTCTAGCCACAAACCTCGCTTTGAATTTCTCAATGCTGCCATCTGCAGCATGCTTTACCTTGTAAAGCCATCTGGAAGTAACCACGGATTTTCCCTCGGGCCTCGGCACCACCTCCCAAACATCATTCTTCATGATAGAAGAATACTCCTCCTGCATGGCCTCTCTCCAGACCTGCTGGCTAGCTGCCTCCTCATAGCTAGAAGGCTTAGAGTCAAGGATGTTGGCAACCATTGCCATATAGCTACAAAACCTCTCAGGTGGTCTGCTCTCTCTGACCGGCCTCTTAGGCCCAGCAACAGATGTGGCCTCTCTCAAGGTATCCTGAAGCCACTTGGGCTTCCTCTTCCCTGAGCACACTTCTCCCATTGGAGAATGAAACTCCTCCTCATCATCAGGAGCTTGAACTCCTGACTGTCTGTTTTCTGTCCTCCTGCCTGCACCTGAACCTGTAGATGCTGAAGTACCGTGTGAACTGTCCATCAGTGGACTCCCTAATGAACTGCTCTGCATGCTGCCCAAAGCACCACCCCTCTGACACTGTGAGCTACTGCTCACTGGCGGACCTGAAACCGTAATCGATGTACCTCCGGATCCTCCTGATCCCTGCCCACTAGATCCCTGTGACTGACTCAACTGCTCCTGAGGTTCTGGCTGATCCAGATACTCTAACTCCCGTGACCTCCTGAAGGCCCTGTCCTCCTCGAACTTCACATCCCGCTTGACAACAACTCTCCTCTGTGCGTTAATATAAATCCGAAAGGCCTTCGAGGTCTCACTGTAGCCCACAAAGATACCCTTCTTTGCGGTGGGCTCTAGTTTGGTCCTCTTCTCCTTGGGTACATAGGAGTATGCAATACACTCAAAGATACGAAGATGACCAACATCAGGCTTCTTCCCAGAAAAAAGCCTCCTCCGGAGTCACATGCCCCAAGGCACGATGCAGACTCTTGTTCTGCAAATATATAGCAATGTTGCAGGCCTCTGCCCACAAAAACAATGGTAACCCCTAATCATGTAGCATGGCTTTGGTAGCCCCTCCGATTGATCTGTTCTTCCTCTGCGTAACTCCATTCTGTTGGGGGTTGTAAGGAATTGTGAACTCCCTCCTAATGCCTGCCTCCGCACAATAATCAACAAACTCTCCAAGGGTGTACTCACCTCCATTGTCCGACCTCAGGGACTTGATCTTCCGACCTGTTTGAATCTCCACAAGAGCTCTAAACTCCTGAAACCGCTTGAAGACCTCATCCTTGGTCTTCAAGAAATAAATCCAGGTCCTCCTGGAGTGATCATCAATGAATAATACATAATACTCATATCCACTCAAGGAAACATGAGACATCTGACCACTCACATCGGAATGAATCAAATCAAGTATCCCAGTCGATCTGTTGTCACTGCTGGGAAAAGGGGATTTGGCAAACTTGCCCATCGCACATCCTCTGCATGTATCAAAGTGATCAGTACTGAAATCTGGCACACCTGTAGTGATCTCCCGCAATGTCCTCAAGGCTCCATGATACATGTGCCCCATCCTGCGGTGCCAAATCTCACACAGGTCTGAACTGCTAGCTCTGTTGCCGGTACTACTACTCAATGCCAAAAGGGGCTAAAATGCAAACTTGCACACCTTTGCATGGCGTACACCTATCACTCTAGCTGAATCAGCTAGAGCGCCCCTTGGATATATCATCACCTGTCCTCTCCTGAACAATATCTCATACCCTCTGTCCTCCAATGCTGAGACGGATATGAGGTTCTTCCTCATCCTTGGCACATATAGAACATCTGACACCTTCAAGGGAGGTTTGGGTTCCCTATCAAATGTTAGTGTCTCCACACCGACTGCTCTAACAACGCTGTCATCTCCAAGTACTACCTCTATATCAGTGCCACTCTCTGAAAGCTCTGAGAAGTACTCACGGACTCTTGTCATATGACGTGAAGCCCCATTGTCAACATACCAGACACCTGAAGATGCTCTGCTCGTGGAGGGAAATGCACACTCCCTCTCAACCTCCATGGCAAGTGATCCTGCACTAGTGGACTCACAAGCAATGAACCCAAACTCTCGGTCAAAGCGATCCGTGAAGTCGTCTACCTCTGCTGATGCTGCCATGTTCTGGTTCTTCCCCTTCTTCTTCTTCTCCGGACACACAACTGCATTGTGTCCCATATTCTGACAATTCCACCACTTCACCTTGGAATAGTCCTTGCGTGTTCCCCTATTTACCTTTGCCATCAATCTAGGAATACCACGCCTTGGAAGCTTGCTTGTTTCCCTTGCCTTTCTTTGCCTCCACCGCCATCGATCCTTTATCAGCATCTGCTCAGTAGTTTGGTGCCCCAAAGGCCCGGCTCTTCTGATTTACGTAAATACGATCATCTGGGAACCTCTCCCAAGTGGGAAGGGTCTCACGTGCACAAACCCCATCAGCAAAGTTCAGCCATGAACTGGGGAGGCCATTCACTGCAATCCGCATCAACTCAGTGGGTGGAATGACCTCTCCAACTGTTGCCAACTCATCTCTCACATTAGTAATATTTGTGAGATATCCAGCTACACTATGAGTCTTACCCATCTTAATGGTCTTCAGCTTCTCCCTTAGGACCATTTTCCTATTCTCATTGGAACTCTAGTAGAGATTGGTCAATGCTGTCCACATCTCATGAGCATTTCTCTTTCCTCTCACATGAGGAATGCAATGGTCTTTGATTCCATCTAGAATCAGTATCTTACCCTTGTTATTCTTTTTATTAAAGGCTGCCAACTAAACAGCATCAGTAGGCACATTAACAGGGTGTTGTGCAGTATGCACCATGATATCCCCGACTTCTTCTTCCTCAAAGATACTCTGCATTCTCTCCTTCCAAACACTGTAGTTACTATACCCATCCAACCTATCCTCCACCCTCAAGCCCAAAGACATGCTTGTTGTCCTCAATAAGCTGAAAATAACACTGCTTAGTAAAGGTAAAATTTTCTGTGTGAAAAATCAGCTTGCTGTAATTTCTGAATGAAAAATCAGCTTACTGTAATTTTTCCTTCTTGCTGTCCCAAACTGCCTTTTCAGCAAAATAGCTTTGATACCATGTAGAATTTTATGTTTCCCATCCCGGTTTTCAGTTTCTCCTTATTTCTCCATATAGTTAAATGCCCATTCTCATAGCCATACATTCAACAATCTGAAAAAATAATATTTTCTGAAAACACAAATTCTGAAAATTTTCAAACGCTGGAAATGCATAAATAAAACTCAGCAAAATAAATCAGCCACACACAGAAAAACAGACACGCTGATTTTTTGTCAATGTGACCCTGGAAAAACCCTCTACAACTCTTGGGGAAAACCAGTTCGAAAGCTCCTCCTTATTTATGGAAAAAATGCCTTTTACAGTGAGAGAAATACTCAGAAAAATCAGCAAGTAATAAATACAACTTATCTCGTTTTCGTGCTTAACCACCGCCTCTAAAAACGTGCACACAATAAAAACAGAATAGCAATAAATGTTGTACGGCCTCCTCGATTTTCGTGCCCATATTTACAGCATTAAATGTTGTTGTACGGACTGTCTCGATTTCTATGCAAACAACATTAAATGCTACTGTACTGATTTCTCGATTTCCGTGCAGAAAAAATAGCAAAGCTGCTGTATGGTTTTTTGCCTCGTTTTTTGTGCAAAAGGACAGCCACTTGTTGTACGGTCTGCCTTGCAAACTATGCCAAAAAATCAGCAACTCAACTCCTCAAAATCTATGCCAAACCTTGTTGTACGGCCTCCTTGGAATGTGTGCCAAATCTACTGTACAGTCTGCCTTGAAACTCGTGCCCACTACCTCGAAATCTATGCCTCTCCTTGCTGTACGGACTTGCTAAAATGTTGTCTCGGTTTGTGTGCCAAGTTCTGTCCTCCTCCTCACTGTCCAGAAATCTCCTTTGCTCTCCTTCTCTCAATCTGCTCATGAAAGAATGAATGACTTTTTCTCTCATTTTCCTCCTTTAACCTAACCCTAAGTGACTTTCGGGGAATCCCTAAATTTAATCGCTGAAATAGCTTTAGATCTAGCGCTGAAATTAAATGTTCATTTAAATCTCACTTTCTATTTTTTAATTCACCCCACTTTAATAAAGACCCACCTAGTATTACGGTGTAAAAAACACACCTAGCCACCGCTCTCGCTCCGCTCTCCCGTGGCCTCCGGCCGTTCGGTTTGCTCTCGACCGGCCTTTAGTCACTTCGGTGGGGTGTGGTCGGCTCTTCCGGTGGGTCTAGGGGTTGTTTGGAGTGGCGTGTTGTTTGAGCGCCTCGGAGCATTGTTCGACGGGGTGTATTGAGGGCGCGCATCAACGCGGCGGCGTTGTTCTGTTCCGGTCGAGGTTTCGTCGGGGCCTCCTTTCCTGGTCGTCCCCATCATGTCGAGTGGCCCCGAGGGGTGGTGGTATTCGAGGGCTTCTGTGGTCATTGCGGATATGGAGCCAACTCCACCGCCCCCCCCCCCCCCTGATGCAGCTGCCTTTCTCAAGCTTCTGGAATCCCTGCCGAAGAAAAAAGTCTCAGAGACAGCAAAGTTCGTGAAACGGGTGGAGGATATCCCTGAGATATCTCTCCCTCCCGAAGGCCCGATCAAGGTCGCCCTATCTTTGGCGGAGCGGGCCTTGGTTGGCCAGTTCACTGGCCTCTGGCCCTCCCCCAAATCGACGGAAAGTTGGGTCGCTCGAAACTGGGCACCGGTGATCAAAGAGAGAGTCACCTCGTACTTCCTAGGTAAGGGTTTCTTTCTGTTTGATTTCTCTGACAAAGATGATAAGGATCTAATCTTTCGGAACGGCCCCTACTTCATGGGCCCTCAGGGGCTGTACCTGAACAAGTGGACGCCCGAATTTGACCCTGCAGTCGATGTGCCCACTGCGGTCCCCGTGTGGGTTAGGCTACCTAATTTGCCTGTCCATTGCTGGAATGGGGAGTCCCTAAATCATATTGGAAACACCTTAGGAAACTACATTGATCGAGCAAGTAACAAAGATCAATACGACTATGCGAGAATCTGTGTTGAAGTCGACTTGGAGATTGGATTGCCCGAGGCGATTAAGATCAGGGTTGGAAGCTGGACTCATTTTCAAAAGCTGGACTATGAGCAGCTTCCGTTCAAGTGTCGGAAATGCCATGTTTATGGCCACTTTGCACGAAGCTATCCAAAAAATTGTGAAGCGGAGAAAGGTAAGGAGGAAGGATGGACACAGGTTAAAAGATCTAAAAACGCTCACAGAGGCCCTCGCACTGGAAATACAAATGGCAACGGTTCTCAGGCAGCCCCTAGAAATCAGACTCCAAACTTGGAAGAGCAAGGCAATAAATTTGTGCAGTTAAGCTCTGTCATAGAAGGCCCTCAAGAACCGGAGAAGCAGAAGCATGACTCGATCCCCATAGAGTCCCCCTCGGGACCAAAGCATGTGGATAGCTATGAAGATAGATCAAAAGAGGTCCTCATAGAAGAAACAGAGGAAGGGCAAGATTCGGATGACTCAGAAGAAGAAGGCGAAATAGGGATTTCGCAAACTTCGGCCAGAAGGTCTTTAAGAGGTCGAAAAACTGCTTGGGAAAAAAGAGAGCAAGAGACTTACAAGGACAAACTTCAGGGAAGTCAACCTACCCTCGAGAAACTCTTGGAAAATACACCGAAGAAGAATAGAAATCAGTCACAGAGCTCTAGAGGAGCTCACCACCCAAAATGAAAGTGATGAAGATCGTCTCCTGGAACTATAGGGGGTTGGGGAGCAGAATTAAAGAAGAAGCCTTGCGAAGTCTGAAACGAACTGAATGCCCAGATCTACTCCCCATCCAGGAGACTAAAATGGAGGAAACTGCCTTTCTCCAGATCGGGAAAAAACTATGGAAGAATAGCGATGGTCAAGCTGTCTCAGCTCGAGGTGCCTCAGGCGGTCTGGGCACTATCTGGGATGCCAATAAATTTATAAAGATCAAAGAAGCTAAAAGTATTCACTGGTTGTTCACAAAGCTCCGTCATGTTGAATCTGAGTTGACTCTTTCACTCCTTAATGTGTATTCCCCTGTTAATGTAGGGGATAAAAAAATTTGTTGGGATACTATCAAAAGCCTGGCTGAGTCCGAAGATTTGGATAACATAATAATAGCAGGTGACCTCAATCTCACCTTATCCTCATCAGAAAAACGTGGTGGATGCATCGTAAGAGACCCAGCGCGGGAATGGGTTGAAGAGTTGATTCATGATTGGGACCTGATCGATGTTAAACCTCTGACCGGGAAGTTCACTTGGACAAACAAAAGAATTGGCCCGGGACATATCGCTGTAAGGTTAGACAGATTCCTTGTCCATAGCTCTTTTCTCCTTCATGGTTTTGAGTCTAGAATGCATATCTTGCCTTGTAGTATTTCTGATCATCGCCCTATAAAAATTGAGTTGGTAGCGCATTCGAATCAAGGTCCCATTCCCTTTAAATTCTGCTCTCACTGGATCAAGGAGCAGACATTCTTGCCTCTGATAAAAGCGACCTGGAATATCCCTGTTAAAGGCTCACCATTTTTTGTTTGGGAGGAGAAATTAAGGAGAGTAAAAGCTGCTTTAAAAGACTGGGTTAGGTCCTTACCCAATCCGGCTGTGGAAAGGAAATCGATTCAGGAACAGTTGGAGAAGCACCAACTGGTTTCGGAAAATGTCGAGATCACCAAAGATATTCTTGACGAGGAGGCTTATCTGCAGCACTTGTTCCTCAAGGCTAGCTTGGCAGAGAAAGAACACTGGAGATTGAAATCCCATAGCCTCTGGCTCAAGGCAGGAGATAGGAATACTTCATTCTTCCACAAGCAAGCTCAGGCTCGAAACTGCCGCAACTCCATCTCTGAAATTTCAGTTGAGACCACTACGTATAGAGATATTCATAATATCAAAACCGCTGCCTTCACTCATTCCAAAAATCTCTATAACGAAGAAGAGGCCTTGGAACTGGATCCGTGTCTTGTGAACGAGGTTCCCTCTCTGATTTCCGACAGCCAGAACCTTTTCCTGGAAGCTGAGATTGCCAACAATGAAATAAAAAGCGCTTTATTTGCTATGGAACCGGATAAGGCCCCGGGGCCCGATGGGTTTACCGCCAGTTTCTTGCAATCCTGCTAGCCCATTGTGGAGAAGGACTTGTGTAGAATGATTCGGAAATCCCAAGGGTGCCAGAAAATCAGGGGTAGCACTAATTCAGCCTTCTTGGCTCTCATCCCCAAGGAAAAAGGCGCCATCTCTTTCAGCAGATTTCGCCCCATCTCCCTTTGCAATATAGGCTATAAGCTGATCACGAAAGTTATTGCCAATAGACTAAAATCCATTCTTCCTGGCATCATCCCTGAGAATCAAGGAGGCTTTATCCAGGGAAGACAGATCGTGGATAACTTCATTTTGGTCCAAGAGGCAATTCACTCCAGTGTGGCTCGCAAAGAGAAAGGTATGGCTGTCAAGTTAGACCTTGAAAGCGCTTTCGACAGAGTGAGACATAGATTCCTGCTGGATGTTCTACAAAAATTTGGGTTCGGTTCCAAATTCATAAATTGGATCAAGGCCTGTATCTGCGAGCCTTGGATTTCCCCTCTGGTGAACGGCAAAGCCACTGAATTCTTCAAAGCTACTCGAGGTTTGAGACAAGGGTGTCCTTTGTCCCCCCTCCTCTTTGTCCTCCAAGCCTCTGTCCTCAGTTTCCTTTTGAAAAAAAAACTTCAGGATCAAAACTTAATGGGCCTGAGCATCGCTAGAGGAGTTCAGAATATAAATCATGCTTTATTCGCGGACGATTCTCTTTTGCTGGGTGCTGCCTTAGTGCCCTCATCTAGAAGATTTAAAGAGGTGATTGATGTTTATTGCCATGAATCTGGAAGCAGTCTCAACAAAGGTAAATGTCAAATCTACTGCTGGAACACTCCTGCTTCCACGCTTCATGCCATTTCCAGCTGCTTAGGCTTCGCTGCTTCCTCATCCTGGTCGTCATTCAAATATTTAGGCCTCCCTATTTTCCATAAAAGTGCTGCTAGCAGAGATTGGTTACCCCTGCTGGACAAGTTTGAATCTAAGATTCATGCCTGGGGCTTCAATTGGCTAAATCTGGCTGGGAATTCGGTGCTTATAAAAGCTGTCTTAAATAGCCTCCCCATTTTTCAGTTTGCTGTACTGCTGGCCCCTGCTGGAATAATAAAGAAAATGGAGGACCTTACAAGAAAATTCTTCTGGAAAGGCGGGAAGGATAATGCTAAGAAAATTCCTTTAATAAGCTGGGCCACAATTGCCATGCCCAGATTGGAAGGAGGACTGAATTTTAAGAATCTTAGCCTTCAGAATGTTGCTTTGGGAGCAAAGCTGATCTGGAGGATTATTGCCCCTAATCCGGGGTGGGCGCAGCATGCCTTGTGGAAGAAATATTTCTGTGGAAAGAGGACAAGGTGCTTGGATCAGTCCATAGCCAAATCCAGCTCGGTAATTCAAAAGCTCTGTGCAAAGTCCGCCTCCCTAATCAGCCAATATGCTCATTGGGTTCCAAGTAATGGCAAGCAAATTCGAATTTGGGAGGATCGGATAATGGGATGTGAACCCTTGGAGGATGATCGTTCTCTGCACTTGTTGAAAGACTGGATGCATAGAGCCGGTTACTTCACTCTGTGGGATATTTCTATCTGGGACAACGGAGATTGGCATAGTTGGATAAACTTCGAGGTGCCTCTAAACCTATCTAGTGAGCTGGCTACCTTCTTAGATCATTTAAACGGTAAGGCTCCCTTGCGCTGCAGGAAATTGGATGTTCGTGGCTGGGGTCCATCTCCAGGGCACTACACCGTCTCACAGGGCTACAGGCAGATCATTTCAATCCCTCACGTCCCTCCAGATCCGAAACCATGGAAAGGAATTTGGCTTCATCCATCGCTGCCTAAAATAGACCACTTTTGTTGGCTCTTATGTCATCAGAGGATTTTAACTGAGGACAAACTTCGGAAAAGAGGATTTTATGGTCCCTCCCGTTGCTCGATGTGTGAAGAAAGCGCCGAATCTGCTGCACATTTGATGCTCCACTGTAATTTTGTGACGGATTTATGGGCTGAAGCCTTAGGCCCTTGGGGTCTGGACTTCACCCTCCCAAATTGCATTACGGATCTGTTCTCTAGCTGGTTGCACTCTTATCCCGGAGGCTCTCCCCAGAATTCGCATCTCCAATATGCCTGGTGCGTCCTTCCTAAATTAATTAGCTGGCATACCTGGTTGGAAAGAAATCGGAGGATTTTCAGCGATAAGAGGTGTGATTACAAGATTATCTGGATTAAAATCAAAGCTCAGCTTAAAGAATGCGTTGGCGATCGTCTCGATGGGGCTGGCTTGAGGGAGCACGATTCTATTTGGAGCAAACATCTTGATCTTCATTTCTCTGTTACTGACAGGCCTCTCACTCCTCTTCTCGACTGGAAAATCAGACTTAACGCATCCGATTTCATGTCTCTCTGCTCAAAGAAGGCACACAGCATTCTTTCCTTTGACGGCGCAGCGAAAGGAAATCCAGGCAGATCCGGAGCCGGTGGTGTGGTCAAAAAAGCTGATGGAGGCAATGTTCTCAGATACACCTGGGGTGTTGGCTACAACACCAGCATCCAGGCTGAAGCCCTAGCGCTCCTTCAAGGCCTCAAACAACTAAAATCGCTTGGCATTCTAGTGGCTTCGGTGTTTGGAGATTCCCAGACCATCATTAAAATCATGGTAGACAATGCTTCCCCCTCTGATCTAAGACTGTCTAGATTGATCAGAAGAATAAGAACTCTGTCAAACTCATTTCAGTGCCTAAATTTCTATCATGTTAAAAGAGACAATAATAAAGATGTTGATGCTGAAGCTAATAAAGTGGTCACCCTCCCTCTCGGAGTCATCGTCAGAGATGGAGTTGAAAGTCGGGATCCCATTCCTTAATAGACTGGTCTATGTATTACTGCCTGTTATTGAAGTAGTTTGTCTGCATATTTAAAGTGGGGAAGATTGAGGCGGTGGTCCAAAAAATAAAATGTAAAAATCTCTGGGGGTGCAAAGAAAAAGAGGCAATGGCCCTGGTCATGGAGACAGTTGGTCTCGTCTCATCATTTTGTATCCAGTTTTGAGGCCTTGAGCCAAAATTAATATATCTCTCTACCCGTTTTTGTTATAAAAAAAAAAAAGACCCACCTAGTCATTTATTTCCAAAGTCACTTTTCCTTTCTAATTTCACATTGACTTTATTAAAGTCACTTTAAAATTAGACTTTAGTAACTTTATCACTTAAAGTCACTTTTAAATTATATTTGACTTTATAACTTTATAAAGTCACTTTAGGAGAAAAATTAAATTCTTTTGGACACTTTTCCCTAGGCCAAAGATCAAAGCCTTAGGGAACCACCTGTCCTCTGGTAACCAAATTTCAACATGTTCATATTCTCTAAGTGACATAATGTACAAGAGTTTGGGGAAGATGAGGAGAGAAAAAGTAAAGACGATCCATTGAGATGGTTGGTCTTCTGTGTGCAAGATATTGACTTGCCCATCCACATTAGCAAATAGCGATGTTTGGTTGTGCATCTACAACATGAATTAGCGCACCCAGTTGCATGAAAAATATTACTATGACCAAGTTTTTGGCCTGTCCAATGAGATCACAATGCTAGAAGCCTAGAACTATGTGAAAAGGAATATTAGCAAGTCCATGACCAAAAACTTCTGATCCATGCTGAAAGTTGACCATTGCAATCCATATTCCCTACTGAAATCTCTGCGCTATACGGTGACTATACCACAACTCTGATATAACAACCAAATCTGCACACCCATACTTCAAACAAATTCTAGTTTGAACCACTCTTTAGCATGACTCCATTAATCATGGACTTGGTTGATCTTTGACTCCTCCTGGGATCAGATACACATTTAAATTGTACAGGATGTATAGAATCTAGATGAAAGAAAATCCACTACTGGTTACACATTCAACATGGCATCGGGAGCGATTTCATGGACAGAGTAAGAAGCAATTTACATTTGCATAGTCTTTCACATGGTCAGGCCACGGAAGAGAATACAAAGCTGCAATCAGCGTAACATGTTTAGCAATATGGCTTGGGAGGGCTCTAGTTTATATGATTCTTCAACACGCTCAAGACACACCCCTTTAGTGTGACAACATATGTGATTCAGCTCACACAGAACCTGGAGCTTCATTCAACGACCAAGCACATTGAACTAAACCATCACCTCATTAGAGAGCAAGTGCAACACAAAGAAATAGAAATTGTGTATTACAGAACTTAAGATCAACTTAAAAATCGCTTCATGATGGCATTGAGTAAAGAAAGATTTTGGAAAATTAAATAAACGTTAGGTGTAAAAGAAGGTAGAATGTTCATTAAGGGGGTGTGTTATGGAAGTAATTCCATTCTATCTGGCCTCTCTACTTTTCTATGTTTGGCAGTTAGGGTCAAGTTCAGAAGCGTTTGACAAATGTAGAGGGGGTAATCCACTTTGTGTTAGGATATTTTTGGCTTGAGGATGATCGTAATTCTTTAATTGACCATCATTTTGGGGACATATTGTGTTTATAAATGTGTATACATGTGAAATCTGAATTGTGTGTGCTCCTTGTTATGGTCTTGTTCTGAAGCTGATTAGGAGAATTACTGAAGACATAGGGCATCACTGACTTCAGAGTATATTTGACTTAACCTTGACGGAACGCTGATTTCAAGGAACAGCCCTACTTGACAGAGAAAACTCTCCGTATGTGTAACAGATCAGCTTTTGCACAAAATATACTAAATTAAAGAAACAACAAGGCTGGAGAACATATACATGATATTAATATACAGATTAAAATAGTAGCACCAAACACACACATATGTGCCATTAAAACACATATATGCCACATTAAAAAGTGGGGAAGGCAATGAAGTTCGAGTCCCCAGAGCACCAGCAAAAGAAGGGCACAGTGTTCGTACAAGAATAAACTCAGTGAATACCTTTTAGTTGGTTGAACTGAATAGCTTTTTCAAGCAATCCAACAGCACCGGGTCTTGTAGCAAAGTACCCAAATCGAGGGTCGTATAATGCAGAGTGGATAAATTCCCGAACCTAAGCAATGCGTATTATTTCGATAAGACTCTCGTATTTTCTAGTGAAATTTAAATAAAAAGCTCGAAAAACACGGAACCGTTCTTGGGCATGCCAAACTCAATACTTACTAGGATTGGCCGATCTTTGATGATATCTGCTGATGTACGATAGTATACCACAGGATATTTGAAGACCGAACAGCCTTTACTTCTCGATTGCCAATCTAGAAAAGCAAATTATAATTACTAACAATAAAGATGAAAACATAAATTCGTTCAATGAAAATTTCAGTGCTCAGATCAGGGGAATCTCTGCAGATGAGTCATATCCTGTAACTATGCTTCATTTCCATTTTTTGAGAGATATCCGGATGATCAGTTTAGCCATTATGGAAATATACTGTTATGAACATTAGGATTTGAAGCCTGTATTTGCAGAGTTGCCGACAGAGATAAGAAATGATATATGAATGTGTAGAAGAGGAGAGCGAGCTACCAAATTTGCGAGTAACCTCCAGTAGCGCTCGACGAAGAGCCATCCCGGCCCTCAAACTCGTACCTCCAAAACAATCAACCGAGTGAATAGGTCCAAACTCATTTTGAATATTTGATAACTAAAAGACATGACAACATATGAATTTATTTATATATAAGTGTCCTGCTAAAAAGATGATAAAATATCTACATTTATTTATATTTACAGGTGTAAATATAGGATCTTACATAATGTTCAGTTGTTTGCGTCTTGGTTTTGTTTAATGGTGTTATAAGTTGTTGGAATATGCTAATGGTGTTATAAGACTGTCACATGATTAATTCTGAGATTTTTCTTAGATTAGTTTAAAGAGTTATCGATTCACCATTGTCAAAAAAAAAAACATGAAAATAATATATGTATTTATATTTATATATAAGTGTCTTACTAAAAAAGATAATAAAATATCTACATTTATTTATAAAACTAAGTTTAAGTATCATGTTTGTGTTCCTATAAAATTAAGATGGGATGTTATTAAAAAATATATGAATTTATTAAAACCATCCTAGATCCATTTTAACTCCGTATCTATCAAGCACCGAGAGGGATCAAATCTAAAGATAATATAAAGAACATATGATTAATTTTATAAATAATATGTAAATACATCTAATACTAATATAACCACTTTAAATATGTTAAATATGTTTGAGATTTATAGATTCATTTCAATTTTAAATTTTCTTAATTACCTGAGTTTTTTGAGATGATAAATATTATAAAATAACTTTAATGATGAAATATAATTTTTGAATGCAAATTGACAATGTAATAATATTGAATGATAGAACATGTGAATAATAAGAATGTAGTAAATTACAAATAGCCTTCATTGTGATCAATATCAAACTATTTTCTTCTACTATTCTTATTGTCACCCTTGTTAGTTTTGTCATCTTTTCATATCGATTGTATGAAAAAGACAGCTGAAATCATAAACCATTCAAATATTTAGCTCGAGCTTTTGTAGTAAACATCATACCTTGTCTCTCTTGCTCTCCAATATTACTAGGTTTAATTACTATAACACAAAAATAAATCTACATTGTCAATAATTATTTGTGCTTACACTGAAATCAATGCAAATTATTAATCCAATGACTTTAAAATTAATGTACCATCATACATCCAATTACATCAGATCAAAAATCAACATCTACACTAAAATCAATGCATCTAATGCAAAAAATCAAATAATATTATAAAACAACATCTACACTTAAATCAATGCATCTAATGCAAGTAATCAAATAGGATTAGAAATCAACATCTACACTCAAATCAATGAATCTAGTGCAAGTAAACAAATAAGATTAGAAACCAACATATACACTAAAATCAATGCATCTAGTGCAAGCAATCAAATAGGATTATAAACCACCATCTACACTGAAATCAATGCATTTAGTGAAAGCAATAAAATAGGATTAGAAATCATATATATTGAAATCAATGCTTTGTGTAAGCAATCAAATATATTTGGAAATCAACATCTTACATTGAAATTAATGCATCTAGTGCAAGCAATCAAATAAGATTAGAAATAACCATCTACTCTGCAATCAATGCATTTAGTGCAAGAAATCAAATAGGATTAGAAATCATCTACATTGAAATCAATACATCTAGTGCAAGTAATCAAATATCATTATAAATCAAAATCTACACTAAAATCAATGAATATAGTTGAAGAAATCAAATAGGATTAGAAATCACCATCTACACCGAAATCAATGCATTTATTGCAATAAATATTCTTCCATCTCTCCCCCCTCCATATATATCTATATGTCCCTCCATATCTCCTTATTTGTCTCTTTATCTCACCCCCACAAACACACACTCTCTCTCACTCCATGTTTATCAATCTCTTTGTCCCTTCCTCCCTGTCTCCATCTATCTCTTCTTTCTCTTCACCTTCCATCTATATCTCTATCTCCCTTTGTCTCTCTATATCAACCCCAAAACATACACTCTCATTCTCCAATCTATCTATCTATCACTCCCTCCTCCTCTCCCTGCCCCTCTCTCTTCCTCTTCTCTCCCTCTCCCCCGCTTATATTTCTCTTCCCTCCTACTATCCTCTCTCCCTCTCTCTCCATATTCCTTATCACTCTCTCTCTCTCTCTCTCTCTCTCTCCAGATTTCACTCTCTCTATATTTCTTCTTACCTCCCTCTCTCTCCCCCTCCATCTCCATCATTCTTTCCCTACCTCTCTCCACTCTCTCTCTTCCTTTCTCTCCCACCTCTCTCTCTCTATCTTCACCTTCCAAATTTCTTAATATATGCATCTCTCTCTCTCCTTCTCTCCTTCCTTCTCTCCATCTCTCCTTCTTTATCTCTTTATCTCACCCCCAAACATACACACTCTCTCTCCATCTCTCCCTTGTCACTCTCTCTCTCTCTCCACTTGTCACTCTCTATGCATTTCATCTTCCCTCCCTCTCTTCTCCTCTCTCTCAAGTCCCATATCCTTTCCTTCCTCTCTCTCCCTTTCTCTCCTACCTCCCTCTCTCTTCCCACGTCACTCACTCACTCTCTCTCTCTCTCTCTCTCTCGTTCCCATACAATCCTCTCACTCCCCCCCTCACTCTCTTCCTCTCTCTCATGTCCTCTCTCTTGTCTTTCATCTCTCTCCCTCTCTTCCTCCACCACTCTATCTCTCTCTCTCCAACTATGTTACTATATCCCTCCCTTTCTTCTTTTATCTCCTTCTCTCCCCCCTTGTCTCAATCGCTCCTCCTATGCCTCTTTATCTCACCCTAAACATACATACTCTCTCTCCATCTCTCCATTTTCACTCCCTCTCTCTCCACTTCTCACTCTCTGTGTCTTTCTTCTTCTCTCCCTCTCTTCGCCCCCACCCTTTCTCTCTCTCTCTCCCCCCACCCTCTCTCTCTCTACCCTCCAATCCTCTATCCTTCTCTCTCTCTCTCTCTCCCACCTCCATATTTATGTCTTCCTCTCCAACTCTCTCTCTTGCCCTTCTCTACCTCTCTCACTCCTCTCTCTCTCTTTCTCTCTTCATTCCTCCTCTCCCCTCTCCTTCATTTATCTCCATATCTCCTCTGTCATCTGACTATTTCTCCACCTCTATCATATGTATCGGTTCTTCCCTCCCATATATATCTAGAGTTTATATATATATATATATAACAAATTTAATATTGTATTAATATGAATATTAGGATAAGGTACCAACATGTACACTCAAATCAAAAATCAGATATCAGATAATAATCAGATATATTATTATCTGATATATATATATTAGAAATCAGAAATCAACATATACACTGAAATCAATGCATCTAATGCAAGAAATCAAATAAGATTAGAAAACAACATCTACACTGAAATCAATGCATCTAATGCAATTAATCAAATGGGATTAGAAATAAACATCTACACTCAAATCAATGCATCTAGTGCAAGTAAGCAAATAGGATAAGGTACCAACATGTACACTCAAATCAATGCATCTAGTGCAAACAATCAAATAGGATTAGAAATCACCATCTACAGTGAAATTAATGCATTTAGTGCAAGTAGTCAAATAGGCTTAGAAACTGTCTATGTCAAAATAAATGCATTTATTTCAAGAAATCAAATATAATTAGAAATCAGCATCTATATTGAAATGAATGCATCTAATCCAAGAAAACAAATAGGATTAGAAATCACCATCTACACTGAAATCAATGCATTTAGTGCAAGAAATAAAATAGGATTAGAAATCATCTACATTGAAATCAATGCATCTAGTCCAAGTAAACAAATGTCATTAGAAATCAACATCTACACTAAAATCAATGCATCTAGTGCAAACAATCGAATAGGATTAGAAATCACCATTTACACTGAAATCAATGCATCTAGTGAAAGAAATATTCCTCCCTCTCTCCCCCCTCCATCTATGTATATATCTCCCTCCATCTCTCCTTCTTTGTCTCTTTGTCTCACACTTCCAAACACACACGCTCTCTCACTCCATATATATTAATTTCTTTCTCCCTCCCTCCTTGTATCCATCTATCTCTTCTTTCTCTTCACCTTCCATCTATATCTCTATCTCCCTCTGTCTCTCTATATCAACCCCAAAATATGCATTTAGTGCAAGAAATACAATAGGATTAGAAATCATCTACATTGAAATCAATGCATCTAGTCCAAGTAACCAAATATCATTAGAAATCAACATCTACACTAAAATCAATGCATCTAGTGCAAGCAATCAAATAGGATTAGAAATCACCATTTACACTGAAATCAATGCATCTAGTGAAAGAAATATTCCTCCCTCTCTCCCCCCTCCATCTATGTATATATCTCCCTCCATCTCTCCTTCTTTGTCTCTTCATCTCACCTTGCCAAACACACACGCTCTCTCACTCCATATATATTAATCTCTTTCTCCCTCCCTCCTTGTCTCCATCTATCTCTTCTTTCTCTTCACCTTCCATCTATATCTCTATCTCCCTATGTCTCTCTACATCAACCCCAAAACATACACTCTATTTCTCAAATATATCTATCTATCACTCCCTCCTCCTCTCCCCCTCTCTATCTCTTGCCCTTCCCTCCCTCTCCCCCACTTTTATCTCTCTTCCCTCTTGCTATCCTATCTCCCTCTCTCTCCATCTTCCTTATCACTCCCTCTCTCTCCATCTTCTGTATCACTCCCTCTCTCTCTCTCTCTCCACCTTTCACTCTCTATGTATTTATTTTGACCTCCCTATCAATCCCCCTCCATCTCCATCTCTTTTTCCCTACCTCTCTTCACTCTTTCTTTTCCTTTCTCTCCCACCTTTCTCTCTCTATCTTCACCTTCCAACTTTTTTACTATATTCCTATCTCTCTCCTTCTCCCCCCTTCTTTCCATCTGTCCTTGTTTGTCTCTTATCTCACCCCCAAAGATACACACTCTCTCTCCATCTCTACCTTGTCACTCTCTCTCTCCCTCTCTCTCTCTCTCTCTCTCTCAATGTCTTTCTTCTTCCCTCCCTCTCTCCCCATCCAACTCCATCTCTCTATCCGTCCCTATCCATCCCTCCCTCTATCCTCCTCTCTCCCTGCCTCTCCTCCTCTCTTTCAAGTACCCTCTCTTTTCCTTCCTCTCTCACATTTTCTCCTATCGCCCTCTCTCTTCCCCCATCTCTCTCTCTCTCTCTCTCTCTCTCTCTCTCTAATCCTCTCACTTCCCCCATCACTCTCTTCCTCTCTCTCAAGTATGCTCTCTCGTCCTTCCTCTCTCTCCATTTCTCTCCTTCCTCCCTCTATTCCCCCCTTCCCCCCCTCATACACACACACTCTCTCTCTTTTCCATTCAATCCTCTCTTCTCTCTCTCTTCCCCCATCACTCTATCTCTCTCTCCAACTATGTTACTATATCCCTCCCTTTCTCCTTATCTCTCCCCCTGTCTCGATCACTCCTATATCTCTTTATCTCACCCCTAAAAATACTCAAATTCTATCCATACCTTCTTTGTCACTCCCTTTCTCTCCACTTATCACTCTCTATGTCTTTCTTCTTCCCTCCCTCTCTCCCCCTCCAACTCCATCTCTCTATCCCCCACTCTCTCATCCTCCTCTCATCATTCCTCTCTCTCCCTTTCTCTCCTACCTCCCTCTCCTTTCCCCCTTATTTCTCTCTCTCTACTTCTCTCTCTCCCACCTCCATATTTATGTCTCCCTCTCCCTCTCTTAACATTCTCTACCTTTCTTACTCATCTCCTTCTCTCTCTCTTGCATTTAGTGCAAGAAACCAAATAGGATAATAAATCATATACATTGAAATCAATGCATCTAGTCCAAGTAATCAAATATCATTAGAAATCAAAATCTACACTAAAATGAATGCACCTAGTGCAATCAATCAAATAGGATTATAAATCACCATTTACACTGAAATCAATGCATATGGTGCAAGAAATATTCTTCCCTCTCTCCCCCCCCCCATCTATATCTATATCACCCTCCATCTCTACTTATTTTTCCCTTTATCTCACCCTGCCAAACACACACACTCTCTCACTCCATATCTATCAATCTCTTTGTCTCTCCCTCCTTGTCTCCATATATCTCTTCTTTCTCTTCACCTTCCATCTTCCATCTATATCTATATATCAACCCCAAAACATACACTATCTTTCTCCAATATATCTATCTATCACTACCACCTCCTCCTCCTCCTCTTGCTCCTCCTCTCTCTCTCTTTTCCATTCAATCCTCTCTCTCTCTCTTCCCCCATCACTGTATCTCTCTCTCCAACTATGTTACTATATCCCTCCCTTTCTCCTTCTCCCCCCCCTATCTCCATCACTCCTTTTATGTCTATTTACCTCACTCTAAACATACGCACTTTCTCTCCATCTCTCCCTTGTCACTCACCTCCCTCTCTCTCCTCCAAGTCCATCTCTCTATCCCTCCCTCTCTCCTCCTCCTCCTCTTATCCTTCCTCTCTCTCCTTTTCTCTCCTACCTCCCCCATATATATCTAGAGTTAATATATATCATGATATATTAATATATATTGTAATATAAAAATTTTAATATTGTATTAATCCAAAGTTATAATATTAATAATAATATTTTAATATTAATGTTAGGGTTAATAATGTTTTTTTTGCATGGTATTAATAATTATTTGGTCGATGGTATTTGGCCCATAGGATTGGTATATAATTAGATGTTGATTTCTAATCCTATTAGATATATTTTTACTTATTTACCTTACCTCTTTATACATATTTATTTACCATACCTCTTTTATAAATATGGTATTTGGCCCATGGTATTAATAATAATTTGTAAAAACCTCTTTTTGAGTTTTTATAAATATAAAGATGTTTATGGAGTAAATATAAAAAGAGTTTTTATTTATTTACCATACCTCTAGTTTATTTATATTTTTATTTATTCACCATACTTAGTGAGTAATAATAAAAGAGGTTTTATTTATTTACCATATATTTAGTTTATTTATATTTTTTTTTTATAAACCAATATTTCATATTTTTTTTAGTGTTCGAAAACTTTTTCATATTTTAAATTTATAATATTTAAATTTATTTCTAATGAATTTTTAATATATATATATATATATATATATATATATATATATATTATTTTTTTTTTTTTTGGCTTCCAACATACTTACACATCGGAGTCATAGTGGGTTGTAGAATCCACCTCTCAGTGCATTATTTTTTTTTTTGCATGCTATTAATAATAATTTATTCCATGGTATTTGGGCCATAGACTTCATATATAATTAGATGTTGATTTCTAATCCTATTTGATATATTTTTATTTATTTACCTTACTTATTTATACCTCTTTTATATTTATTTATTTACCATACCTCTTTTATAAATACTGTATTTGGCCCATAGGTTTCACATAAATAAAACCTCTTTTTTTAGTTTTGTAAATATAGAAGTTTATGGAGTAAATATTTATAAAAAAAAAAAAAAAGAAAAAAAAAAAAAAAAAAGGGGTAAAAGTTTTATTTATTTACCATACCTCTAGTTTATTTATATTTTTATTTATTTACCATTTTTTTTTAGTGTTCGTAAACCTCTTCATATTTTAATAAATTTAATTTTTAATGAATTTCTAATTGTTTATTTATATGGTTTTCTAAATTGTTGTTTAAGTCGACATTATTGAGATTTTATTTTTAAAATTTTCTTTAGTTTTTGTTATTTTGGCTTCCGACATACTTACACATTGAGGTCATACTGGACTGTAGAATGCGCCTCTCGGCCCAATAATGTTTTTTTTTGCATGCTATTAATAATAATTTATTCCATGGTATTTGGGCCATAGACTTCATATATAATTAAATATTGATTTCTAATCCTATTTGAAATATTTTTATTTATTTACATTACCTATTTATACCTCTTTTATATTTAATTATTTACCATATCTCTTTTATAAATATGGTATTTGGCCTATAGGTTTCACCTAAATAAAACCTCTTTTTTTAGTTTTGTAAATATAGAAGTTTATGGAGTAAATATAAAAAAAAAAAGGTTTTATTTATTTACCATACCTCTAGTTTATTTATATCTTTATTTATTTACCATATTGTTCGTAAACCTCTTCATATTTTGATAAATTTATTTTTTAATGAATTTTTAATTGTTTATTTATATGGTTTTCTAAATTATTGTTTAAGTCGACATTATTGAGATTTTATTTTTAAAATTTTCTTTAGTTTTTGTTATTTTGACTTCTGACATACTTACACATCGAGATCATACTGGGCTATAGAATGGGCCTCTCAGCGCAAAAATTCAAATAATCATAGGAAATACTAATTTTTTTATTAATATTATGCGAGTTAAAATTATATTTTATTTTTTATTAATTAAATATTAAAATTTGTAATTTTAGTCCACAAGGTTTTGGATAGATATTGTGCCTTAAGGCACTCCTTGATGTGAAGTTATTAGTTCAATTCTATGATCCAATGAGGGTGATAGGAGGTTAAATTTATAATTAAGGTAACGTGTGGTTTTATATATAGAATAAAGGTTGGATGCTATCAAAATAATGACTACAAAAGATATTAGTTGTCTCTTTAATATTATTTAAGTTGAAAGCATCTTTTGTTTTTAAGTAAAAACTAAAATTGTTTTGATTGGATAAAAACTTGTCTTCCTTGAACACAAAGAAATAGAATAATGGCTCTAGGCTCATAGGCATGTGATCGGAGTGAAAGTATGCCCCCTTATGAGCCACTAGCAAGTTATATTAAGTGGCATGGTTTTATTTAACAATGATAAGTCAACTTGCATTTGTGAGTAGCTAATAATGGTTATTCTCGTTGTAAAATGACCACTAAGTCGTTATAGGTTTTGCCATTTGGAAAAAAAAAAATGAAAAATGGGCGGAGGTTGGAGGATCGGATAGTGAGGTCATGGAGGATTAGGTAGTGAGGCTAAGTTCAATTGTCAAAATGGATGGAGGATGGAGGATTGTATAATCAAGTTAAGTACAATTCTTGTATTTCTTTTTAATCGTATTCATCCAATTCCCAAGTGAATCAAGGTTTATTATGTGAAATTTTTACTATTGTGGCAATTGGAAATTATTCTTCTAACTGAATATTATTATGTGTTGTTTATTTGCTATTACAACAAACAATGAATAAAATCATTGCTACAATTTTAACCAAAAATAAAATGCATTGCAAAAAATAAACTAGAATTGAGAAAATAGAGCACACGCACACAATAATATGACATCATTATTTTTGGACAAAAGTCCCCGAAAAAACCTAATGTGGGAAAATTGGTGTAGGAGATTGGGGTTTTATTATTATTATTCAGCAACAAAATCAAAGTACAATATTTGGATGCCAAATTGGCAATCCTCTCCTTAGAAATCACTAGCAAAATATTTGAGATATTTTTCTCTATCTCCACAAGTAATCATGACCTGATATGGCCTCACAATCAGCTCCCAATATGCCTCTGCGGTAACCTTTGCGCACGTTGGAACTTGCACTGCCTGGAATAGCTAGTATCTTACTTTGTTGACTATCTTTGCCACTGATAAGGATTCGCTAGCCCTGTCGAAGAATTTTCCTGACACTCGAAACGATAACATAATAGCTAGTATCTTACTTTGTTGACTATCTTTGCCACTGATAAGGATTCGCTAGCCCTGTCGAAGAATTTTCCTGACACTCTGCTACATAATTGATCTCTCCTCTGGTTGAGTTGAACTACCTTCTTGAGGCTTTGTGCAAGCCCCTACACAGCCTCTTGGTGGAACAACTCGACCTCTCTCTATTAAATCTTTAGACACTGGAAAATCCTTCGGAATCACTCTATTTTTGCTCCCCAATCTCTGCTACTCAATCACTCGCCCAAATTCTTCCCTAGTTGAATATCTGCTCTCTTGGAAATTTGATCTTCCTTGAACTTCCTCTCACTCGATGTGTTTGTCTCCATCCCCATTGACCTGCTCTTATAATATCTTGTTGGTGAATCAATGACCAAGATTAGATCTCTGTCAACGGCTAAGATCATCTCAAACTCAATTTGTGTGATTTTTTAGATCATTCTCATCTTTCCTTAATTAATTACTATTAATTAACCATATTTTATTAGTTAGACTTAGGAAAAATTTAAATGATGGTTAATTAAATTAATTAAGGTGTTTTACAAGCTTATCTCACGAAACCTCTTTTGGGGTTTGGAGATCTCGTGTTCTTAGCCTCTCTAACATAAATCGAGACTAGAACACTTGTCCAATGCTACAAAAACTAACATATTATTCCAATCTTCCACTATTTAAGTCGCCTACCAATTGGTCTAATCTCCAACCACTGCTACAATGTAGCGGCCGATAGCACTACTACTCTATAGTCTCCTCCTACCCACCAACTTGTTATAATCACCTATCAACATTCGCCAAACAAGAATTAAACAATTATGTTCATTTATTTTTTAATTGTAATATCGTACTCCCTTAGGAAAGTATGAGAAATGAAAGCATAATACGTTAAAGAAAAAGGAAAATTGAATTAGTATGTTTTATGAAATATTGTTGTTATAGGAAGAGGAGTGAAAGCCAATAAAATGTTTCCTGAGGATGGATTACTTAGCCTGCCCCAATGTTAAGGATTTTATAAATAGTTGAGTGTATGAATAAAAGGAAGGATAGCTTGTCAATTAGGTTTATTTCGTGTGGTTGGGAGGAATGATTGTTATCCTTCCACCTAGGTTCAATTCTTGCAAGTGACATGTTGAGCTCATATCAAGTGTATTACTATAATGGCTTTGAGCCTTGTTGTTGAACAACCTTGAGCCTTGAAGAAAATATTTCCCTTTCCTACGAGCTGGAAGGTGGGCTATTTGGTTAAATGGGGAAAAAAAACAAAGAGGGAAGATAGCTCAATCCTTTAACCATAAAAAAACTAAAGAATAGGGTTTCAGCGGAGAATCTAATGGGTAAGTGGAAAGGAAGAGATATTCTACCAATGGATTTGGGGAAGTAGGAAAAGAGGCCACAATGAAAAAAGGGAACATGATTAAGGAAGATCCATTAGTCTCAAGCTCACATGAGCATTAATGTAATGGCTATGACCATGAAGTAAAAGGTTCACAAGTGTCTTTTAGGTTTGAAAGTCTAGTTGTAGGAGAAATAATCTTGTAATCAAGAATGCCTAGAGTGTTGGAAATATTGAGGAGGTGGTGAATCAATATTTTATTACTTTTAACAATTTTTTATTCAGTTAATCTTTAAAATTGAATTCATGTCACTTAATCAATCATCGACAATGTATGAACACATAAATCAAGGTGCAAGTCAAAACTTCAAGATGAATCACTTGAAAACAATCTTTAATTTATTACAATCATTTGTAAGGACATGAATCCTCTATAAGCACCAACTCACATATTTAGCAGGCTTTAAATTGTTAAGGAGATGATGACACCAATCCTCTTGTAAGCACCAACTTACAAATATAGCAATCTCCAACCTATCAAGGATATGAGGACACCAATCCTTAGTGAGATCCAACTTCTAGCTTGTTTACTTGTTTAGGAGCCAATCCTTAGTCAAAGAAAGTTTGTCTTCCTGACAAATAATCCTCCCTTGTTGACACAAGATTGTTGTTAACACACTAATCTTAGCCTTCAAACTAGACATGAACTAGATCTTCAAACAACAAAACTTAGCCCTATAAAATAACAGATCCCGGCCCTCAAAATTCGGTCTTCACAGAGGCATAACTTAGCTTTCTTTTGCACCAAACTCAACCTTCAAGTTAGGCTTGTAACTCGGCTTAGAACAACTCGGCCCCATTTTATATCACAACTTGGCCTCCAAGAGATGCATGTAACTCAACTTCCTTTTGTACCACAACTTCGTCTCCAAGACAGGCTCGTAACTTGGCCTAAACAAAGACAGACTCGACCTCCTTCAACTCAGCTTCAACAAGTACAGACTAGGCTTTCAACAGGTTTGAATTATGCCCTAAAAATCCAACATTTTACCCTTAAGCCATACCTAATAACCAGACCAAAATCCTTCCAAAATCAGCCAAAAAAACCTTTCAAAACATGTGCCAAAACCCTTCCAAAGAAAGACTCTCCAATTCAACTTCTCTTCACTTCTGGTTCATGAGGTATGAACCTTAAAATTCCTTATTCTCTTCACTTGCTTAAAAAAATCCAAGTTGTTTGAGAAAGTCCCTAAGTGACTCCTCCTCACGCCTATATAGTGTCTGACTGACCCCCACAAGCAGGGTTGACTTGCCCATGACTAGGCCAACTTGTCTTTGGTAGGGCAATAACTTCAAAAATTCATATCTCCTCAACTGTGAGGATTCAGAAAGATCACGAAATGTACTAACTTGATATGAAATCTTCTCTAACATTTGGATAGTCTTTGACATCAATAAAAACAAATTTCAAAAATCTCCCCCTTTGTGATTGATAGCAACACTTTGATATCTGCTTCTTCCAACAACCACTCCCCATGTTTGCATTCTCTTCATAATTTTTGTTAGCAACTCCCCTTATCTACATTCTCTCCCCATTTGACATCAATAGAAAATGGTGCTCCCCCCGAGTTTGTGCTTCCTTTATTGTGATAAAGGAGAGATCACTCCCAACTTCTGCCTGAGATATTGAAAGGTTTCTTTGGGTAGGGGAATGGTAAGGATGTTAGGAATCTGTTATGCAGTGCCAATATATTTCATCTTGACATTATGCTTTGTTTTTTAGTGCACGACAAGGTTTTTAGAGATAATGACTACACTAATGTTGTCACATAAAATAGAAATGGGTTGATCATATTCTGCTTTGATGTCCTGCAAAGTTTGTTTCATCCAAAGAAGTTGGGTACAATAGTCGATTGTTGCTATGTATTCGGCTTCAAATGTAGAAAGATAAAATGATGATTGCTTCCTACTTGACCAAGATACAAGGAAATCTCCTAAGAAAAATGCACTCCCACGTCTGGTGTTTTTTTCGTCATCAATGCTACCTTCCCAATCAACATTTGTGTATGTTCTTAATCTGAAATTTGTACTCTTGGGAAACCAAAGTCCAAAATTGGGTGTTCCCTTTAAGTTTCGAAATATCATTTTTATTGATTGCATATGATATTTGTTTGGTGCTAACTGAAATCTTCCAACCATTCCAACTACCTGCATAAGGTTTCGTCTCGAAGTTGTCGTATAGTAGACTTCTAATCATAGACCTGTAAAGTGTGGAATTGACTTGAAGTGATTCATCATCCTTGCTTAACTTGCACCCAGTAATCGTAGGAGTACTAATTGGTGCACATTCTCCCATTACAACCTGTTTGAGCATCTCATTGAGGTATTTGGTTTGGTAAATGAATATTCTTTTGATGGTGTGAAAATCTTGTAGTCCAAAGAAGAAAGATAATTCTCCAATCATTGACATTTCTTGAGCAAATCCATGACTCATATCATCGATATTGCTTCCAAAGATGAGATCATCCACATATACAAGTGTAGTCAATAAGTTTTCCTTTTCCATATATGTATAGATTATTCTTAGCAACCCTTCTTTTGGAACCTTTTTATTGAAGATAGTGGTCCAGCCTAGCGTACCATTCTCTTCGAGCTTGCTTTAAAACATAAAGAGATTTCTTCAATTTTCACATAGTCTTTATGGTTGTTCGATGTATACTTCCTCCTTTAAGTCTCCATTTAGAAAAGTTGTTTTAACATCCATTTGATAAACTTTGAAGCCTCTCAAACATGCAAATGCCAAGAACATTCTTATTGCTTCTAATCTAGAAACTAGAGAAAAAATTTCTTCGAAGGAAATTCCTTCGTTTTGTGTATAGCCCTTACAAATAAGTCCTTCCTTGTTTTTTATAATTTTTCCTTCTTCATTCATCATTTTTTTGAATACCCACTTATTCCCGATTATGTTTTTACCTTCGAGCCATGACACAAATTCCCAAGTTCCTTTTTTCTTAATTTGATTCAATTCTTCTTCCATAGCATTTACCTAATGCTAGTTCTTGCTAGCTCATGCAAAGTCCTGATCCGGGTCCGTCAGCTACCAGATTTACCCAGGATCTTTTACTTCTGTGATGTTGTTAGAATTGCATTTTAAAAGAGCATAAAAGAACACATGTGCATGTTCTAAAGAAGGGAAACAAGATAACCATCAACAACATAAAAAACAGGAGACGTTGATAACGAAGTTCACCCAGTGTGGGCTACGTCTCCGGGCCCGATGTCAAAATGGGGTAGGCCACTTCATATAGTGCTGGAAGATGTGATGTACATGGATCATGTTCATACAAGGATGTGCCCTCAACATGAGTGGCTTGTCTCTCCACGAGACGTTCTGCTACAGGAACTCTCGCTAACAATGGACCTCCTATCAAGATGACATAATCTCACATGAAGCAAAAACAAGATCCTACAACATGCAACAAACAAGGATCATAAGACATATCATAGCAAAAAGAGGCACATGATCAAACTGCATATACCTCCACCCCTGAAGCTAGTTGAAGAAGCAGATGCTCAGCTACTGAACCTGGCTGTACCCTCGAACTCGTGGTGTCTGCATAGAATCGACTGCCCACACTTGAGAATCGGACACCGTCACTCCAATATGGAAAATGGCCAAGAAATGCGGAGCTCTGCTGCTGAAACAGACATCACCATTGAGCTCATGTCGCTGAGAGGTGTAAAATCGACATAAAATTTGTCGAAAATGGACTCAGACAAGTTTTGGGCCTCAAGGAATCTTTTTTATTCCCTCAAGATTCCCTAAGATTCTGTTCTACAAGGAATCTGTAAATTTGCTGCTCAGATGGCCATTATGGCTTTACCATCGCGTTCCCTATAAAATTCTGGTTAAAATGGTTGTAAAATTCATATCATTTTGACAAAATGGAATTTTACCTCCCCATAGAATCTTTCAGGCATCAAGGATTCTTCTTTGCAAAAATTGTTTGTCTCGAAAAGCAAGCTCGCACATGGTTCTGCCCTATTGTGGGGTTGTGGTTCTGCTGTGCTAGTCCGTCCTTCTCTTCGTTTTGCTCGGCGTCCGTTCGCTACTCGTGCAAATGAGAATTCTGGGTTAAGTAGAATATCATTAGCGGATTTAACAAAGTTGAGCCCATTGGGTTGTTGGTTAAAGCGGAGGGGTGTATGTAATGCCCCACTTGATCCCATAAGACAAATTTTGATTAGTGTTTAATTAATCTGTAAATCATTATTTATACTTTTTTAGTAATATCTACACTTGTGAAATTGTAATTTTATTTTATTTTTACTAATATGAGCTTTATTATTTATTTCATTTCTAATATGTCTTCTCAAATCAAATCTTAGATAAGATATGGTATTCACTCATTTATTTCTAAATCAAATATCTAGATTTTGTACACCCAATATGACTTCTCAATTCAACTTGCAGATAAGGTATGGCCTTCCCTCATTTATTTCTAAAATCAAATATCTAGATTTTGTACACCCAACATGTCTTCTCAATTCTACATTTTGGTCTTATCTAATTTATTTTTGAATAATATATATATATATATGGTAAGAATGTAGATGTAATTAGTAAGATGAGGAGGTGGTCATGAAATTAATGGCAAGTAGTTGGTAAGAAACGTCAGAATAGCCAGTTAGAAAGATGAAGAGTGGTCATGAAGGCTAATGACGGAAGTAGTTGAAGTGGATGGAAGGAAAATATATGAAAGGAAGGAGGATGAGAGGGAGGGGAGGATGTAGTCTTGAGCGCTTCTTTGAGGGGATTCTTGGTCTTGTTTGGCAGTGGAGGAGATCCTTACTCTGGTTTTGCATTGGAGGGTGTTGATTCCAATTTGGACACACTACAGCTGGTTGGATTTGGGCTCGGAGAGCTAGGGAGATTGTGGAGGTTCCCAGGACAAGGAAATCAATCCTAGTTGGCTGGGAGGTAATTCCAGTCGGGTAACGCAGTAGAAGCATCTCAACATAAACCAAAGGGCATTTCAACCAAGCTATTGATACAAGTATTCTTCGATGATTTATTACTCATATAAATTATTGAAAATGAAATACTTACTTAAATTTGTTGCAAATGGAACTTTTAGTTAGAAAGAGAGCTAAATTCAAAACCCAAGTCTTAAAGCCCACTAACCTATTGCGAAATTATATTTAAAAATAAATAAATAAATAATATTTTTTTTAATGTGAAAAAAAAAAAAAAAAATTAAAAATTAAAAATCGGAAATCTTAAATTTAGAGCCATCAAGTTCGTAGAGAGAATGAAGTCTTTGATAGAGACAATGGAGCACAATGGAGCACTTTGATCTGTCCGGACAGTTGTACTCTCCACACATTTTTCCCAACATATAATTACATACATTCATACATTAATAGTGGAGCTCTTCATCTTTTTTAGTAAAAACATGGTCATTCTTTTTAAGTTTTCTAAACATAATATCATCAATTTGTTTGCGGTTGTGTTGTTGGTAAACATTGAATTTTTTTTTCCCAACCTTTATGTGTCCTCAGTTGTGTGCCAATGGTTGCGGTTCCAGGTGCAACCGTAAAATAAATATTTAGCCGCTTACAGTGTGCTGATTCTTTTTTTCCTCAACCTTTATCTGTCCTCACTCAGACACCCTTAAGTTACCATATTTTTTTTACTACGAGGGTTCCACAAGGGTTGGAATTGCACTTGCTTTAACGATTCTGACCTTATTCCTTTCATTTCCAACGGCTGGGATTGAGAAGCCGCAACACAACAACTTCCTTGGCCTCCAAATTTGTAGATTTGAGCATGGATGCAAGGGGAACAATCACACCTGCGGTAGCCAAATAAGCCCTAAAGTTTTAGCAGAAGTTTTGGTCAGCCTTCTAATCTAGCAGACATGATCCTAACATCAACATCCCCATGAGCTCCATATAAAAGAGACCACATAGTGTATTGCATACTCTCCTTGCTTCTTCTATTATTAACTCAGTCCTTGTTTGATCCATATTTAGCCTTCTGCTCTTCCTCGTCTGTCATCTTTTCCAAGGATTACACATAAACATGAACAAATATGTTGATGTCAGGGCTCTATTCACACATTGGACTCTCTAAAACACCTATGCTATGTTCCTGCAAAACACTAGCAAAAAAATAAAACATAAATAATCGCAGTGAACACATATGTAAAATCCTGACTCCCCATTTATTTTCCTTGAAGAATTACACATACAACATATATAGGCCGATGAACGGGATCGTCCAGCCTAAGATGCCCGCCCTCACATTTTTGGGTGTCAATTCAAGCATGCCCAGGCGTTATAAGACGTTATAATAGCTTGGAGATGTATGGACATTACCACCCAATAAAAATAAAAATAAAAATCAGGACCTCCACAATTTTTACAAAATTCTTTCCTCCCACATAAAAGTTGCAGCCGACTTTGGTATTTTCTTGTAGATGCTCAGCGGATTCCTACACCGGCAATCTGTAATGTGAATATCTATACCATGGTGTACGCGTGGGATGATGAGATTTTCATTACGCTTGTAAAACAAACGCGGAAAAAGGCTTTGTACAAGCATATCATCGGAACGGTGGGCAGTGTATTTGCCACCGCATTAATGGGCAGATAGCAGTCGAAATATTGGTTGCCATCTAAATCTAGCATCGAATTTGAAAAGCCGTACTATAGCTTGTCTTCTCCCTTCACTTTTTGATATTTAAAAAAAAAAAAAAAACACTCTTGCCTAGGGTTTAATGATTCAAAATTGTCATCATATTTCATTGTTTTATATTATAAGTGTATCTCTCAATGATTTTGTACCTTGTTCTTTTATTTTTAATCACTTCTTACTAAGGCCTATTTAAAAGTTTATTTATTAAACAATACGGGAAAGGCATGTCTAGTAAGTAAGGTTAATAAAAAAATTATACATGAGTAAAAAAAATAAAATCTTTTGTGCTTTTTATCATGGGAGAGTGGTGATTATACTTTATACTATGGAAAGAATGGAAGGAGTGGTGGTTTTATACTATGGAAAGAGTGGAGGATGAGAACCTTTTTATATTAACTTATTATATAAATATACAACATATCATTTACAAATAGAAAGTTTGTTTAGTGACAAACATATATAAAATGTTGAAAACATTTGTGCTTTGTCCAAATTTGTAATAGTAAATAAAAGGGAAAAGAGAATGGTTTATATCAAGCTTTATAATTAAATTTATTAATTGGAAATTTGAGATTACTAGCAATTGCACCACATGTTGCAAAGGAAACGCCGTAGGTTGTGGTATAAGAAAGAATAACATATAAGAAAGAAGAGGTAGTAGAAACTTAGGAACTTTCTCAGCTCGAGAGTTATATGCTAAAACATAAACATAAAAGGCATCAGTAATGTCAAAACATAAGCATAAAAGACATCACTAATGTGTCTCACTTCAACTTGTTGTATTTTTACAATTTTTTTTTACTTTCACTTAAAACTGAATTATCTTTCCATATCCCAATAAAACATTAAGTTTGGTAGAATTATTTATCTTAGAGCTATTTTTATTTCTTACCTAAAAACCATACTACACTAAACACATTGTTGTGAAGTTCCCCACTCATTTCCATCCTCACCAGTGCCTCTTCTGTCCTCACTCTGATGACACGCATCAAGTCAGCCGAAGGCATGGTGAGTTGTCTTTGCTGCATGCCTTCAGGGGCATTCTAGTTCAGTGGAATGCCACTTGTGAATGATTGCACTAATTCAGGCCTTCAAACATATATATGGTTCATGAATAATATTCCAAATCCCAAGTCTTTATGACCAGAGTATTTGTTGACCAGACAAAATTAAAGAGAAATAAACCATTGAATCGGAGGAATTAACGAACCCAAAAAACAAGATTTTGCTCCTTTGCTGACCGCGAATTGTCAATAGCTTTTCTCCCCGTTATTAACTCTAACAAGACCACTCCGAAACTGTACACATCTGACTTGACAGTTAGCTGGCCTGTCATAACATACTCTGGTGCACAATATCCATAAGTTCCCATTACTCGTGGGGAAACGTGAGTCTTATCTCCAACAGGTCTGAGTTTGGCCAGTCCAAAATCCGATAACTTTGGATGAAATCCCTCGTACAGTAAAATATTAGAGGATTTAAACTCACGATATATAAACGCTAGACTTGAAGAGTGGTTCACACGGCTAAAGATCACTATTGGATTATCAGATATCAAATACAGATTATTTCACAGAAATTAAAGCACCCTAATTAGACAAGACAAATACCATGGAGATGGTTTTCCAGCGATCCCAATGGCATATACTCGTATACCAATAGCCTCTGATCACCATCAGCGCAATATCCAATAAGGTTAACAAGATATGGGTGATGAATAAAGACTCAACGTCAAAACCTCAACAAGGAACTCCCTGTTTCCCTGCAATCCATTCCTGTCGAGTTGCTTGACAGCCACAATCTAAATACAGTAAACATAACCTCCATGTCAAAATATGATTTTCAATTTTTCTGGTTATTTTTAACAGAAAGGAATTGATCTCTTAAAATCCTTGCCAACTTAACAATTTCTACCAACAAAGAAACGGATCTAGAAATCACCTTACCAGTGCTCTCAATCTTCCCTTTATAAACTTTGCCTTCACCCAACAGACACTGAGACCGAAAATTATTCGTCGTTGCAGCCAATTCTCAAAAAAATGAATGTTTGCGCAGCAATATGCGGTTTCCCCATCTTCAGAGGTTCATCTTTCCTGTTCTCATGGGAGGACTTCGATCTCAATCTATCTGTATCATCACTCAACGAAAAAATGAACAGTAAACAACCAGGTTCTAAAGCTTCCCAGGAATCAAAACACCCCAAATTTTCTCAACCAAAAGAAAAGAAACAATAGTAATCTCAAGCTGACAAATTTGTTAAAGCATTAGCAAAACAAAGATACTGATGAACTCTGTTACAATAGCGAGGTGCAGAGCGCCTACGCTTGCTGTATGTCAGATTGTAACACCGGTCGGATTATAAAAGAGCGAGCGAGAACCCAAGAAACAAGATTTTGCTCCTTTGCTGACCGCGAATTGTCAATAGCTTTTCTCCACGTTATTAACTCTAACATGAAGACCACTCCGAAACTGTACACATCTGACTTGAAAGTTAGCTGGCCTGTCATAACATACTCTGGTGCACAATATCCATAAGTTCCCATTACTCGTGTGGAAACGTGAGTCTTATCTCCAACAGGTTTGAGTTTGGCCAGTCCAAAATCCGATAAACGCAACTGCCTCGCAACCGCCTCGCAACTGCCTCGCAACTGTTACCATTCAAATCAATGGCTGATGACGATTCAATCGTCTAACAAAAATTGAAGGGCTCAGATTATGACACGAGACACCCAGCAGGGTTGTTTTCAAATAAAGACGCCTACGGCGACTCACAATATAGGTAAGTATCATGTTATATATATATATATATATATATATAAAATTAAGTCATTTATTAATTATATAAAAAAATATATAGTTAAAATATATCATGGATATTTAATAAAGAAACATATTTTCGTATTTATTTATGGCAAACATTTTATGCATAGTATTAATATATGTTCACATTTAAGGGGAAGATATTTGATAGATGAGAGTAAATTATATATATATATATATATATATATTATATATATATATATATATATATATATATATATATACAAAAAAAGAGGGTAAGAAAAAAAGAAGGAAATGAAATGTCAATTTTATTGTCTTATCCAATATCGTTTGTGCCTTCACCCTCAAAGAACATTTTGGGTGGAGAGTATGCTCAAACAGCCAAAGAATCGGTAAAATCTCTTCTTTATATTTAAACTACTACTTAAAATAGTATTAATGGTTTATTAGTGAGTACATAAGAATGGTTCCAAATTTCATTCTAGATAAGTATTTTGAAAGCCACCAAGAGTGAACTAATATTTGAGTATATTAAACCAATTCATCAATTATGGTAACTAAAGAAAGTAATTTGGTGTTAATAAAGCATCAAAGCATGACTGGCAGGTATATTGCACTAGTAACCTAGCTAGTATTAAGAGAAAAATTGTAGGAGCTCACAGATGAGAGCATTTAATAGATCCTTGGGGGTCTTATCAATATCAGCAATGCTCATTTACGAGCATAGTAAAATAAAAATTTATGTCTAGCATTTTATATATGTGTGAGTCGACTAGGGGCGAACAAGTCTTAATTTGCATTAATAGGTCTTGTATGGAACAAATAATTGAACATTTCAAAATGGTGAAGACGCGAGGAAATCGAGGTCAAGGAGGATCATCACAATGACCTCCTACAAATAACCCATTGCCATTGCCAGAGTTGGCTCTTATCTTACGCTCCCTAGAAGCAATTAATGATACTTTAAGAGGGCACCAAACAACTGAGGTGGAAGTGAAGCACCCTCCATCAAGGTTGGGAAATCTCAAGGGGTCAAGAGACTCTGATAGAGGACCTTCAATTGAGGACATTACGAGAGAGCTCCAAAAGATTAAGTTCCTAGAGTTTGCTGGAGGTCGTGCTAGCAAACGAGCAAAAGCCTGGTTAGAGGGAATAAGAAGGTGTTTTTCACTAAGAGATTATACTTCCAATTCAAAAGCTAAAATAGTGATATTCCAACTTAGAGATAGTGCCCTAAAATGGTGGGTTAACTTAGAGCATCAACTACACCTCACTCCTGACACAGTTACCTGGGAGTTATTTGAGGAGAGATTCAGGAAAATGTACCTACCAACATATTATGAAGAACAACAGGTAGGAGCCTTCCATACGTTGGTACAGGGAAACCACACAGTAGAATAAAATGAGATTAGATTCATGGAATTGGTCAAGTATGTCTCCTACATGGATACTGATCAACGCCAAGCAAATCATTTCATTTATGGATTGAACCCTAAGATTAGGGCAATGGTACGGATGTGGAAACCATACTCAGTTGCAAAAGCTGTTGAACATGCTCGTTATGTTGAAGAGAACTTAGACTTAAAAGGTGGAAACAAAACCATTTCTCCACACCAACCAAGGTTTATGGGGAAGGCCCTTCGTACCTTCTCCAGGGGAGGAAGTTTGAGGCCACCACCATATGGAAATAGGGTTGTGCCCAAAATATCGACAATGGGGATTTCAATGGTTACCAATACAACTTCACTGATAGCTTCAAGGACTCATGCAAATCACAGTCAGACACGAGGAGCCACGAGTAGGGGTAGGGGTTTGAGGGGAAGGAGCTATTTCCAAAGAAATCCACAACATTCTGTTCGGAGTCTACCTCGCATCAGTTGTTGGGGATGTGGGGGACCTCATTACCAGCGTGATTGTTCTGAGTTACAGATACGTAAAAACCGTAGAGAAGGAAAAGTGCCAATGGGGTAAGCAAGCAACCACCATCGAATCTATGCAGTTGTTGATAACCATCAAGTTGAACACCAGTCTGCTGTGGTAGAAACCACAGGTATGATAAACAATGTAAAAGTTAAAATTTTGTTTGATTCTGGTGCTAAAGATAGTTTCATTTCACTAGTAGCATTAGAAAAATATGGGTTGGCAGCCTATGAGCACGATGACTTTAAACAAGTCGAAATGGCTTCTGGGATAAAACAAGCAATAGGACCTAGTGTTAACCAATGTCAAGTGAACCTTGGGGTGTGTACAACTAAGTTGAAGGCGTACGTCACAAAATTGGGGACATATGATGTAATCATTGGAATGGACTGGCTAGAAGCTCATCCAACTTTGGTAGATTGTTTCAAAAAGAAGTTGATTTGTCTAGATGATAAAGGAAATACAATTGAGATTTATGGTATCAAGAGAGGAGCGTCCCTACGATTCATCTCCACAATGAATTTAAAACGTTGTCTCCGACCAGGTTGTAAACTATATGTGGTTGAGGCTGTAAGTGACCAGAAAGGACCCTAGGTCAATACCCAATTTTGTCATAATTCAAGGATATTTTCCCTAAGGAATTGCCTGGATTACCGCTTGTGAGGGAGATCGATTTGACAATCGACTTAAAACCTGGTGCAGAACCAATCTCCAAGACACCCTACAGGATGACAGCCCCAGAACTTTATGAGTTGCAGATGCAGTTAAAAGAACTTTTAGACTTGGGATTTATTAGACCTAGTATTTCACCTTGGGGTGCACCAGTAATTTTTGTCAAGAAGAAGGATGGTTCCTTAAGGCTATGCATAGATTACAGGGACTTGGATCGAGCAACAATAAAGAATAGGTACCCAATACCTAGAATATATGACCTATTTGACCAAATGAAGGGAGCAACAGTTTTCTCAAAGATCGATATACAATTTGGATACCACCAATTGAGTTTTAAGGAAGGTGACGTCCCAAAAACTGCACTTCGAACTCGGTTTGGGCACTACGAGTTCGTAGTTGTACCATTTGGTTTGACCAATGCACCAACAGTATTCATGAGTCTCATGAATGGTGTGTTCATGAAATATTTGGACCAGTTTGTGCAAGTATTTCTAGATGATATTCTGGTCTATTCCAAGAATGAAAAGGAGCATGAAGAGCATATAAGGGTTGTGCTAACCTGCTCAAGGGAAAATCAATTGTATGGAAAATTGTCAAAATGTTCCTTCTTTCAAAGGAAAATTCATTATCTTGGGCACATCATTTTAGGAGACGGGATTTTAGTAGACCCAGAAAAGATAAAGGCCATAATGGATTGGCCAATGCCGAAAAATTCTTATGAGGGGCGTAGCTTCATGGGGCTAGCAGGGTATTATCGCAGATTTGTGGAAGGGTTTTCAAGGATTACAAAACCCATCACCACATTAAAACAAAAAGGGTTTAGGTATGAATGGACATATGAATGTGACACTGCATTCATCGAACTAAAGAGGTTACTAACTAGTGCACCAATCCTTCGAGTGCCTGACATGGAAAAGGATTTCAGTATCTGCACAGATGCTTCAAAGCAAGGATTTGGAGCAGTGTTGATGCAAGAAGGTGGCGTAATAGCTTACGCATCCAGAAAGTTGAAGAAACATGAAGAATTGTATGCTACCCATGATTTAGAATTAGCAGCAGTGATGTTAGCTTTAAAACTTTGGAGACACTACCTCATTGGGATAAGCTTTGAGTTAAGAACTGATCATCAGAGCTTGAAGTACCTCTTCACTCAGAGAGATTTGAATGTTAGGCAAAGGTGGTGGAGTGAATTCATGAGTGAATATGATTTTGGGATCTCATACATTAAGGGAAAGGAGAATGTGGTGGGCAATGCGCTAAGCAGGAGGCCACAAAACTTCTCTTTAGTACCCTTAAGGGTTAATTTGAGGGAGCGTGTGTTGGAAAGACTCTTGAAGATAGTTGGTATCTAAAGGTTATATAAGCGCTCCAGAGTGGGAAGCAGATAGAACCAAAGTTTGAGGGTTATGTCCTTGAACCAAATAGACTATTGAGATTTCAAGGAAGAATGTACATCCCTATGGAAGGGAGTATAAGAAGAACCATCCTTGAAGAGTCACATAGAGCACTCTATTGTGCACATCCTATAGTGAATAATATCTATGCTGACATGAAGAAAATCTTCTTTTGGGCAGGCATGAAGCACGACATAGTCCAGTTTGTCGCCAAATGTCTTGAATGTCAACAAGTGAAGGCTAATCCTCACCATCCAGTAGGACTCCTACAACTGCATGACATCCCTATGTCTAAATGGGAGGTCATTTCTATGGATTTTGTTGTAGGTTTGCCACTCACTTCACAGAGACACAATGCTATATTGGTTGTAGTTGATAAATTAACCAAAAGTTCCCATTTCATCCCAGTGAGAGATACTTATGATGTTACTGATGTGGCACGAGTTTTTATAAGTGAAGTTATTCGACTACACGGGTTACCCACAAAGATCATTTCTGATATAGACTCTCGTTTTACATCTAGGTTTTGGACAAGTTTGCAGTTAGCATTGGGGACTCAGTTGAACCTAAGCATTGCATATCATCCAGAAACAAATGGACATACTGAAAGAGTAATTCAGGTTATGGAAGACATGTTTAGAATGTACGTCATGGATAATCAGACTCAGTGGGAAAAGTACTTACCATTGGTAGAGTTTGCCTATAATAATAGTTACCACAGCTCCATTGGGATGCCTCCTTATCAAGCTCTATATGGGAGGCCATGCAGGACGCCATTGAGATGGGAAAAGTTAGAGGACTGAGTAATAGTTGGGCCGGAGTTGGTACAAGAAATGGAGGAATAGGTAAGACAAATTCGAGAAAGGTTAAAGGAAGCACAAGATAGAAAGAAGAGTTATGTCGATGCACATAGGACTGATCGTAGTTATGAGGTAGGAGACTAATTTTTTATTCGTATTCGACCCAACAAAAGCACCATACGGTTTGGGAAAGGGACAAATTTGTCACCTCTGTTTATAGGACCTTTTAGAATCAAGGAGAAGATTGGACCAGTTGCTTATCATCTTGTACTGCCACCCCATTTGCATAAAAATCATGATGTTTTTCATGTATCTATTTTACGAAATTATGTCTATGATGAATCTCATAAACTAGATTGGAGGGAATCACAGGTCTCGGACGTGGGAAACGTAATGGTCGAACCATTACGCATAATGGAACATAGGGTTCGACATCTCAAACGTCACATGGTGGAGCAGGTAAAGGTCTAGTGGGACAAGTATAGCCTAGGATCTGCTACCTGGGAGGATGCTGAGACTATACTTCGTAACTACCCCTCAATTTTCGAGCATCTGTGATGCCCATTTTGACTTAGATAGCTAACTATGCTAAGACTCTATTTGTAGTTCCATGTTATTTTATGAACACCATGTAATATTGTTGCATTTTAGTTGGACAGATGAAACTACTTATATAAATTAGTAGATATATTAGGTATTGTTGATTAAAATATTTGATGTATGATTTACCTGATGTATGGCTTACTTGGTTACGATTTATCTAGTGTATGACTTATGTTTAATGTATGAATTAAGGGGATATGATTTATCTAAAGAATGACGTATGAAAATTGTGATTTATCGACTGCAAGATTTATTTCCAGTATGTTTTTATGGGTGCAAAATTGAGACATGGATGTTGGATTTAATAACATGAGGATTAAGATCACTTATCTATATATGTTTTTGTTGTTATGTATATGCATGAATGAGAACTAACCTACATATTGGAAAGAACTATATGATAACCAAGATCTACGCTTTCGATGGGAAAATGTTGACATATCTAACGAGGAATGGTATGATGTACATTATTCTATTACATTTTGTATCTACTTGATATGCACTATTATGACATGAGTAAAGTGTAAATGATACATGTGACAAGACTACCTGACTGGATTATTCGATGAAAAGTATCCAACCAACGTTGTAGTGTGGTCCATATTAGGGTATTGACCCTAATCATGAGGAGGGGTGGAGGTATTTCCCACCGTGTAACCTCCAAGGCTAGAATTGTGGGAGGGCAGTGATGGACACACTCCTCTAGACGTGTGATGACGATTGCCAGTTGCCTGCTGGGGAAGTTAGGTCGATATAGTCGATGCTTCCACAATATTGGTTTTATCAGTGGTTAGATTGGTATAGCCGATGCCATAGTATATTGCAACAAAGGACAGATAGGATGGGAGCGGAAGTAGGTTAGGAAGGATAGGAGGTTATAAGTTAGATTGGAGACACTTGATGGGAGGTGGTAACATTTCTTGACTTAATTTGACTACTATATCTATCTCTATTTTGTTATACCTTATTTTCAAAATCCTTATGTCATTTTCACTCTAACTTCGGGACGAAGTTTTCTGAAGGAGGGGTGTATGTAATGTCCCACTTGATCCCATAAGGCAAATTTTGATTAGTGTTTAATTAATCTGTAAATAATGACTTGTAATTTTTTAGTAATGTCTACACTTGTGAAATTGTAATTTTATTGGTATGACTTATTATTTATTTCATTTCTAATATGTCTTCTCAAATCAAATCTTAGATGAGGTATTGTCTTCCCTCCATTTCTAAAATCAAATATCTAGATTTTGTACACCCAATATGTCATCTCAATTTAACTTGTTGATAAGGTATGGCCTTCCCTCATTCATTTCTAAGATCAAATATCTAGATTTTGTACACCCAATATGTCTTCTGAATCTACATTTTGGTCTTCTCCCATTTATTTTTGAATAAAATATCTATATATGGTAAGAAAGTCAAGGGTAATAAATTAGAAGGATGAGGGGGTGGTCATGAAATTAATGGCAAGTAGTTGAAGTGGATGAGAGGAAAATATATAAAAGGGAAGGAGGATGAGAGGAAGGGGAGGATTCTTGGTCTTGTTTGGCATTAAGGGGGATTCTTGGTCTTGTTTGGAATTGGAGGAGATCCTTAGTCTGGTTTGGTATTGGAGGGTGTTGATTCCAACTAGGACACACTATAGCTGGTTGGTCTTGGGCTCGGAGGGCTAGGGAGCCTGTGGAGGTTCCCTGGGCTAGGAAATCAATCCTAGTTGGTTGGGAGGTAAATCCAGTTGGGTAACGCAGCAGGAGCATCTCAACATAAACCAAAGGGCATCTCAACCAAGCTATTGATATAGGTATTTTTTGATGATTTATTACTCATATAAATGATTGAAAATGAAATTCTTACTTAAATATGTTGCAAATGGAACTTTTACTTGTATGTTACATAAAATAATTGTTGACATATAAATATGTTATTCTCCTTCATGTTGTGTTTAATTTCAATGATATATTTTGTTTAGTTAGAAGACCTAGATTAGGTCTTCACAGGTTGGTTGGGCGGAGATCTGAGTTCGAATCCCGTCGTAACCGAAATGCATATTTTTAAGTCTTGCCATGGCACATTTGCATTTATTTTGAATGGCGCATTCAAAACTTATCACATAACTGTTGGTTGAAATTATATATGGTATATAATTGTTGTAATATTTGTTGTTTGCGGCATTGATTATGATGTTTGGTTGTGGTTCCGCTGGCGGATCGACTAGCTATTAAGCCAGGTGGGTTCGACACCCGTTGGAACCGTTGGTTAACGGTTATATGTGCCGTTGTTTTTGATGCATGGTGGGCGTGTGTTACGGTGAAGGTTCCGGACGGTAGGGTTGACAACCTGCCCCCAACCATATATGTTTGTTGTATAGTGGTTCCGGCGGGGGTGGCAGGGTTGACAACCCGCCCCTCGACGAAATATTTATTAGGCCAATAGGCCTTTTCTTATGAATCAGTGTACTTTTTGTTTTCGTCGACACTTCTTGTCTCCATTTGACATGTGTACATAAATTTTTACGCGGCCCTGCTATCCACTTACATATTTGCACACCATTTTTATGCTGAAGTTATAGGATTCCATTTCAATTCTTCATAGCGCACCATTTTTATGCCTAAGTTCCAAGGGATTTCATTTGAATTCTTCATAGAGTTTATGGAAGTGAATCTGAATTTTATGGTGACTGCATGACTGAGACTTTGTTTATGGCAGCGAACAACACAAGGAAATCTGGAAATTATTTTTTGAATGCGGTAAGGCTTGGGATCATGGGAAGCATGAGGCCGTGGGAAGCATGTAGCTGTTAGAAGCCAACTTCGTAGCATGGGTAAAGTTGGATGATTCTTGAATTTTGGAGTTTAGTTTTGGAAAAAATGATTTCTGGTCAGCTATATAATGGATTTCATGGAAAGGAATCGTGAAGGAGGGCATGGGAAAATGGAGGTGCAAATGTTTCTTCTCCAAGCCTCCTCCTCTGCCAGGTCCGGATTATAACCGTTGCCGTTTGCAGAACATATTTTCTGTAACTCATTTATGCCACAAGTATCTGGGTTACTACTGTGTGCCAAAAGGAACCACGAACACATGGAATAGGCTTTTTAAAGAAGGATACAAAGCTGATGTGCAAATTTTCACATTTAATGGTCACGTCATACCGACTCACAACGATGTGCTTGTAAGTATTTTTTTGGCTGAGATTTTTTTTTTTTTTCTTGTGAATTGATTTCGAATCTTGCAATCTTCAAGGGATTTGTTCATGAAATGCAATCAGACGCTTCTGAAAACTATGTGAGGTGACATGCCCACTATCACCAAAATCAACAAATCCGTGGATTATTTAGGAAGTAATTATTTCAGGGTTTCAGATCATTACCTTTATCTAGACCATTTATTTATTAAAATTGCAATTTAGAAACAACAATTTTTATAGCTTCATGTATTGCCTCATTTACACTGGATAAGTAGTGCACAAAGTTCTTTTGCACTTATGTATTTTAATTCCCATTTATTTTCTCCTACCTTTTTGGATCAGGATTCCTGTAATTTGATGAAGGTTTCTAATATAATAAAACCTTTTGTTTTTTTCATATTGCATGGCTTTACATAGGGCATTTCTTCTAAATATGAAATGATAGGCATAATTTTTCGTGGACAAATATCATATTTAAATTCAGTTATTTCGAAGTTTAGTGGGATATTTCAATGCTAGAACAACAAATCAACAAGCTAGTATTCTTTCTTGTAAAGAGGATCACAATCCTATCCGGCTCATTGAAGAGGATAATTCTCGATGGTTGAGATGTTCAGAAGTTGACAAAGTTAGTAATCATTTTGGAGAGGATTTGCTTACGTTATGTGGTGCTTTCAACTTAATTATCTGCAATGGTCTAGATAGATGGAAAAAGTCTGGAAACTTCACTTCCAACACATACAATGGGGCAAGTGTCGTTGAATATGTTATTGGTTCACAAAGCCTAATAGAAAGAATAGATGAATTTAAGATTGGAGAGCATATTTTGGATTTAAAATCAGATCATAACCCAATTTATATAAAGTTATCTTGGTTAGAAGAAAGACAGAATAGGAGGAAAACCCAATGTTCTCAACAATCAACATAAAGGGGAAAAATTCTTCTAACCCAATAAAATTGCACTATCTTCAAAACAATGTTGAAGAGATGAATTCAGAAGGAGAAAATTGGTCCCCAAAGCCTCAACAACCATGAGTTAACAAATATAATTGAGGGTGCACTTGAGAAGTGCAAAAGATCAAAAAATAGGAAATCAGAATCAAATTCTTTTTCGGTGAATGCGTGGTTCGATGAGGAATGAAAAATGGCAAGGAGAACCTTGAAAAAGGAAGGAGAGGGGAAGATGGATGTAAAGTTATATAAGCAGATTTTAAAAAAGAAAAAAATATGAGTTCATGCAAACAAGGCGGGAAGAGTTGATATATCTAGGCAAGAATAACCCAAAACATTTTTGGCAGGAACTTCAACCAAGGAAGAAACATTTTGAAAATAATATCACAACCAATCAGTGGTTTGACTATGCAAGGCAACTCTATGAAAAAGAATTAGAGGTTGAGCCTCCTCCTAGGATCAACACAACTACAAAGATTTTGACAGTACATGAGGTGAAGGCAGGAATTAAAAAGTTGAAAACAGGGAAGGCAAAGGACTTGGTTGAACTTCAAGAAAAATATCTAAAGATGGGAATGAACAATTTGGCATCGCACATAATGGAGATATTCAACAACGTGCTTCAGCAAGGATTCCCAAGGGACTAGACAACTAGTCTAGCAATTCCCCTTTTTAAAAGTGGAGACATTAATAATCCTTCCAACTATAGAACCATTATGATCAATCCTTTGTTTGCAAAGATTTTCAGTGGCATGGTAGAAAATAGAATTGGTAAGTGGGCAGAAGTAAAAGAAAAGAGGGCAAAAGGGAAAGCGGGTTTTAGGCCGAAGCATTCTATAGTAGATCATGGTATCACACCGAGGCACATTGTTGAAAAGGTTTGGGGGAGCAAAGAAGAAGTATTTTGCTGCTTTATTGACTTCAAAAAGGCATTTGACACGGTCCCTCAAGATAAGTTGTGGCGTAGAATGGAAGAACTTGAAATTCCTTTACAATATAGAGTTGCTGTCCATAGGCTTTATGAAGAGGTGAAAGTCAAAATTAGAACTTTAGCAGGCATTTCAGAAAGTTTTAGAAGTGACATCGAAGTCAAGCAAGGTTGCCCTTTATCCCCTACCCTTTTTGGTTTATATATTGACAAACTGGAAGAGTGGCCAAATTTTCAAGGTGGGGATGGTGTTTGATTGGGGGAGTTTGTGATAAATCTTCTTCTATATGCCGATGATCTTGTGCTGGTTGCTAAATCGGCCAATGGATTGCAGATGCACCTATATGCCCTTGAGCATTTTGGTAAAGGAGCGGGGATGCAAGTCAATACCAATAAGACCAAAATAACGATTTTGTCTATTGAAAGGAAGCAAATCTGCCATAAGTTCTTCTTTGAAGGCAACATTCTTGAAGAAGTAAATGAATACAAGTACCTCGGGATCGATTTCAACAACAAGCTTAATTGGGAGGATTGCAGAAAGAAAATAATTTTAGGAGGGTGGAAAACATTGTATGCACTTCAAAACAAATGTAGAGAGGCAAAGTTATGGGATTGGAACAAAATCAAAGTACTTTTTGGAATCCTAGTTTGTCCAGTGCTATTATATGGGTGTGAATTGTGGGCTAGCAACATCCCTGTTTCAAAATGGAAACAAATTGAAAAAAATAAAAAACGCTTGATCAGAAGCAAGTTCAAAATAAAAAGTTCGGTTCCCTATGAGATAATGTGAAGTGAAACATGGGCAGCTCCCATCGAATCAATTTCCATGGTGCGTCTCATAAGGTATCTAAAAATAATTGAGCAAATGGGAGGAGATATATGGCCGAAAGTTATCTTCAATGAAGGTATGAATGAAAGAAAGAAATCATGGATGAGACAAAAGAAAAAATGGATGCAAAAATGGAATATTTACCTTAATGCATGTCCCACAAATATCAACGAGTTAATGAAAATATGTGCTGGAGAAGTTCTGTAAAGGTATATGGGGAAAAGAGTTAGGTAGAAAGAAGAAGTATTATGTTCATGAATTCAACCCCACTTGTGATATTCAACAAAAAGAGTAAATTGGAGCTAGCATTCTGTGGAGAGAAAAGTTCTCATTGCTCAATTAAGAACTAACTCACATCAACTTCGGTGTGAAACGGGATGGTGGAAGAGACCTAAAGAAGGTTGGGAAGAAAGGGTATGTACTTTTTGCACTTCTAGGGTAGTGGAATCAGAAAAGCATTTCATTTTGGAATGTGATGCTTTCAAAGACATCAGGGACAATTACTGTAGTATGTTAGCATCAATTCTGTGGCATTGTCTTTTTAGCGAGGGAACTGTTAGAAGGTTGGGTCAACTCATCATCAATTTGAGTAAGAAAATGATTGAATTACAGAAGAAAAAAAAGCAAGGAAGCTGGTAGTCCCATAGAATATTTTTAGTCTTCTGGACGTTAAATTTTAATTCATTCATTCATAGTTTAAATAACTCTGAAAGGGGTTGAAATTGTGTTCACTATGTCAGATACGAAATTTGTAAGAATGAGTACAAAAACTTTGTTGTGGAATTCACACAAAAAATAAGAAAGAAGCTTTAATTTCTAAATATGTTGTTTGTATCCTACACGTATTTTTGGTCCCCACTAGATTGAAACACCGACTATACAGAAATAAAGAAAGCTTCATTCATTACAAGCCACCAACAATTTATAGTCTTCAACCAAAAGAAAAAAAATTCCCCACCAAATAACATGATCTAGCTGACGAAATCTCTGTTCAGATGATCTTCAAGATTCCCCACATCTCCGGCATGATCATAGAATTCAAACCGCTGGTAGTTTTCAAAGTCGTCCTCTAAATTCCAATTTTCACGAAGGGATTTAAGATTCAGATTCCCTAGCAAATCCTCAGATGTTTCCTGTGAAGATAGTCCTTCTGAAACTTATAATAGGTTCACTTATTATAACAAACAACCAAGATGTTGATTAACTTTTACCAGAAAGTGCATTTTGAATCTTGCTTATTGATTTGATGATGCTTTATTTCAATCAAATTGTTATAATTTTATATTTTAATTTATTAAGTTAATAAGTGTATTTATTTCAATTATGTGTGGTTGTGGATTTTTTTTTAAAATTTTTATTTTTATTTTATATTTATTTATTTATTTTTATTAATGACTCGGATTTATTGTGAAACGAATATATTTCATGTGATTACTTAATCCACAACGATATTCTCTCGAAGTGAAAAACTTTACAACTTAATTTTAATTTAAATTGTACTTATTTCAATTATGAGGAGTTTGTGAAATTTTTTGATTTTCCACAAAATATACATCATCCACGACTAAGATTATGGGAGTGCAAAGCCTTAAAATTTAATTTCAATTATAATAATACTTATTTCAACAATGTGGAATTCTGGATTTTTAATTTTTTTTTTTTTAAATACATTAGCAAGATTTATTGTCCGGCGAATATACTTTATATGATTACCTAATCCATAGCTGCGATTTCTGGGAATACAAAGTGTTACAACTTAATTTCAATTAAAATTAAATCCATTTTAAACGTGGCCCCATCCCTCGTGCCTCGAGTGAATGATTTAACCATGCTGGGATAGTGTGGGTTTCTTGTTGCATAAGAATAAGATCGGCCAAATATACTTTATGTGATTACCTAATCCATAGCTACAATTTCTGAGAATACAAAGTGTTACAATTTAATTTCAATTAAAATTAAATTCATTTTAAACGTGGCCCCATCCCTCGTGCCTTTAGTAAATCCAAATGATTTAGCAATGCTGGGATAGTGTGGGTTCCCTGTTGAATAAGAATAAGGTTATGTATTGGAAACACTATCAAACCGAGAGCGATGCCAACCTTCTAGGCGGTCTAGCTTTTGGCTTCTTTCATTTCCTAATAAAAATGTGAAAAACATGGCTCGTAACAGTTCCACCATTCTTATCATATTGTTGTTACATTGTTTTCTTTTGTTGTACTAGTGTACAGTTTTTTCTGGTCATGCAACTGGGATTTATTTAGGTTGTAATATGTAGGGTTTAATTATAAGGATAGATATTGTATAGGGTTTTTGTTGTAAGATTATATGATTGTTTTGTTTTCTAAATGTAGTGTATATTTTAAATTTGCAAGATGTAGAATTTGATTTTCAGAGTGATTTGCTTATTTTTAAGATTATAATTCAATTAGGAGAGTTATTTGTTGATTTTAAGTTGTAGGGTTTGTGGTTTGATTTTTGTGTTGTTATTAGGTTTTATTGTTGGTGTTAATGTGTTCTCAGAATTTTAATAAGTATGAGTGATTATATACTTAGATATTCATTTTTTAATGACATTAAAATTATTGGTGAGGTTGTTTGGTTTTTATTGACCTTAGCATGTGCCTCTTAACCATTCATATTAGTTTGGAAATTAAACTTCTAAATATAATAAGACGGATTTCATCATGAAAGTTAGCTATAATTGAAAATATAATGCATTGTGGCATCATGTGACTTTTAAATATTTGGCGTCCTTTAAATATAATGATATTATTGTATTGTAATATCAATAAAGTTCATTGTAATTTTCTATTAATTAGATAATTAATTAGGTTTGAGGTTTTTTATTATTTTAAGGAGAGTTATTTTAACTTTATTATTTATAATTTTAATAATATTAGGTTAATATTACTTTGGATGTTAATGAAATTAAAAAAAATTTATAATGATAATTGTTATTTAAATTAATTTAAAAGAATTAATGATTTTATATTATTGTAATATCAACAAAGTTCATTTTAATTTTCTATTTATTAGATTTAAAATTTAAAGTAATAAAACTTAAATTAATTAGGTTTGAGGTTTTATTATTATTTTAAGGAGAGTTATTTTAACTTTTATTATTTATAATTTTAACAATATTAGGTTAATCTTACTTTGACAAGTTAGTGAAATTAAAAGAAAATCAGAGGTTAAATGTTACTTAAATTAATTTAAAAGAATTAATGATTTAGCCACTCACCAGATAAGGAAATGGATGTAACTAGACTGCTTTACTTACATGGATTTATCAGAGTTTACCTGCCCCTGTAAGGCGTTTACCTGGTAGAATCATTCCTACAAGCGTATTTAATTTAAGTAATTTTTATGCTGTTATTTGTCTATAAATGGTTATGTAACTTCTCATTGATTAACGATTTAATTAAAGTAACTTTTATTTCATTGATTTAGAACTTGAACTAAACAATAAGAAATTTTTTTTTTTTGCTATTGGTGAAAATGGGGCAATGCCTTTTAAAAAGCTTCATTTAAAAGTTTAATGGGGCAATGTCTTTTAAAAAGCTTCATTTGAAAGTTTCAGATACAATTCCAATTAGAAATCCTCATATCACTTTTCAGTGACACACCTTAACCCACATTTCTACAATTGAGAGCTGTACTTGCAAATATCATTTGTGTTAAAGTGTTATAAATCTAGAAAAAGTGTTATAAATTTATTTCACTTGTATGCTAAAAACCAATATCCAATAATATATACTAAAAAAACTAATTTATTTTTATTTGAGTCACATAGTTTAGAAATATTTTAGAATTTTAGAATTTGACCAACAAAAATAATAACATCAAATTATTAAGATGTTAGATATTGGTGTTATTTAGTTAGACTTGGATTTTTTTTTGTTTTTGTCAATAGAAGGGAATCTATATAAAAATCTTGATTACACTTTTCTTTTTAGTGTTGAAGAAACCCAAAACCCCTACAGCTGAGGTTTGTAGTTACAAATATCACTTGTGTTAAAATGTTATAAATCTAGAAAAATCGTTATAAATATATTTCACCTGCACATTAAAAACCAATCTCCACTAATATATACTCAATAAAAAAGAACTAATTTATTTTTATTTCTGTCACATAGTTTAGAAATATTTTAAAGTTTTTAGAATTTGACTAATAAGAATAATAACATCAAATTGATGTTATGTATTGGTGTTATCTAGTTAAAATTGTATTTTTTGTTAGGGGTTGTATTAGTTACTTTTATTAAAATTTTAAATTTTAAATATGTAATATGAGATATTTTGATAATTAAATAAGATATTTTCATGGACTTATAGTATAATTGTGAATAAATTGAATTATTCTTTTTCTTGGCATGTACATATATTCTTAAATATTTTTGGCAAAATTACGATATTAGATTTTTGGCAAGATTATGATATTAAGATTTTAAAACTTATTTTATTTTTAAATTATATTTTCAAAATTATTTTATTTTAAACATAAAAATAATAATAATAATTTAAATGTTACAATTTAAAAATTATAATAAAACTAGTCCAAGATTAATAAAATATTATTAATCCATAATAAACATAAAAAAAACCTCTATATATTTCAATTTGTTAAAAATTAAATAAATCATAAATTAACTGAGTTTTATTTATATTTAAAATAACAGTGATAATTACTATTGATAAAAATAATGTATATAGAAGTAAAATATTTATTTCTTTAAAAAAATATGTAATGAGATTTCCAAAAAAATGTAACAAGAGGCCATGATATGATATGGTCCATGGGGCCTCTTTTTTTCTTTTTTCTTTTTTCTTTTCTTCTTTTTTTTCTTCTTCTTCTCTTTTTTTTTTTTTTTTTTGGTCTTTTATAAAAGGATTGGTCATTTTTTTATTTTAATGAAAATAAGGGTTATTGGGCAAATTAATGAGGCCACAATTTCGCCCATTTTCGGGAGCCGAGTGAATTTGTGGGACACTTAAACCTGGCCCACTGCCCAACTTTGACCAAAACTTTGACTCGGTCTAACTTCTCCTTACAGGCTCAGATTGGAGATCCATTCACACCGTTGGAATCAGGGCAATGAGTAATTTAGTCTGAGCCTAGTTCGAGAGCAATCTGACCACTTTGAATTTTGACCTATCATCATCCCTCATGGTCTCCTGAGGGTGTCTAGAGCCACTTGGATCAAGTCCTTTGGCTCTATTTTGGATAGTAAATCAAAATTGTGTTTTCCTGGTGAATTGGTCATTCTTCTCCCAATTTTCATTCCACATCAACATCTCCAATATTTTGGTTCTCTATGTGATGTTTTTGCACAAATTTAAATTTTGTTTTGGATGGAGACTATGCTTCTTCTTCTTCTTCTTCTTCTTCCATTATGGTAATCTATTTTTGGTCCACGTAGATGGCATCTTCTATATTCTCACTTTTTTTGTTCTGCTTCTTTCTCTGGCAATGCTTCGTCTACTCAAAATCAATACTTTCCACAACTTTATGTAGTATTTTATTATAGCATTTGTAAGCTTTACTTCATATTGAGTATCGAAGGAAAATTTCCCTATGTACTCTCGAACCAAATTTTCCCAATTTATCATCATTTATCTTCATGTCGCATTTTCTTCCAAAAATAATTAAATACTTAATAGATGTTGGCCTTCCTTTCCATAGCTCATATGGTGTCTTGTCATTGTTAACTAGGAGTTGATCTTTGTTCATGACATATAGTGCTACAACAATTGCTTCTCTCCAAAACTCATTTGGTAATTTGGCCTCTAGCAACATGGTTCTTGTTCTTTGTTCACTAATATGTTCTCTATTTCTATGACTCAATTTTGTTGTGGAGTTGTTGCTATGGAAATTTATCTCTTGATTTAGAACTTCTTACAGATACCATTAAAATTATTTGAGGTAAATTCACCTCCTCTATATGATCTTAGACATTTAATTCTTAGATTTGTTTCATTTTCAACCAAGGATTTAAAAGATTTGAAAGTATTGAGTGCTTCTAATTTTTCTTGAAGGAATGAAACTCAAATCATTCTAGTATAATCATCAATAAACAACATAAAGTACCTTTCTCCTTGTAGGGTTGGTGTTCTTGTTGGTCCACATAGATTTGTGTGAACAAGCTCTAGTGGTTTTGATGTCCAACACTCCTTTGAATTGAATCTCACTCTTGTATGTTTCCCATGTTAGCAAGATTCACAGATGGTGATTATTGGTTTCGATATTTTGGACATATCTCTTACTGGTTGTGTTTTGTGGATTTTTCCAAAATTGTCAAAGCTCAAGTGTCCTAGATTTTTATGCCAAAATTGACCCTCATCTTTCTGTCCAATATAGCATTTTTCTCCTTGAATTTCATCAAAATATATACATTTCCTAAATTCCTTATTGCTCTTCCCACTAATATTCCTAAATTAGTCTTCCTTATTTAAAAAATTATAACACGAAAATTGATGTCATAACCTTGACCGCATATATGGCTGACACTTAAAAGGTTATGTTCGAGTCCTTCAACATAAAAAACATTTTGTGCTTTATTCATACCATTGTCAAGGCTTATGGCATCTCTTCCGACAATTATTGCAGGTTTATTGTCTCCAAATGACACATTTCATCTTTTTTCTTCTTTTAGTGTAATCAATTTCTTTTGATATTTGCTCATGTGTTTAGGACACCTGTTATCAACATACCACTAACTTTGATTGTTTTGAGCATACATAACTAATCCACAATTTTGTTGTTGTTGATTCTTCCTAATTTTTCTTCCAAAACCCTTCTCATGACTTTGAAGGATAATCTAATGCCATATGTTCAAATTTTTTGCATATATAACACTCTCTACTATACTTGGATAATGGAGAAAATGAATTATGATTTATATTATTGAAACCATCATTATGTCTAATTATGTTGTCTACAAGCTTGTTCTTATAGGTTTACTCAGAACCTCCATCATAATCACTATAAGCTTTACACTCTCTTGCTTGATGTCCAAAATTTTTGCACAAGAAACAATGAACAAGAAAAATTATTTTATACCTAGTTATATATAATTTTCGTAATGGAATAATTCTTCCAGAGTTTATTTGCTTGAGAGAAGATTGTTGGTCATTGTCCTTTATTGGATTTCTAGCTACATTGTTAATGGAATTATTGATGTTAGAAACCATGACAATACTGAGAGGGGGAGTGAATAAATATTGTGAGAATTTTTAGATCTTAACAACTTTCTTTTACTTATGCAATCATATTAGGACACCATAAAAAAAATAATTCTAATGAGAATGACATGAAATAATTTTAGTAATACAAAAAACACATGATTTCTTCAAACTGCTCTTTAATTTCTTTACAAGGCAAGCAACAACTTATTGTTACAAATTTCTCTCACCAAAACCAACAAGAAGCTATAACTCCTTGATTTATCAGCTACAATTGAATGGAGCTACAACCCCAAATATTTACCAGCACCTATTGGAAGGGGCATCAATCCCTGATATGAAAGCTACAACTTGTTTGACATCAATGATTCATCTTTCATCCATTTTCAAACTATAACTGTGAATACCAACTCTGATTACAAAATAAAACAATTTTTCCAACATCACCTTCAACAATTTGTGATCATTGAGAAACACACCACCACACCAAGAACCACAAACAAAATCCACACTACTATGACACACTTGCAGAATTCCTTAGTCGATTATGCTTATAAAGAATTTTGCTTTTCTATTTTTGCCTCTTTGATTTTCTTGCATTGTTGCATGAATATTTATTTTTGGTTTTCTCGTGTTTATTTTAGTCCTCTTCATGTATTCATTAAGTTCTCAATATCTAATCTGCAATTTTGAACTCAATATATGAGTTTTTATGCTAATTTTGGATATCCTGGCACTTATCAGAGTTTAGTAGAGCTTTACCATAATTAGCAAGCTCTAACTTTGGCTTAACTGCCAATTCCACCTACTAAAATGTTTTTTCTACCAATGATAGCCTTTATCCCCTTCTGCACTAACCCCTTTGTTTATTTTCAGCTCATAAGACCTTGTGTTGTGACCTTCGCCTTGGTATTTTAGGCGTTTATCTGCTTTTAAGCTTCTGATGGCTTATTTTTCTTTATAAATCCTTCGTGCCCTCGGTATTTTCAATGCACAAGACCAAGTGTTTGTGCTTGGTTCCTGACACCTTTACCCGATGCTTTCTCTATGTGCCCTTTTAAATATTTTTGGCTCTATTGAGAGGGATGAGCTGTCACTGGGGTCTTCCCTCTTCGCTTCTCATTGGTCATTGGATGTCTGGCTGGGATATAAACGTGTCCCAGCTCTTCTCTCGACGCATTTTGAATGTGCCCCTTTATAAACCATCTAGGTTCTCCTTACGAGATGAGTTCTCCTGGTGGGGTCCTCCCGCATTTTTTCTCATTGGTCAGTTTTGTTTTGTTTGTTTTTTTTTTTTTTGTGTCCGCCACCGTCAGTCTGATACCTATATCCTGATGCTTCTGAAACATGCCTTCAAAATTCCTCTGAGCTTTAGCTTACAGGTTGAGATGTCAAGTGGAGTTCGCCCACTATAGTCATGGGCTAATCACAATGTTATCGGGGAAAACTAGCTTTGACAACTACCACATGCACCCGATGCCTAGTTATCCTGACGCTTCCCTTTTGCGCCGCTCCAAAACCTTTCGAGCTCCTTCCAGCAGGATGACGTCACCTATGCCAAGTGTTTATATCTAAGTGGTGACACTTGTCACTCAAACATGGACCATTTGGGTACTTGAAAATTTTGAATTTCCATGCCACGTGTCCACCTTTGATTGTTTTGTGCTGACATCATCATCAAAAAATAGTGTGATGTCACTTGTCATTTGTCAAAGAGGAGAGAGAAAGGTTCTAGATGCCTTGTTTTTGTGTCGATTTCCTTTATAATTTTCTAAGTGTTTTGACCTACTCAGGCGTGTTGACTTTCGTCGATGCATTGGTGGGGGCACGTGGTGCGTGTTCCACTTGTTATCACTCCGCCAGATCTCTAAGGCTGAAGAATAAATCGCAACAGGGGTAACCACAAACCAATGTTTTAGCTTGGTAGCTAGCCCTACCAAGTCGGAGAGGGCTCTCTCCACAAAATCACAGCCAAGAGGGCTGGATGAATTAAGTTTTATGCTAGGTATAAGTATAGGGGTTTGTTTGAATTTGGGTTGCTGGATGAGTGAATTAGGTCAAAGAGGCTAGGTCAAGGCAAATAGGATTAGGGTTGCAAATATTCAATGGGGAAAGGTAGGTAGAAAACCTAACACTTTAGGGTTTCTTGAGTGGGATGGATCAGACAGGTGAGGAGCTAGAAAGATCAAGGCTAAGAATGGATTCTTTCTAAACTGAAGAAGATGGAAAAAATATGAAGGGTTTTCCAAAATAGAGCATGAGAGATGTATTCTGTTTATCAGCTTAAAAACCAACATATCATAGAAATTAAATGGATCATGAAACAAAACATTCATACATAATGATACATAAGAAGAATAATTCTAAATTCGCGTACCATAGCTATCCCAAAGAAATAGCTGCAACCTTTTCATTAATTTCCTGCCAAAATGATTACAATAGAGTCTCTTATCAATGCATCAACATCCAACCTGTGAAATGATTCAAAAAGTAGATTATATAGACCTCAAAACAACTCCTCCCATCCTCAGGGGTCGAATCCATGAGAGGAGGAACAGTTCCACCAAAAACTGAGTTGGATACCTAGAGTGTAGGGAGGTCAAATTGACTCATCCCTCACTTTTTGCAAACTGATTCATTACATGTCATCAAAACTTTTCACCTAATGTATTTACCCTAGGTAAGTGTAAAAACATCATAATTACAATTAATTCTATCAATTACATCAGTAAATCATGATTCCTTAAGATGAAAATCAAAATTGGAGAGACAACTGAAAAAAATCAGACATTGGTTAGGTGCGCAACGCCTCTGCTCTATGCGCAGCACCATGTCAGGTGTGCATCGCCATCTTCATGTTGAGTTTTGATGGGGTTCCCGATGTCCAAATTGATCTCCAGATAGCTCATTGGAAAGCTTATCCAAATTGATTTCCAAATATGTGTTTGGTTTCCATATTTGACTTGTTTTGAACTCCCAAATAATGATTCTCCCAAGATTGCTCTATGCGCAACTCCAGGCTCAAAAAGAGGGCAAAAACATGATTTTTTGGGTGTTTTTTGACCTTTTCACTAACTAGTTTGTCCAAAAAAACTTAGAAAAGTTGCTAGGGTGCATGTCTTCATCATTATGAATCCAATGGTGGTATCTGTTTGGCCAAAATATGCCTCAAACAAGTGCGCAACACCTAGGGCACTACGCACCTGACAGTCCAACTGTCACATGACTATCCAGGAATGCACAAAAAATTAAAAATTTACAAAAATGTATCAAAAATTGCCAAAAATTGCTGAATAATGGTTGATGATGAGGATTAGGCATGGAGTGAGGCTTCAGCAAGGATATCAAGCCTTATTTTCTCTTCTTGCATGGTCAAGGTCTTAATTTTTGCATTGGCTTGTTTAAGTTTTGACCTTGCAATTTTTTTTCTCTTAGCATAGTGGTTTTCCATCCTTATCTGAATATCATTGTCCTTGTTTGCTTTCTCCAAGAGCTTCTCAAGGTGTTGGTTAGCGCTGTCAAGCCATTTCTCCCAGTTCTCATTGATTACCACTGCAAATTGTTCATTAAGAGTGAGTTCATCTGCTTGTTCTCTTTCTTTCTGCCTTTCTAGTTTTAGGGCTCTCTTCAAACCTCTAGTCCTTGGCCTTATTCTTGGCACTTGTTCTTCTGTTTCATGTGGCACACCATACTTTTCTAGTGTCTCTTCAAGCAAGACTTTAGCTTTTTCTACCTCTCTTTGAGCTTTGATAAATTTCACTTCATCAATGAAGTGCTTGGTCTTTAGCTGCTGGTTCTCCTGCTCAAGAAAGGTCATGAAAAATATAGATCTATCAATATTAGTTTGTAGCTCTTTAATCTTGGCCTCTTTTTCCTTGATGATTGTTCTAGTGATCTTAGAATCATCTTGCTGATTCAAGTCAACAAGGTCAACATCCATTTCTGTTTCATGAAGATTTCCCTCATCATGCCTAATCTCTTCCTAAATATTTGCCTTTGTCATCTTTTGTTTTCCTTTGTCTACCTCCTTTTCCGACGAAGAAGGCAAGGCCCCTTCCACAATCTATTGAGTAAACACTTTCCTATGACCTCTTCGATATGTTTTTTCCAATGTCTCTATCTTAGTCACTTTGGTCTTTTGAAGCTCACAGTTCTTAACCATGCTGGATGACCCAATCTAAGTGTGAAATGGTGATGATGGTGGTGAAATGGGTGAAGTAATTTGAGTTGATGAGGGAGTAGGTACTGTGGGCTGAGATGGAGGAATCTATGAGGAAGGATGAGATGGTGGAGGCACATCTTGAGCATGTTGAATTGGTTGAGCAGTAAAAATGTCATTAGTTATGAAAGTGTCCCATGAGATGTTCAATTTATCAAGGTGATGGAGGACAATGATCTTGATAAGAGATTCGTGAAAAAGAATTTTCATTTGGTGGTCATAATCTCTCTTTTGAACAATGTATGCCATTTTTTCAATGTCCCCGAAGAGAAAATAAGGTATGTTGAGGATCTTGACCCTTGTGAAGTGCATTAATAACCTAATGTGGTAGGTGTAGAGTCTAGAGAACCTTCCTTCACAAGAAAAATACCTCATGATGATTTTCATTATGGGGGCATACCTATCCATGAGGTAAGAGAAAGGAAATTACCTTTTTCTTTCATTCTTTGACTTGGCTTGATATATGGGTCATAATAATGATTGTCCAAGTCTTTTTCCTTGTACCATTTTTCACCAACATATGGAATTCTTCACCAACGATTGGAATTCCAGTGGCATCTGCTATAATGGATGTAGATAGTATGACAGTGACACCAACAAGGGTTACCTGGTTATCATGAAGATTAGAGATGAAAAAATTAGGGAGATGAGGGAAGAAATTGTTAAATTGAGGGAGGTGACAAGGAGTAGAAATGTTGTGGGATTTGGGAATAAGAATTTTTTTACAAGTATGGGGATTTGGGAGCCTAGGAATTTTAAATACATAGGTCTTAGGGTTTAGGGGATAAAGGGGTTTGGGATAGGGATTTATTGATATAGGGGTAGGGATAGGATTTATTGTGATGTGGGAAGGGTAAAGGGGGTCTTCTAAGATCAAATTTGGGATTAGGAAGTGAAACTAGTGTTTCTATTTTGAAAAACTAGATATTTCTCATGAAAATTTTGACACCATGAACTTTTCACTTGAGAGATTCAAAGAGGGCATAATGATGTCTTACTTACTTGATAGGAAGTGATGAGACCCTTTTCTGAATGTTTGGAGGACCTGTACTGAGTTTGGAAGCTTGCAATTGAAGTTTTCCAGGTGTGCAGTGCCTCTGGCTCTATGTGCAGTGCCCTGGCTCTATGCACAACGCCCTAGATCTATGCGCATCACCTCTAGCTCTATGCGTAGCGTCTCTTTCCAGGTGAGCAACACCTCCAAGACTTTCAACCTTTCGCCCTTCAATTTCGATTTTTTGAGCTATGTGAGTGATGGCTTGATAACATAGAGACAAAATGAATATGTTTTTATCTTTCAGTGGGCTTTATACATGATGAATTGGATGTTTTGAACTTTGGGACCCAATTTTCCTTCTTGTTTTCACTTTAAACCTTTGAAACTATACCTTTCATTTTGACTTCTTTCCTTTGACAATTGATCATTTTGATGGACTAGGAGCTCTTTGTACTTTGATATTTGCTTTGTTGGCATGTGGAACTCTGAGTTGGCAGCTTGGGAACCTTGTACTTATTACATATTAAATGACATAAAATTACAAAATAAAAATGAAAATTACATCTTTTTGGAATAAAAATTACATTTTAGGATGAAAATCACAATCTTGGAATCAGAATTACATCTTTGCAAATCATCTTTACTTAGTAAAGAGATGTTATTTCGTTCACTCTCTTACTTTGCTAGCTTTATGCAATGGAAATGGTGTGTTTATTGGACCTTGGAAAAAACCCTAGAAACCTAATGAAACCTTGAACAAACCCTAAAGACTTAATGAGACTTTGAAAGAGTGATTTTCATGATGACATTAGATTCATGGATGATGTACAGCCAAGAAGGTATGAAATTGAGCCAACAAGTAATGGAAATTTTGAAAAAGTGATTTTTTTTTACTTGGGGCTACCATCAGTGAGTAAATTTTTACATGACCTAGTGGAATGAATAAAATTTTCTAAATGGGACTCCTAAAATGATATGAAAAGAGGATTTTGATCACTGATTGTAGGATGAAAATATTGACACTAACATTGGACTTATTGGGGATGATAGCTCTGAAATAGGTGTCAAGAAACATAGAACTCTGGATTTTGCAGATCAGTGCCTTATCCATTGGGCCAATACGGTAAAAAACTCAAACTAATAAACATGATTGAAAACTGATAACTCAGAAAAATAAACTGACTCAAGAAAAACTCAAATGTTTGAAACTTGACTCAATACTGGCTTACTTGATTTAAAACTGAACTTTTGAAAATGGCCGAAAATCAGTGAAAGCTCCATGGCCTTCATTTCGGGCTCCGAACTCCAGTGATTCTCTACTTCACACTTGCAGGAAATGTAACTGATATTTACAATGAAATGGAAAATTGATGGAGAAATTTGTTTTAGAAAATATAGTGTTTTAGGGGCCTACCATTGAATGGTCCTCCTAAACACTCTTGTCCATTCATCTCTTCAAGAAAATAAGCATTCTGTCCCCAACAAGCTGAAATATGATATGGCCCTATCCATAAATTCTCAATTTTTCCATGCTTACCCTTGTCTTAAGTTCTGGCATCCTAGCGGAGTACCACATCTCCAACCTTGAAGTTGTCTTCCTTAGTATTCCGGTCATAGATCTTCTTTATCCCATCATGAATTTTTTAAGTATTCTGAAATACTTCATCTCTTGTCTGCTGAAGGTGTATCATTTGATTAATACGACGTTGTATGTCATTTTCCTCAGTCCCTGGTCCTTGAAACAATTTTATTATCGGGACTGCTAATGATGAAGGAAACAAAGTATCGACACCGTACACAACTTGAAAAAGATACATACCAATATACCTCTCATTACTCACTCGTTCTGCCCACAATGCATTGATCAAATTCTTATGCCAATTCTTTTTATCTGCCTCTAAAATTTTCTTAATGATACTGATCAGGGATTTATTAGAGGATTTCGCCAATCCATTACCTTGTGGGTAGTAGGCTGTAGAGTTTCCTAACTTAATGTTATATCTGTCACAAAAATCAATCATATTCTTAGACTTGAAAGCTACCACGTTATCTGTGATAATCTTAGTAGGCAACCAAAATGGGACAAAATATTAGTTTCTAAAAACTGAATGATGACAAAATCTGTTGCTTGCTTGGATGGGATCACTTCAATCCACTTTGTAAAGTAATCTGTGGCTGTCAATATCCACTTGTGTTATGTAGATGATGCTGGGTGAATCTTGCCTATGAAATCTGGGCCCCACTGGTGAAATGGTGCATGTAATGAAATGGTTTGAAGAGGTAATGGGAGAAGCTTTCTCTTACCCTGAAAAACTTGACATTCATGGGAGTTCATTACTACTTTGTAGACATCTGCAAAAAGTGTCGGCCAATAATATCTTGCTCTCAATATTTTATTGGATGTGGTCTTCCAATATAGGTGGCCCCCACAATCTCCTTTGTGGAAGTCATTCATCACTTTCTTATATTCTTCTTCGACCAAACATTTCAACAACACACCTTCGGGATCCTTCCAGTAAAGTGCATTGCCCATTATGCAATACTTTGAATCTTTGAGTTTCAAAGATCTACCTTGACTCTTAGTCATGCCTACATGAGTGTTTAGGTGTTACAAAACATAAACAATATTAGAATATCGTGGAGATGACAAAAGAATATCAGATACCTGAATGAGATTCACTTCTTCATTTTCAGACAAGGCTGAAATCAAGTTGATGTCAAGTGCATGAAGGTTTGACTCAGCCATGAGCTTCGCTAAGCCCTGACCTTTTATCAGCTTGGTGGGCTTGATCTCAAGGTCATATTCTAGTAATGCTGCTATCCATCTCCCTCTCCTACCTTATGGGTCTGTGTGCATGAGAACTTCTTTGACAACTGCATTAGGTACATAGGCAAGAGTATATGAATGTAATATGTAAACCGTGAAATCTTTCAACACTTTAACCATATCCAAAGCATGTTTCTCTAAGATGTTGTAGCGAAGGGCTGCATCTCTAATATTGCTATTGAAAAATGCAATTGGTAGCTTTATTTTATCCCTTTTCTGCATCAAGACTACTGCCATGGTGTGCTTAGAAGCAAATGAGAATATTATGAAATCAATAGTACAATCATGACTTATCAAAATTGGGGCAGTAGTCAAGGAAAACTTAACCGATTTGAAATACTTTTGGGCATCTTCAATGGCATTTCACATCATTATCTTTCTTCAACATATTTGTCAATTCTCTAATATGCTCTGCCAAATTAGGAATGAATCTACGTAAGAAATTCATCCTACCGTTGAATTCTTGTACTTCCTTTTTACTGTGAGGGAAATCAATCTGCTGAATTTCTTCAACATGAGAAGGGTCAATCTGGATCCCATCCTTGGAGATGATGTGACCAAGAATTTTTCCCTCCTCCATGGAAAAAAGGCTTTTCTTTGGGTTGAGAGAGATTTCGAACTTCCTGCATCTCTCGAAAACAATTCTTAAATGGTGCAAATGTTCATCATTATAATGTGAAAACATTGTGAAGTCATCTGAATAAACAACCAAGAAAAAATCTTTTTCAGTGGCGAATGCTATGTCCATGGCCCGCTGGAATGTGCCCCTGCATTTTTTGAAACCAAATGGCATTTTTGCATATTTGAACGTGCCCCAAGGTGTAGTAAATGTTGTCTTGTCCTGATCATCCTCGTGCACCAAAATTTGGTTGTATCCCAAATAGCCATACAACAGTGACATATGAGGTGAACTGACAACTCTTTAAAGTATATGGTCCATATTCGAAAGTTTATAGTTGTCCTTGAGGGAAAATTTGTTCAAGTTTTTGAAATCTATGCAGAGCCGGATTTCTCCAGTATTTTTTCTTACTGGGACCAAATTTGGAATCCAATCAGAGAATCCGACCAAGGCAATAATATTGGACTTGAAATGTATATTTACCTCTTTTTCAATTGATGGCAACAATCTGGGATTTATCCTTCTCAACTTTTTCCGAAAGGGCTTTTGATCGGACTTGATCAGAATAGTGTGCTGAATGATTTTATTGTAATAGACCTTTCAATCTGCATATTCCCGTGCAAAAACATTAGAAAATTCAGAAAGTAATTTAACATATTCAACCTTTACCTCGGGAGATAAGGAATTGGATAGTTTAACCAACTTTGGTTTGTCGACTGTCCCATTGTTTACATCTTCAACACCCTTTTCTGTAGGCACCAATTTAGCCTTACTTGCTACACCATCTTGGTCAAACAATTCTTCTAAATGTATGAGACCTTTTGGAATATTGTTGTATTTCAGCTGTAGTATATCCATCTGAGTTGCTTCTTTATCCTGGTAATCTTTATCACAAATTTGATCTATGGAAAAATTCTCAAATCCTTCTTCACCTTGGAGAAATTTATTTACCTGCTTATCATCCCAGAAAACATGCCAATACCACAAGTTATCAGGAATAGTGGGCCAGTGTTTCACATGAATCTTAAAATTCCTGTTTGAAAAGATGGGGATCTTAAAATTGCTTGCAGCTTTATCCAAGGAATTTGCCATGAGATTTTGATTCCTTGGCACCACTGTAAGTATACACTCCTGAAACATTTTCAAAATATCTAGTACACCATTCCTATATTGTCTCATTCAAGGATGGTTAGCTTGATATTCACCTTTAACTTGCTCGATCACAAGTTTTGAATCACCATACACAACAATCCTTCTTGCTTCGAGTTTCTTCAAGATATTTAGGCTAGTAATCAGTGCTTCATACTCTGCTTCATTTTTAGTGCAATCAAAAGCTAACTTGTAGGATCACAATCTAACATTTGCAGGGACCTTATTCTGTTAATGAAAAGGGTCAAGGACCCAAATTCCAATGCCTACCCTATCTTTCCCCACGACACCATCAAATTCCATGAACCATAGACCATTCTCATCCTCCAAGTGCCTAAACTTTGATTTCTATTTTGGTCAAACAATTCTTCCAAATGTATGAGACCTTTTGGAATATTATTGTATTTCAACTTTATTATATCCATATGAGTTGCTTCTATATCCTGGTCATCTTTATCAAAAATTTGATCTATGGAACAATTCTCAAATTCTTCTTCACCTTGGAAAAATTTGTTTACATGCTTATCATCCCATAAAACATGCCAATACCACAAGTTATCGGGAATAGTGGGCTGATGTTTCACATGAATCTCAAACTTCCAGTTTGAAAAGATGGGGATCTTAAAATTTCTTGCAACTTTATCCAATGAATCTGCCATGAGATTTTTATTCCTTGGCACCACTGTAAGTATACACTCCTGAAGCATTTTCAAAATATCTAGTACAACATTCCTATATTGTCTCATTCGAGGATGGTTAGCTTGATATTCACCTTTAACTTGCTTGATCACAAGTTCTGAATCACCATACACAACAATCCTTCTTGCTTTGAGTTTCTTCAAGATATTTAGGCCAATAATCAGTACTTCATACTCCGCTTCATTGTTAGTGCAATCAAAATCTAAATTTTAAGAGCACAATCTAACATTTGTAGGGACCTTATTCTGCTGATGAAAAGGGCCGCAGACCCAAATTCCAATGCCCGCCCCATCTTTCCCCAGGACACCATCAAATTCCATGGACGATAGACCATTCTCATCCTCCAAGTGCCGAAACTCTGATTTTTGAATTGTCTCTTCATGTTTTTCCGGACTTTATTTCACTTTATCTAATGGTTGTTGTAAATTTTTCACTGCTTCATCTGATTGCTGTTTTGATGAGCTAGTTAGATTCACTTTTTACTTTTCTATAACTTCTCTATTGCAATTATGGATCTCTAGAACATCTTCTACATCTACTAGCGGGCTATCTACATCATTTAAGCTGCTATCATTAAACAAAATTAATGACTCTAAATCTGTATGTACAACATTTATCGGATTATTGTTATGCTTTTCTTTGCATGTGATCATATATTTCATCTTGGTTCACGATACAATTTTCTCAATTGCCCAAAAACAGGGATAGTTTCATAAGAAAATTCTAATTGCAATGTGCCTCGTAATTTTGTCCCCCAGGATCTTGACAGAAACATGCCAAATCGTGGCGGTATATCAGCTACCACCACATCCATTAGAACATTCTTTGTCAGAATCTGCTCTAGGGAGACTACCAAATCTTTAATAAGGCCAATAAAATGGACTATACCTGAATCAAAGGAGTATAAGTCATGGTATGGATGAGTGATGTCAAGGCCTAAATTTTCCATAATGGATTTTGGCATTAGATTGTGGGAGGCTCCGGAGTCTAACATGGAATTATGTAAAATGCATTGGTGGATTCTTAGACTCAAGTAAAAAGGAGGAAGCTCGCTATCTTCTAATTGACCATCAATAGTAGGACCAAAAATGAGTTCGGGATGATCATCTTCGACATTGACCATGCCGAACAAGGGATCTACTTTAAGCATCTTGGAAACATGGGAATTATACTAGTTATTTCCTAACAAGCTCGGTTAAAGGAATGTCCATGGTCCCATGTAATATCTTCTTCATGTTGCTAAAGTGCTCTTGAAGAAGCCCATTACGATACTAATTTTTGGAATATTGAGGGGGAGTGAGTTAGTATTTAATTAATTTAAACAATTTTTTACTTAGTTAATCTCGAGAATTGAATTCTCATCACTGAATTAGTCATCCATGATATATGAATACAGAAATCAAAATGAAAGTAAACAACTTGAAGATTAAACACTTAGAAACATTCTTCAATTTATTACAATCATTTGTGAGAACACCAATCCTTTGTAATTGCCAACTTACAAATTTAACACGTTTCAACATATCAAGGAGACGTGGACACCAATCCTCTTATAAGCACCAAATTACAAATAAAACAAGCTCCAACCTATCAATGAGATGAGGAAACCAATCCTCAATGAGACCCAACTTCCAACTTGTTTAAAAATTGATGTTTAGTCACATAAAGTCTATCTTCTTGGTATTTATTGCTCTCTTCTTCACACAAGACTATTATCAACACATTGAGCTTAGCCTTCAAGAAACCATGAATTTTCCTTCAAACCAGGCATGAAATAGATCTCCAAACAACATAGCTTGACCCTGTAAAATAGTAGATATCTACCCTCAAAATTCTACCTTCACAGAGACAAAACTTGGTTTCCTTCTGTACCAAAACTCATGCTTCGAGACATGCTTATAACTCGGCCTATAACATGCAGAACTTAGCCCCCTTATGTACCATAGCTTGGCCTCTAAGACAGACCTATGACTTGGCCTAAACAGAGATTAACTTGATCTACTTCTATACCACAACTCGGTCTCCAAGATAGGCATGTGACTTGGCCTAAATAGAGATAGACTCAACCTCCTTCAATTAAGCTTCAACGAGTACAAACTAGGCTTTCAAGAGGCCTAAATTCTGCCCTAAAAAATTCAACATTATTACCTTAAATCAGATCTCAAAAACAGACCAAAACCCTTCCAAAATCATCCAAAACCCCTTCAAAGAATGTGCCAAAACCCTTCCATAGAAAAACTCTCCAATTCAGCTTCTCTTCACTTTAGGTTCACGAGGTATGAACCTTTGAACACCTTATTATCTTCTCTTGCTTATAAAAACCCAAGTTGCTTGAGAAAGTCCCTAGGTGCCTCCTCTCATGCATATATATAGTGTGACAAACCCCCACAACCAAAGCCAACTTTCCCATGACTAGGCTAACTTGTGTTTGGCAAAGTAGTAACTTAAAAAAATCATATTTGCTCAACCATGAGGAGTTAGAGGGCATGCCATATATCGTTGGAAAGGTCTCATAATGTATTATTTTTCTATGTAATATTCTCTTGCATTCAGGAAATTTTGGACATCAATAAAAACCATTTTCAACATAGATTAATTAGTAATAAAGATGGAAGTAATGTTCCTCGAGTCAGGAAGTTTTAACATGGCTATCATTAACAAACATAAAGGTATTGAGGTCATTTGAGACCTTATTGAAGCAACAATTAAACATCTCGATGGCAAAATGGACATGCCTCTTGATGCATCATGTGCATACAAGTCTACTTGGAATAGGAGAAGGGAGACATCTACTTCCATATTCATGATGTACTAAAATTTAATACTTGTTATAGTGTATATGTATTTAAATTTACTTAATCCATGATGTATATGTTTGGGCAAGTGAGAAGGGTTAGCTCAAATGTTCGAGTCCCCATTGTTAAAACACCTTTTTTATTGATAGGTCACACGTTCAATTCTCTCGACACTCTCAGGGTCAAGCTCTATGGTTGAGTCGACAAGAAGTGATCCCTTTGGGTGGATCTACCTGGTACAAATATTTCGTGAATGTAGCGGTCATCAATCTCTGGTCCATGAACCACAAAAAAGAAGAAGAAGAAGATAAGATGTATATGTCTGAGCTTTTTTTCCTATCATAGATAGATAAAAATGGGTTAAAATTTAGAGTCATACTTATGTTGATTAATCGAATAGAAAATTTGTTTTCTTAAGGATTTAACAACTATATAGAATAGTCAAATGGTAGTTTTAATCCATTTTATACACAATTAATACAAAAAAAACTTCTTTTATCATTTAATTTAAGGTTATGATCAAGTAATACACTAAATTGGCATATCATAACCTTTTATTCATGGTAAAAGGGATCCCCACACAATAGTTTGATTATTAATTGGATCCCCTATTAGGAAGAAATAGATATTCTTAATTATTAAACTCATTAATATTGTCCACATATATACAAATATGATATTCATGTTTTATATACCACCCTAGATCCATCTTAACTTTGTATCTCTCAAGCACTGAGAGGGATCAAATCTCTCGAGGTGCAAACCTTTCCTTAAGTTTTGTCACTCAAAAAATAGGTTTGCACCACGAGAGATTTGATCCAGCTTAGCACTTGATAGATACAGAGTTAAGATGAATCTAGGGTAGTATTTCTATATTATACTTTGAGAGAATCAATGTTATAATTTTAGATGGAGAGAATGGATTTTAATTTTATATTTTGAGGAGATGTATCTTTATTACGGCTAAAATATATTTTCCTAAGATTAAAGACTGAATGAAATATTTTTTAACTTTAGTAGGAAATATATCTCTACCATGGCTAAAATAATATTGTGTCAAATTAAGATTGAATGGAAGATTTTTTTACTTTGGGAAAATGTACTTCTATTTGGATTAAAGGAATGTATTTCTACTTGGACTCATGGATTTATCATAAAATTTGGAGAAAAATAGAAATTTGAAAAAATCAAACTACCTCATCTATTTAATAATCAAAGAATAATTCTAAAAATATTTTCATATTTCTCTTCACTCTTAAGAATAAATTTCAAAAATATAAAGTAAAGTTAATAACACACGCAACACGAGTAACCTCATCTTTGAAGGCTACGTAAGAAAGAGAGTTTTACTTAGAATACAATCATTCTCAGAGCTATAAGGTCTTTTTGTTGTGTGCCTTTACTGAGTGGTTCTCTTTGAATAATCAAACAAGAAAATTTCTCAAGGTTTTGATATTAGTGTTGGAAATTAGGGTCTACTTTGATTTAAAAAAATGTGGTTGAGCGAATTTTACATCCCAGTATGAGGGTAATGTGTGATGGAGTTGAAACAGGTCCCTCCTAATACCTTGGAGCCCCTCTCACTGATTCCGATATCAAGCACTCCTCATGGAGGGACCTCTTAGACAATCTTGCCTCCAAATTCAATTGTTGGACCCATAGAGCACTCAACATAGCAAACAGACTTATTATACTTAAATTTGTCCTTCAAGCCATGCCTCTTTACCTTTTCTCAGTCCTAGATTTCCCCAAATGGGTCCTCAAAAGGATAAAAAATATTCAACGCCCCTTTTTCTAGGGAGGGGAAGACCTTAAGCACAAATGACCTCTCGTCAAATGGGATATTTTTGGTGGGCTTGGTCGCCAAGATCCAAAAATGGTCAACAGGTTCATAGGGGCTAAAAAGAAAGAACCCCCAGCCAAACTCTAACATTCCAAATATGCAAGTGATTTTCCACATCAAGAGATGATCCAACTATCTCACGCCCCTATTGGCTCTATGATTTGGGAGCTGGCCAATCAAAATAAGCATATGATACATTCGCATAAATATTTGGGAGGTTCGGGATGGAAACTCAACATACTTCTAGAATGACTCTTGGCAGCAAAACCAAGTCTTGCCTCTATCCTTCCCACCCCTCTCAATCAATCTCAAGCCCTGAACACATGAAACCTTTCTATCTTTCAATTTTGGGCAAATCCTGATGATCCAAGTTGTCATAACTGGGCCCCAAACATTCTTTGTCGGGAGGAACAAAATTATCGTAATTGCTCCCTCCTCCAACAAGAGTTGGCCAAAATAACAATAGATCAAAAAGAAGGCAACGATGTCCTTTGATGGGCGTATTAGAACTCAAGAAAATTCTCAGTCAAAGAAACTTGCAATCTCCTCATTCGGAATATCCTTCTTGAACAAGAATCCTTATGGACCAAACTCTGGATCCTGAACACTTGGCAAAAAATAAAAACTTTGTTGTGGCTCCTATGTAGACGCAAAGTACTCATATTGGAAAACTTGATCAGAAAATGCTTCCATGGGCCATCCTGGTGCATTATCTGTGGCGATTAGTAAGAAACCTTAGACCAACTTTTCCTTTCCTGTCCATTTAAAAAATCCCATGGCACAAACTTGATAACGTTTTCCTCATATACATATAGGAAAACAACTGCATAGCTAAAGCCTTCAAACAATGGCCAACATCTCCCTTCAACAATCCTATCTTAGCCTACATCTAGACCACGAATCCTCTTTTTCCGTCTTGGGAAATCTGGAAATAACACAATCAATGAATCTTCAACAACACCCGCAAAACCCTAGATGGAGTCTAGCTACTTATGCATAAGCACATGGAGGAGTCGACAAATCTAATCAAATGGAATGCATAGGACCTCTTTTCCCCTATGCATGAAAATGAAATCCTTAATTGGTGGAAATCCTAGGGAAATTTAGGTAAATTCTACAATGGAGGGGTCTTTAAAGGCCGCTCTAAACAGGCTGTTCGAATTTACAGGGGTCACATCATATTCTAGAGCAATAATGTAGCTGAGATAAATGCACTGATTGAAGGAATCAATGCTGCTCAAAGTAACAACCTCCTTCCACTCATAGTTAAAGGAGACTCTTATATTATAATCAAAATGACCATTTTCATCATCAATAGCTCTCCTCCCACCAAGAAATTCCTCAATTGGCGCATAGACTATCATGTTCAAAATCTAGTTCACATCCTATCCATCTAAGAGGCCATTATTTTCTCCCATGTTAAAAGGAAGGCAATGCCCTTGCTGATTTTTTGGCCAATAAAGGCATCAAAGACCACCATCCCCTAGCATTATGGTCTTCCACCTTTGATGCCCTCCTAAACTAGTTTCCCCGAGACTTGAAAATGGCAGAACGAGATCTTTGTCCCCCGAATCTGGGTGACTTAAGGTAGATCACCTTGTCCTCTTGATGGCGTCTAGTGTGTGGTAATTTTCCCTCAACAGATGGAAGACACCTGATCACACTTCGACATTCATTCGCCTGCCTTGGAACGTGCACCTAACCAAGTCCACTCAGACATTATATTTTGCAATAGCGTGGCCTCCTGATTATATCTCCCCCAGTTGCCTTACTTTGCACTACAGGTTGCCCCTTCTGACCTCAATTTGTAACGCTCGACCGCTGTATCTAAATCATGAGAAATGACAGACGTAGGGGATGCTACCCTGACCGAGGCATAGGGTGTAGGGGACCCCCAACCTCTCTAGACGACGCCTCCATCGCCACCCTCTTTGACCACAACATCCTTGAACGAATTCAAAGGAAATTTGTTTCCACGGAGGAAGAGGAGACCTGCAGAAGACGCACATCCCTTTGGTCTCTCTACAATCTCCTCACTCGTATGTTGAAGGATAAAGAACAGTACAAGGCTAGGGCAACCGATTAGATTACGAAGCTCTTCACACATTTTAGTCATGCTTCCTCCTCGTTTAAAACACTGGCCAAAGATCTTGGCATTGCCTACCCCTAAAACCTCCCATCCCCTACTATGCCTCCCTCGCGCTCCCCTCCTCCTAACTCATCCCTTCCCTCCACTCATAGATCTCCTCCTCCTCTAGTGAAAGAAGCTCCTCCTCCCACCCCCCTTCAGCCCTACCCATTCAAGTGTTACATCTTGGAGGAAACCCCTAAGTACCCTAGGACAGTGCAAGTACAAGTCAACACCCAGGCTTGCGAAGGCTCCAAATCGACAACGATGTGGCTCCATAGTAGCGCATGCCATCCACTGACAACATGATGAGAAAAAGGTTGGTCACTAAGCTCTCATTTTGGATAATAATTTTCATAGAAACCTTATTTTGGGCCATTGAACACCAGTGCAACCAATCCTTTTTTGCTCAACCTACGTGTGCTTAGTTTGACATTGAGAAGCTCATAGTTGTGGTACAGTTTCCCATTGCCCTTGTCCTTCAATTTTTTGTCAAGGCACCACAAGGCTCAATCTTTTGTGGTTTGAATGACACTATCTTTCATATGTTAAAATTTATGGACAATGTTAACTATGGTCTCCCCACCTAGGAGCAAAGATTTTTTGACAATACACTCTGGTTTCCTTGCTCCAAGGTAGAGATAGATCTCATGATTGTACACTGTAAATTTTGTTCAAAAAAAAAAAAAAACTAATTTATTTTAACATCAACTTTAGAAAAAACATAAACATATATGTGTGTGTGTGTGAGAACGACAATAAAATATTTTAGTGTGCAAAAAGAAGAAACAATTGAAAGTAAAAAGATTCAAATCCTTCCTTATAAAAGTAATAAAGGATATGTGTAACTAATTCAATTCTTAATATAAAATCAATATGTGACATTTAAAAATTATTAATAGTAGTTAAAAAATTCAATATGTATCATAAATAAAAATATTTCAATATATAAAATTAAGTAAATATTGAAATGTATTTAAAAATATATTATTAGGAAAAAACTTTTATGTGGACAATGTAATCCATAAATAAAATATCTATCTTCGTGCTTGCTTAGGTTAACAAAATTATTTCAATGTCAACCATTTACATATTATATATGGTTTATAATAATAATGATAATAATAATAATAATAATAATATGTTTGTATATTATAAAAAGTAATTGAAAAATTAAATGGTTATTGTTATAACATTTCAAGAAGCCATCATTTTACGATAGATGGTGATTGGGTGTATTCTTAAGATACTCATAGATGTTAACTCATTGGTTCAATTCCCCATCCTATTCGAGTGTTATTATTAGATGTGACTATGATTATGATGTATTGATATTTTACATTTTGAAGGAATTGGATGTTTAAGCTGTTTTATTTGGAGTTGTCTTTAGTGCGACTTTTTGGAGTTTCCGTTGCCAGAATCCAGTGGAAAAAATTGAGGTGAAATCTTGATTTGTGTTATTTAAATTAGTTTTTTTTACTGTATATATAGATTCAACACCCTTATTTAAACTAGTTTTTTTACTGTATATATAGATTCAACACCCTTATTTAAACTAGTTTTTTACTGTATATATAGACTCAACACCCTCAAAAACCCCAAGGGCACTTGGATTGTGCAAGATTACCTATCAAACTTGTGATTTCAATGAATTATTGCCGGATTTTTGAGAAATTATACTGGAAAAATCCACCGAAAAAGCTTCCAAAAAGTCACACTAAAGACAACTCGATTTTATTTCATGTATTGGAGGGATTTTAAAGTGGTTGAATCCATTTATGCATTCAAAAATGCAATTAGCTTCCAAAAAGTCGCACTAAAGACAATTCGATTTTATTTCATGAATTGGAAGGATTTAAAAGTGGTTGAATCCATTTACGCATTCAAAAATGCAATTTAATATGTGAGAGAGAGAGAGAGAGAGAGAGATCTTAGTCATCATATATCAATAGGGATGCAATTTTTTTTTTTTTTTTTAAAGTTTTGCACTATCCCTCTCGGCTCTTGCTAGATTTTGTGGTTAAGATGGATCTATATAGGTGTAGTACTTCTCTGCTCATAATTATTATTTTCAGCATTTAATCTTTTGTTGCAATGAATGTCTCACATTAGAGAAGAATATTTTAAAATAGGCTACACTAGAGAAAAATACTCCATGAAGCGTTTACTTCAATTTTAATTTAATTATTAATTTTGATATTTATTATTATTATTTTTTAAATTTATTTTTAATGTAATTTAGCTAATCAAAATGTTCACATAAAATCACATTACATTACCTTATTTGATCTCTCTTGGGCTTGGTAGATCGTTAAGATGGATCTAGGTTGATTTAATTCCCCCCTTTAAATAGACTATATTTCACATGCATACCATGGGAAATACAATTGGTTCTCATAAACCTAGAGCTCAAAAACCACTGGTAACTTGACCAAGTCATGTTTTTTTTGTTTTTTGTTTTTTGTTTTTGTTTTTTTTAAGCAGCTGTGGTTCACGGTCACTGAGTGGCCGCTACATCCACGGGTAATAATCCGGTAGATCCACCCGAAGGGATCAGTCGTCGACTTTAATTTTGGGGCCTAACCCCAAGGGCGTCAAGGAGATTTGACCCCGTGACCTTCCATATGGCAAGGTACTTTAGCAACGGGAACTCAACCATTTGAGCTATCCCTTGGGGCTTAAGTCATGTTTATCTTAATTACCCAACAAAATTTAATTAAAAATAATAATAACATATAATTTTTAAAACACTTACCTCATGATAAATCTCACATTACCAAAAATTTAAAAAATCATAAAATATAACTCAATTATAACTTTATTTTAAATTATTATTATTATTATTAATTATAAAAAGATTAATATATGAGTTAAATATATATAGGATTAAAAAAACATAACATATATAGGATTAAAAAAACATAACATATATTGGATTAAAAAAACATATGACTAGATTCTTAACCATGGAGATTCACTCCACTTTACCATGCAGATTATAACTTTGAAATATGCTTTGTCACAATACCATAAGCCAATATCATGGATTACTAATACTATATGCTCAAAAAATCATAATTCTATATTCATATGACAGGTTCATACAATTTTTTTTAATTAAAAAGAAAAAAGAGATAACTACTTTTGAAATAAATCTCAATTGTTGATATGTGACTATTATTAAGAATATTCATCATCTTGTCCTGATGATGAACTACATTGGCTGGTTCGAAACGTGGATAAAATTTTCTTACATGTGATTTTCACCGAAAGTTTTTATCCACAAATACTCTAAAATATTTGTGGAGGTTAAATCCCTATTATCCACCTAATAATTATTCATAATTAAATTAAATTTGGAAACTCAGGTAACCATTCTATAAAGTATTTTTTAAACATTTTTAATTTGTTTTTTTAAATGACACATGATCTTACAATTTTTTTTAATTAAAAAGAAAAAAGAGATAACTACTTTTGAAAGAAATCTCAATTGTTGATATGTGACTATTATTAAGAATATTATGAAATATTTATGGAGGTTAAATCCCTACCATCCACCTAATAATTATTCATAATTAAATTAAAATTTTGGAAGCTCAGATAACCATTCTATAAAGTATTTTTTAAATATATTTAATTTGTTTTTTTAAATGATTTAAAGCAACATTTTTTTTAAAGAAAAAATTCAAAAGAAACATTATTTGTATAATTTTTAGATACTTAATAGAGAAAAAAAGAAAAGAAAAAAGAAGGGAAAACAATTTATTTTTTAAACATGTTAAAAAGAATTGTTTAAAAAAAATAAATCAAATAAAACCATTTCAAATTCACTTGTATTTTTAAACATTTAACTTTTTTTATAAGATTTGAAATCATATTTACAAAAGTGTTGGTGAATCTTAAGAGTCCTTAATATGTAAATTGTAATATTTTATAAAAATATTCAAAATTTTAAAGAATTTTAACAGTCTACATAGAATTTTGGCTAATATTGATATTCAAATAACACATAGCCATATAAAACTCGTGGGGCAACTCAATTCTCAAATGTCATGAAATTGAGAGATTGATTTTGAAGGTTAATATTGATATTCAAATAACACGTAGTCATATAAAGCTCATGGGGTAACTCAATTGGAAAATGTCATGAAAGTGAAGTGTTATGTACCAATTCATTCGAGGTTCAAATCTTGTCAACTTACCAGTGTTTGGGGAAGGGGCATATGTAGGCACCTAGGGGCAACAATCATAATAGTCCTCTTGTCACATAGGTATAAAATGGACCCAGTTGTAAATAAAGACACACATCAAAATATTTACTTCACGATACATCTTACATGGCCAAAATTAAAAAAAAAAACCACAAAAATAATTAAATTATACTTTATTTTGTTGTTTTATTTTTATTTTTATTTAATTATAAAAAGAATCACTATATATTTAAAAAACATATAACATTATTCTTAACCATGGATATTTAACCCCACTTTATTATGAATATTAACTGATAAATAGTCATTGTTACAATATCATGACTTGTTAATACCAGATGCACAAAACATCATAAATCATTTTCATATGATACATGTTCATATGACATTTTATGTTTAATTAATCAATTTAATTAAAAAAGAAAAAAATGTTTTTGGAGGTAGATTTCAACATTTGATCTATGACTACTATTGAAGAAATCTCTGGATTTTCGACAGTGTTATAAAACAATGGTCGACTACTACTATGACTATTCTAACATATTCCGTGGAGATTAAATCCCTACCATCCATCAAATAATTATTGATAATTGAATTAATCTAGGAAGCCCTATTCCAAAATAAACATGTCTATCATCATAATTAAAGTTGCTTATTGAATTTCAAAATATAGTCGAAGTACTAAAATTATGTAAATTTTAAGTTGGATCATTTATCCCCTTTTTGTAGGGTAATGAGTTTGCATTAGATTATAGTCAATTTTAGGTTGGATTATTATCCTCATTTGAAGATTAATGTGTCCCATTATTCTTAATATACATATGGAAATTATATTTCATTTGATTTTAAAATATATTATGATGCAAAGTCTTTTGTTTTTTTTTTTTTTTTTTTTAAAGAATAACTTAACATGGATCCATATTAAACCTCAAAAATTTGATATCTCTTGATACTTGTTAAAATTATTTTGAAAATGAATTTATGCTAGTTTGATTTGTTTAAATGTAGTCACATACATATGTGACATCATCTATGTGAAACTAAGTTTATAGAATATTTCACTACTCTTAGTGCAACAATGATCCTTCTCCCCCTCCTTCTACTTCTTCTTTGAGCTATCTTTTCCATCTCCTCCCACTTCTTTGTTGTCTCTTTTTCCTCCTCCTTCTCCCCCTCAAGGTTTATTTATTCACCTTTCCATTATGCTTTCATTTAATGGATGATCAGGAGCTAAATTTTTGCTCAAAAATCAAAGTTGTCGAATCAGTGTGGAACCTGAACGATCGTGTAGATATCGTTGTTCTGAATCCGACACAACTTGTTTCACAAGAAATGGACTCTGTATGGCCTTAAAAACGTGTTCAGTCCGATTTCCCAAACATGTGAATTTGGCAAAAAAATTGTGCAGACAGACCCAATCATCTGTCTGTACTGCTGACTGAGCATGCCTAGGTGGCAGGGTGATAGGGCAGGTTGGCTAGTTAACGAATTTCTCCAGCGAAAGCAAGATGCCAAGTGGCATTGTTTTATTGGTGTGAAGTGGTTTTTTTTGGCATGTTATTATTGGTTGATGGGAGACCAATGAGGAGGAGACATGTGGCTCAACCTGGGGCCGCCACGTGTCCCCCTCATGGTGTATTAAAATTTTTGGTTATGGACTGGATGGACTAGGCGGGGGTCGAACACAAGACCTATTCCGAACAAACTTGCGCATATACCAATTCCTCTACCAATGTTACTTAACCATATACTTATTTCACTTTTATTTAAGTTTTAACGATGACAAAGTTTCGTGGTAAGGGGGCCAGGGATTAGCTCCGGACCCCCCATATGACATTCATATAATCAACAACAAGAATCAGGGGCGCAGAGTTAGCCGCCTAGTCTGCCGACTGTAGCCGACACTTAAATGGTCAATGTTTACACTCCAACGTGCTTGCAGTTTAATGCCTAAGGTTTGGGGAGAAGAGATAGCTTCGCGGGCTAGCCCTTGTGTGTATGGCCCCCCCATATGCCCCAGAATTTCGCCTTTTTAAGGCCTTAGGAGACTTCTAATGTGCGCACCAAATCCACCCGAATTCAGATGGAATTGTGGGTCTGTTAGCAAAAAATGGGGCAAATTTGGTGGTTAATGGCCAAATTTTGGGCAGTTTGTGGAGCAGATTATGGAGAAACTTGGGGAAGTCATAACTTTCTCAATTTTCGACCAAATTGGATGTAAAAAGAGGCTAAGGTACCATTTTTTACTATTATGGACTAAATGGAATATGTCTCAAGATCCCTAGAGCACTCTAGATAGGATTTTTTGCAGGTTGAAGCCTAAGGGTGCCATGATCAACCATGGAGTTGAAATAGCTTATGGAGAAATTTAATGATGAAGATGGCCTAGCAAGGATTGTCTATTCTCCATATTCTTTCTGAAACAACAAATGCATCAAACCTGTAACTTCTCATTCTTCTTTCCTCTCTATGTCTTTGAAGGAGAGGTTTGTTCATGTACTACAAGGTGTTTTGCGGTGCAATTATAACTCTTTGAAGTTGGAGTTTGGGATCTTGATGTAGATTCCTATTGTTTTTGATTGTTTACATGCTTGACTGAAGGTTAGCATGCTCATGGGATGATGTTCTTGTAGTAGTATGTTTCTTTGTAGGAGAAACTAATCATTCCTTCGTTCAACATTTGTTGTAATCCTCTTTACAAATAATTGAGCATAATGAGAAGGGATCATGCCATTAGATATGATCCAAGGAGATGTAGCCCAGGAGGGGTGAAATCCTTAAAAAATGGTTGATGAAAGGATGTTGATTACATGCTTCCATTTTATGTTTGATTTCATGTAAAATAATTCATGAACACAAATCAACAAAAACACATAAAACCACCTACTTCTACTTGCCATTTGGAGGACAAACCTTAGTCACAAATATTTGTATTCTGAACAGGATCTTAGCATAGCATCACTAATATTCCCATTCAGATCAAGTTAGTATTAGAGCTCATGGTTTTCTTTTTTCAAGAAGGTTTTGTTTGTTGTTGCAAGTGAAGGCGTTTTGAAGCTCAAGTGAGGATAAAGATTTTGGAAAGGAGAGCAAGTCTCTACCACCAGCTTTACCTCGAATTTCCATATTGAGGCTTCAAACAAAGTATGTTCCAAGGAGGAGAGTCTACCAAGATGTCAAAAGATGTAAAAGCTCTAAGAAATGATTTTCTAGACATGGTAGATATGGTGAAGGTCCTCTATGAAGAGAGGAACACCAAGTTGCATGGTGAAAGCTCTACACCACCTCCAGGTGAAGAATGTTATTCAAGGGAAGAAGGAGACAAGAATGGTGTCAAGCCACCAACCTCTCCATAAAATTCATGTTTTTCTACAACCTTTATGCAAGATGCATGTGTAGGAATTCCTTCAGAAAAAAAGATGGACAAGTTTGTGCATTTTTTCCACATGATGTGGAGGATGAGGTTCAATCAATACCTAAGTTTGGGGAGTTGAAGGAAGATAACCAAAGATTCCAAGTGGACACATCCAAGATCAAAAGGGATTTTGAAAACATATTTGTACCTAAAGAAAAAGATGGAACCATTGGTAAGCATTTTCATACTTCTTCTTTTCATAAAAGTGTTGAAGAAAGTTCATTTGCAACTTTTGAAAAATATGGTAATGGAATTGGATCCAAGCTCTTGTATGTAATATTCCTAAATTAGCTTGCAGCTAATTGGAATATTAAAATTTTATTTTGTCACCTAGATAGGTGAATAAGTAGGTAGGGAGACCCATAAATATCTTTATGAAGAATACAACCACTTCTCATGTGAAAGTGGATCATCTTTTCAGCTTAATAAAGCACCCTAAGGTGTGAACAGGGTCTAGAGCATGTGGACTGGGTCAACTTTGACCAAATCAAAAACGCTGTCATGGAGGAGTGGACATTAATGGAGGGACAATGCAGTTTTATATGGAGACACATTGCATGGAAGTAATGTCATTAATGGATGGCGCTTAGGGTTTGGAATATCATATCTTATAAAAGGAAGAGGATGGCAGCCATATTCATTATGTTGACATATTTTATGTTTTGATATATGGTCTATTTAGACATACAACTTTCTTCAGCTATTTAGCTAAGATTGCAGTGTTGTTTAGCACAGGGTGTTCCTGATCGGGAATCCCACCTCTTCCATTGAGAAGCTCTTGGAGGAGTTTGCACTATACTTCCATATTCAAGCATTTGGCCAAGCTTTGGTCTCATGTACAATGCAGTTCTGTTTAGAGTTGGGTTATGTTGCAGGGGTGTAGCAGTGGAGGAGAGAGATCTCCAATTTCTGAGCTAGTTTTCCATTAGAGGGATCATTCTTTCATCTGGGAGCTTGTGAGGAAGTCATCAGGGATTCATTACATATTTTGGTACTAGGCCAAGTAGCAATCATTAGCTACAGCGCAATTTCCCTCAAGGACTGTGTTAGTTTGGAGAGCAACTGCAGCAGTGGGTTTATTGCCCTATTTGGAGTGTTTGGGTTTCCTATGTGGGGATCAGCCCTTCATTTAGGAGATTTGTTGGAGAAGGATCAACCATCTTGTATATCAGATCAACCATCTCCCATCAATGATTTAGTTGCAGAGATTATTCAGCCCTAGGGCCAAATCTGCTATATTTTGCATAGTGTGCATTTCCAGAAACCTTTTCTGGGTTGTCCTGGAAATCTGTTTTGGAGCATGGATCTCTAGCCTTAGCATTTTTGGAGCATTATATTAGGCGTAATATATTTTTATATATTTCAGCTGCTATTCTCTCTTAGAAACCGCATTTTTCTACATTCCTGTATTTCATGTATTAACAACATTTTAGATCTAGGTGTATACTTTCATGGGAGGCTTGTTTGCCCAACTTGAGTGATATTTTCCTCAAAATATTGTACCTATTTTGCTATTATATTCATAATGGAATGGATCTACTGTTATCTCATGCTTTGATCTATTCATATTTCTACATATTTCCAGTTTTATGCACTCTATTTCTGCTTTCCCCATTTGGGAATATTACTGTGGTATCATAGCATAATCTTGGCTCAGCGTGTGTACTTCAGCCATTATGTCATCTAAGGAGGCTTCTCATAGGAAGGAGAAGATCTGTAGAAGAGATGAAAGAAAAAATTCATTATCAGGAGGAAGGGAGTTTTAAAAACTTCTTCTCCAAACTATGCAGTGCATTCACAAAGACATCAAAGAGATGAGGATGGAGAGATATAGGGATTATCCAAGAGGGCTTGTACATGAAGAAAGCACCAAATTTTCACTTTATGGGTGTGAGCATTCAACTACACCATCATATCTACAATTCTCTACCATGAGCATGTTCATAGTAAGAGAGACGGAGGAAGGAGATGTACCAAAGGAGGAGACTCTTGGTGAGTATCTTCAAGAGTATGAATCTCAATCTTAGAGGTTCAAGAATCATATAAAATTCCAAGGGTTTTTCAAGATCAAGGAGGATATAATACCTAACAATCACAATAGAGGCAAGGGGTGCAAGCAGCATGATGTGGGTAGATTCTTTCTATCTACTTTTGATGGGTCACCTAAATGTTCAGCTAGGGCTTGGGTGAAGGAGCTAGACACCTATTTGTAGCAACACCAAGTTTCAGAAGATGAAGCCATTAGAGTAGCAACACTGCACCTTGAAGGTAAGGCTTATGCCTGGTGGTTTTATGAATCTTCTTCATTAAAAGATGCAAATATATATACTTATGCAAGGTTCACTAGGAGGTTAGCAAAAAGATTTAATGAAAAACATTCTGAAACTTCCTTGGTTGAGCTAGCCAAGGCTAAACAAAAAAAAAATTTGCATGAGTTGGAAGAATCTATAAACCCAACTCAATTTTAGAAAACTATTGAGGGGGTTAAAAAATTGCAGAATACCTTGCTAGAAGCAAGATCCCCACTTCAGAAAGAGCTCTCTTCTCAAAAGGAAGACATGGATATCTCTTTTTCAAAAGAGGATCTAAACATATAGTCTCTTAATGATGATGAGGCAACCTCCATTCACGATGAAGGGGAAGAGAAGATAAGAGGTAACAACGCTGTCACAGCAGGGGCAGATCTAGTACCTCATGAAGAGGAAGATGGAGTAGTTTCTCCAAAGAGAGGAATTCTTGTACCCTTGCAAGGAGTTACAAAGAATCTCACATGTGGAGATCAGGGCAGAGTCCATGAGCAGCATGGGACATCATTGATAGATTGTGAGATATTAAAGATGAAAGAAGAATATGGGGGGAGGACCAACATCATATGATTAGGAGCACACACCCCTCTCTATTTCAAAAGTTTGATGCACAGAAGAGGCAGGATGATTTGCACAGTGAGGACAAGGACAAATCAATCCACTCACATATCCAACCTGATCTAGGCCTTGATGTTTCATTACATGGAGGAATTCCACCAGGGAGACCCCCTAAATGGAAGATGAAAAAATATTTCTCTCAAAATGGTGCAACATTGATATATTTGGATAAGGAAGGAGCCTTGGGAGGAGCTAGCACAGTGCAAAGAACCTTTGATAGGTTCAAAGGAGGGATGAGAAATTTTCCGATATGGAAATTTCCATCTCCCACTAAGCTATTTTTGATGAAAGATGATGATTCAGGAATATGTGATGACACAAGCATGGGGTTAAAGGGCTACTCCATATTCTTGGGGCAGCAAATGATGCTTCCAGACATGATGCAAATTTCTAAATATGACAAGAGGATAATAACACTCTTGAATGCATTGGAAAAAATATGGAAGTTTTGGATGGGAAAAACCTTCCAAAAGGAGGTTGACCTCCATGTACTTCAATATTGTCTTGAGAAAGATCAGTTGCAAGGGAGGCAGCAACAATGGGGTAACAATACTCCAACATGTGACTTTGGCATCAAGCATGTTAAAGAGGAGAGTTATGATGAGACACGTGCTTCATTTCAGATTTCTACAACGCTGTATTTGTTGGGAAGCCTAGATCCATATTGGGAGTCCCAACTATTGGTGGAATATTCCAAGAACCTCTTCACATGTAAGGTTCTTGATGGGCAAGTGATAGATGGGAGGTATAGGGTGGTTGATGGAGTCATTTATTTCCATGAACAGATCTACTTGACTAGAGACTCCAAGCTCAAGAGGGAGATTCTACATGCAGCATATGAGGCACTCTCTTCAGGACATGTAGACTTCATTGAGTCTTATCACACCATCATGGAATGATTCTATTGGGAATATCTCAAAGAATATGTGAACTAACATATCAGGAGATATGTAGCCCGTTTGATGTATGAGGAGGAAAGCAACCACCTTGCAAGGTTGTTACAATCATTTCCCCTTTTGATGGAGAAATGGGAAGGTTCATCTATGGACCTATTCACCAACTTGTCTACAATATATGGTAAATATTGTGTTTTTATGCTTATTTATCAACTAACAATGTATATGCATTCCTTTACCCTGCATTTGCAGCACATTTCTCCACAAGAGAGCAAACCTCTCTTTGGATTTCATGGTCCTTCTGGGACTAATTTCAGTGATGAGGATGACCACCTTATAGAGAATTTTGGGCAAGACATGTTTTGCATGGTTCATATTAAGCCAGCACCTAATGTCCTTTATCATTTTCAAGCTTTGGACAAGCTTATGGTAGCAATAAAGTGGTTGGATGGCCACTTATCATATCATATTTTGAGATAGCAAGAGGAAGCACAACGCTGGTCTCACTTGAGGGACTATTATCACCATCCGACATGATATATGACACATAGTCCATTTTTATTTTGGATCCCATATGGTTATGACACTCTATTCACTATATGTAGGATGGATTGGGCAACAGTGATTCTTGGAACCAAAGAGTGGGATCATGAGAGTGCAAGTGCATTTTGGCTTCTTAATGACGACATTATTGCAGCCCAAGATCAGCAGTTCCATATCTATCATAAATGGAGAGAGAGACAGCGTGAGTTGAACAAATTTATCTCTCATTTTCAGTTATGCAGCCCCTATACATTACAAAAGCAGGGGATTGGCGAGTATTTCTATGAGCTACCAAGGATGACTCACTTTGTTTGGATGATAACATGGAGATTGGAGTTTCTCATTGGGATTGAGGCACCCAACATTTACCATCTATCATGCCTTGAGGAGGCTGATGGACAACATATAACTCTTTCCATATATCTCCCACTTTTTCATGATGAGAGCTATTTGGTTTCTCCACCAAAGGCAAATTTGTATTCTGGGGAGGAGACATATCCATTGGAGATTTTATAAAGATCTCATGCTTTCGAGGATGAAGCAATATTTTGGAGGAGGTGATTGTATTTTTCTCAAATCTAGTTTGGCAGCTTAATTGGACACACAGAAGTTTGTTTTGTCACTTAGATAGGTGAATAAGTGGTTAGGGAGACCCATATATCTCTTTATGAAGAATAAAACCACTTCTCATGTGAAAGTGGATCATATTTTCAGCTTAATAAAGCACCCTAAGGTGTGAACAGGGGTTAGAGCATGTGGACTGGGTCAAATTTGACCAAATCAACAATGCTGTCATGGAGGAGTGGACATTAATGGAGGGACAACACAATTTTATATGGAGACACATTGCATGGAAGTAGTGTCATTGATGGATGGGGTTTAGGGTTTGGAAGCTCATATCTTATAAAAGGAAGAGGATGAAAACTATATTCATTATGTTGATATATTTTATGTTTTGATATATGGTCTGTTTAGACATATAGATTTCTTTAGCTGTTTAGCTAAGATTGCAGTGCTGTTTAGCACAGGGTGTTCCTGATCGAGAATCCCACCTCTTCCATTGAGAATATCTTAGAGGATTTTTGACTATACTTCCACATTCAGGCATTTGGCCAAGCTTCGATCTCATGTACAACATAGTTCTATTTATATTTGGGTTATGTTGTAGGGATGTAGCAGTGGAGGAGAGAGATCTCCAATTTTTGAGCTAGTTTTCCATTAGAGGGGTCATCCTTTCATCCGGGAGCTTGTGAGGAAGTCATCAGGGCTTCATTACATATTTTTGTACTAGGCCAAGTAGCAGTCATTAACTACAGCACATTTTCCCTCAAGGAATGTGTTATTTTGGAGAGCAGCTACAATAGTGGGTTTATTGCCCTATTTGGAGTGTTTGAGTTTCCTGTGTGGGGATCAACCCTTCAATTAGGAGATCTGTTGGATAAGGATCATCCTTCTTGTATATCATATCAGCCATCTCCCATAAATGATTCAGTTGCAGAGATTATTCAGCCCTAGGGCCAAATCTGCTATATTTTGTATAGTGTGTATTTCCAGAAACCTTTTCTGGGTTGTCCTGGAAATCTGTTTTGGAGCATGGATCTCTAGCCTTAGAATTTTTGGAGCATTATATCAACAAAAATATATTTTTATATCTTTCGGCTGCTATTCTCTCTTAGACAACGTAGTTTTCCGCATTCCTATATTTCATGTATTGACAACATTTTAGATCTAGGTGTATGCTTTCATGGGAGGATTGTTTGCCCAACTTGAGTGATATTTTTCTCAAAATATTGTACCTATTTTTCTGTCATATTAATAATGTAATAGATATACTGTTATCTCATGCTTTGATCTATTCATATTTCTTCATATTTCCAGTTTTATACACTCTATTCCTGCTTTCCCCATTTGGGAATATTACATAGTATAAAATGGGTTACAAGGGAGGAGGTCTTGGTGTGAACCAAAAAGGCATCATGAATCCAATAGAAGCCAAGGAGAGACCTAAGTATGAAGGCTTGGGTTAAGTTGCAAAAAAATAATGGTCTTCTGATGACAATTATTGGGTATCATGTACCTTTTGTCACAAAAGAGAACATGAGGAGGCAAGGTGTTGGACTTTGCACCCAAAACTAGTACCTACTTGGTTCTTCAAGTACAAAGAAGACTTGAAGGTATCTCTAGAGAGATGGAAAATACGAAGAAGAAAAGAAATTAATTTATTCTCACTATTAAATTTCTACTCGCCATGCAGGTTATTCATGCAAGAAGAGCAAGTCAAAAAACAAGAAAAAGAGGTATAAACATCCTGTTGTATCAAATGGTTTTCAATATGGAAAACATAATGAAAATTTGAACAAGTTGTTGAAGAATGCATTTCGATGTACTTTTTTCCTTTCTTCTAACCATAGTGTAGATAAGTGCAAAAATAGGGAATAAATTCTCAAGAGGATGTACATGTCTATCGGAAAGAAACTTGAGAAGGGAAAAGTTAATCCAAATTTTGAGGCATGTGAGCCAAGAGGAGCTCAAAAGAACTTTTGTACTCACTGCAAAATCAATGGACATTGGATTGCAAAATGTTGGATATTGTTTCCACATCTTCATCCCGGCAAGGGCAAGCAAGTTGTGCATGTACCTGAATAGGAAGCAACCATGGAAAGAGTGGTGCAAGATGCAGCCATACCTGACGCAGCTCCAGAAGAAGAGGAATAACAAATAGAGCATTCACTTACCTGGTTGGGTAAGAAGTTCGCGGAATATTTGTCCAACTGAAGTTGTAAATCTTGTTTTGCACTAGCTGCAAGTCCCATCGTTGGACTATTGTAAAAGTGATATTCATAAATAAATCACTTTAAATGCAACAATGTTTTTCTTTGAGGATTATCATGCTAAGTTTGGCTTGTGAATAGTCATTTTTAATGGAAAATTTGGATGTTAAGTTATTTCCATGTTATAAAATTGCGTTTCTATTTATGTTTTTAGAGATCATTTTCAAACACATGAGTAGTAGCAACACATGTAGTAGGATACTAATGTGTTAGACACATAGTTGTGTTGGCTGGATAAATCGTTCTTGCGAACAAGATTGATCTCCCTAGTATCAGAAGATAGTCTAGCAACAAACAGACAATTAAATCTATCTTTCTCTAGATATATAACGATTTATAAGTAAATGCTACAAAGGTGTTAATATCCTACCTCGATCCAATGCTTGTTCGTTGTAGTCTTCCTCCAGTCGCCCGAAAGAGTTATCCTTGAAGACCTGCAATCACAAACAAGCAAACATCAATAACACCTGCATAGCATATATTTATCAATCATATCTATTATGGTGATCAAGGAATCCATAAAATAAACAATCAAATGACAGTTTATTGAGAAAAACAAACTTATTTGTATTAACTTTGAAATAGTAGAAGAACCTTACAACCTTTTCAGCCTTGATGTTGAACAGGTCCTTCCGGGGTCAGAAGCAGGAATTTCCTCTACTTTGACAGGTCTTTCACTCTTCTAACTGAGATATACATAGGTATGTAATCTTCCTTTATAAAATCTCAGTTAAAGGAGTCTAAATTCCAACAACACTTTACCTCAAACAATACTAAAGCTTGAACTCCCTTTGAGGCTGCCCAATGCCTCTTTTTATATTGCAAAAGAGGAGGTTATAGTTCCAATTATGAAGGGATAGAGTCCTCCTTCAAAGGGATAAGCTCCTCACATCAAGGGGTTAGCTCCGTAAGGCATGGGATACATGAAACTGAAAGGAGTGGACTTGCCACCGCAAGATTCCTTCCAGAAGCTTCTAGAAATGACTGAGAGTGATATTTCTGAGTTTACTTGCGCCCTTTTAATCTTTTACAGGAGTCCACTTTCTTAACACAGAGAAAGTGCACTTAGGTTCGCAGGAGACCTGACCATTAGGTGCAGGACCGCAGGTAAGACAAAGAGAAAGTGCGATACCAGAGTTTTAGATACTTTGAGAGATTTTCTCTTATTTTTAAGGCTCGACATGAGGAACTGATGTTTTAAGACTTGCAAAGGAGGAATGTATGAGTGATAATGAGCTCATACAGATAGCAGAATGTCAAAGTGACAATTTTCAGTGCAATAGATTGCCTCCTAAAGTGCAAAGTCTGTAATAGATGAAGATAGAGTCTATCATGTACGAAGAGTGAAGTAATTTATCATTTCAAGGATCTTCCTGTGGACACCCCAGTCAAAACCTGTAAAAAAATTCAATGCAAAATATATATATGTAGACATATCATCGCTGAGGTAGGCATTCCCATACTCAGATCAAAACTAACTAGAAAACTGACTTAAACTGTTCTGATACAGGAATGATTTTTCAATACATCAACAGTATAGACATGTGTAGACACAGTATGTACGCAGCCATCTGTTTATGAATATTCCACTGTATAAATGAATAACAAAATTCCTCGCAGCCTGGATGGTAGAAACTAGATCCAGGGTCTTGATTTCCGCTTCTCGAACTAGTACGATTCTATCCATGTGAATGAATGTGTCGAAATCGAACATGGTAGAAACCACTTGATTACCAGTCAATAATGTGAACTGTTAACAAGTGTGAGAGTAACCACTAGTAATGTCAATGGCCCTCAAAGTACTCAGTACAATCCATGAAATGTGAATGAATGAGCTGAAGTCGAACATGTCACGGAATCATTCGATCGAAGGTCAATGATGCAACCTGTCATCGAAGGCGAGAAACCTGCCATTGAGGCATGCAGATTTCAAGGTACTGACAATTTCTGGATCAACTTTCTAGATAATGTGCTGATGTCGATAGAAAGTGATCTGTCGTAGGCAAGCCCACAACACGAAATCATAGATCAAGTTTTGAAAATATATTGGCAAGGATTGACTCAGGGATGGTCAAAATGGATGACAGATATTTTGCAGATGAATGGTTTATTTGAACTGTCCTCTTGAACACATAACGACACTGCAGATGGTTTGGTGATAATTGACCCAAAGCTAATACCCAGAAACCGGCTGAAGACTTTCAATATGGTTTGATTAACTGTTAGGAAAAGGATTTCCCAACCCAGGTGAACAAAAAGTGTCGTGTTCAAGAGTGGTTAGCTGGCTTTTGAATATAAAAACAACAAACAGTGCCTCGTTTTTCTCTTTTCCTGCACCATTCGGGGTGCAGTAAGTACCTTCTTTATTTTTGGACAAGCTGAGGAGGATAACATTTAAGCTATTTATAAGCTTTCATCTCTTCAGATGAACGAATTTAGTTTAAGATTCGAACCCTAAGAAGGTTATATCATCTCTCGTTAAAATTGAAATGTAGTCCTTATCATAAATTTAATTCCAGTCTAGTATACAGAGAAATCGATGTCAATTTTAGGGAGTAGGGGAAGAAAACTTAAGTAGTAACCTATGGGTGTACTTTTTCAAATTAAATTTAGATGGAAAAAGGATAAAATAATGTGGGAGAGAACTCTATTGACCGTGATTAGTCAACGTATACCTTCTTCGTAAATAGTCCATTTCAGTCCGTAAAAGGGATAAACTTATATTGAAGGGACGATCATTCATTTATTTTAACGAGTTCGAATAATCAAGTGCTCAGCAATCTTTTCAATTTTCGAGAGTCTGAAAAGAGCTTAAAAGAGGACTCCAAGTTTTCGCTTTTTCGTAAATTTTTAAAAGAGTCTGAAAAAGTGATAAAAGTATGCTCTTTGTTGAAAAAGATCAATTTTCCTAAAAAATCAAATTTCTGCACAAAAATTCGAAACATTACACATACATGTTTAAGATAAATAAAAATGCTTTCAAAAATAACCTTTTTAAAGTGAAAAATAAACAAATTAAAAATTCATTTATTCGAAAAAACTTATAAAAAGGACTTTTCTAACTTCATTTTTACCATTTGAGTTCAGAGTGAAAAGTGAGAGCTTTTGGGTAAAAAAGTTCCTGTGAAGATTCTGGAAAATCCGTCCGTTGGAATAAAAAACCGTCAGCTCCAGGTAATCCACATCCTCCTTATCTTGCATTTCATCTATTTACATTTTGTTTTTAGGCTTTAAATTTCATTTTTTAGGGAAAAATAGGTTCAAAAAATCGCCCGCGGGGGTCCGCAGGTGTAGCACGCGAGACCTGTGGACCCTGACTTTTTTCTACAAGGAAAAAAGTCGTGGGTCCGCACCTTTTGCACAACGCCCGTGCATACCTACACACTGTGTATAAACAAAGGGTGTGGACCCCGCGCAATGATTTTAAAAACTTAAATTTCTCAATTTCCCCCCAAAATTTTTCAAACAAGTTTGTTCTAATATTTATTTTTGTGTATTGTAGGACATTCAAAATGCTTATTTGGCGAGAACGCGAGCACGAGGACGTAGATGAAGCCACAATTCTTGATATGCCCACAATGCAGGCATTGAGAGCATGCAGATTATATAAGTTCTGGACCATACAGGGCATGAGGGCCCAAGTAGACCTCCTGACATGGCTGGTAAACAAATGGAACACTCAGGACCAGTGTTTTGTTATTGGCGGCCACTGGCTCGAAATTGAGCTAGAGGATATATAATTTTTGACTGGTTTTCCCCAGAGGGGTGAAAAAATATCTCTGTTTGGGAGTAGGCCGCAGTCTTCGACTAGAGTTTTGCGATGATAGAGCAGACCCCAAGAATAAACGGATTGATATAAAAACTATCATCCGACCTGAGCTTACAGTTATTGCATTCAATGTTACTAGACTGTGCGGGAGTGAAGCAATGCATGTGGCTACTAGATCCCAGATGTGGATTGCAGTAGATTGTTTCTGAGGCACCATATTCAACTGGTGCGAAGCAGTATTGGCCAATGTGAAAGGCCAACTGACCAGAGAAAAAAATGGAAATTTAAACAACTTTGGTTACAGATCCATTGTGGTTTCATTTGCTTTGGAGAGGATTCCCTTACTGGCTCTACAACTCATTCCAGTTGATCCAGGTAGTGCCCGGGAAGCTCGGATGGTTCGATGGACAAATTTGATGGCCCCTCATGCTGAGGGCGTAGAGGTTGTTCGATTTACATTTTCATATTTTCATTGGTTAAACAACCAAGTTTTTGCTGTTGAGGACTTTCCATATGTTGGGATGGACTTCCGCGACGACCGAGACATGGCTCTTCCAGCAGGAGAACAGTGGGATGTTTCAGGTAAAAACCATTTTCAACATTTTCTAAGAACTAATTTTTTTTGTATTTTTAATTGTCCAAAACTAATAATCAAAAGTTTAAATGCAGATGTGAGCCCACGACGACGAGCCACTCTCCAGCCTTATGAGAGGAGACACCCAGCTGCAACAGCACCAGCCCCACAGGGCCAATCAACAGAGATTCTGACTGACTTGGAGCATCATCTAGAGCACTTGACATTAGATATTCCAGAGACTGATATAGATGATATTCCACTTACGTTAAAGAGATATGTGAATGGGGTTCCAGGACCTTTTAGGAGGTTCCTGTGTAGGGTGGCTCGAGCAGTAGTTTCTTATCGTGATCATCACTAGGGATAGGATGATCGATTTTGTAGACTCATAACATTTTTGAATTTTGTATTATCATTTTTGCCGATCATAAGGTGTTTTTCAACCTATGATCGAAGACGATATATATTTTTTGAAACAAACTTCTATGCTATGATATATCATTATTACCGACTATCTTGTGTAACATGTTATCGAATGTTCTGTAATTTACCATTTTAATTATTGCAAATGTCTATTTATCATACTAGAAGCAACTACATATGATAATGTATTTAAAGGTCTTGGAATATGCTGATATTCAATGTAATCAAATTCACGTTCCAAGAGACAAACTCTCCTAAATAACCGTAATAATACTAGATTTATAATGGCATAAACCATGTTAAGCTGTAATACAATGAGTTCAGAATCCAACCTAACAATCAAACTTCTAATTCCAAATGATATGGACTCAGATAATAATTCAATCACTGCACTATACTCTGCAATGTTATTCGTTGTTTGACCGAGGCTAACCCCATGCATGGATACTAACTCATCAGAGGGTGAATAGATAACCCAAGATGTGGAAGACATGTTCCGTGTACTATGACAAGCACCATCAGCAAAACCAATGTACGTTTGAAGAGACATCAACATCTGCAATATCAAGAGTAAAACCCAGATAAGCAGGAATAATGATAAGAGAACTCTCTAAACTAGGCACACTTTTCTAATCTAGGACACACCAGCTATAAAGAAACTAATCTAACAAAAAATCTCCACACAGAATTTAAGAATAATATCTCTTCAGATAAAGCCCATTTCTAGGTTTATCCAAAGGGACTTCGTCAAAATCTATCAGTTCATAGGCCCCTTTTGCCAACTTTCGCTTAACAATGTAAGGACCATGCGACATAGGTACAAATTTTCCGGTCCCTAGCTTATCGTTTGCTTGATCGTATACTAAAACTAGGTCTCCTTCTAAAAAGTTGCGAGGTGTAACATTTCTGTCGTACTGAGCTTTCATTTGTTTTGCATGAGCCTTGTTTGCTAATGCAACAGTGCGTCGATTCTCATCTAGCTGAGCTAAGTACAAGAAACGTTTCTATTCTTCAGAAGTAGCTGGGAGTAATTCTATGGCTAATTTTAATGATGGAATTTCGCATTCAATAGGTAACATAGCTTCCAAACCATAAACCAGTTGAAAGGGAGTGAAACCAGTTGATGTTTTTACTGAGGTCTGATATGCCCAAAGTGCTGAAAATAACATGGTATGCCAATTCGACTTATGAATACCAATGATTCGTTTGATCATAGTGACTAAAAATTTATTGATAGATTCAACCAGACAATTTGCCCGCAGGTAATATGGAGTAGAACTATCGTGGCGCAAGCCAAGTTGATCTGTCAGTTTAGTCATCATGATATTGCAAAAATGACTTCCATGATCCATAATAATAGCTTCAGGAACACCGAATCTAGCAATTATATGATTGAACATGAAAGTTGCAGCAGTCTTGTCGTCTGCCAAAAATGTAGGCATCGCCTCGGCTCTCTTAGTAAAATGATCTACCGCTAGAATAATATACACATGCCCCCCGACCGAGTGAGGGTTACATGTAATAAAGTCAATACCCCACTTTGCGAAAGGACCGACAACAATTATAGGGTGAAGAGGAGCAGGTGGTGCACGCATTTTACGATCAAAGATATGACAATTGTGGCATTTCCGGACTGCATAGATACAATCTTTGAATAAAGACGGCCATAAATAATCAGCGCGCAATATCTTTTGGGCTGTGGCATACCCATACATATGACCGCTACATGCTCCAGAATGACAGTCACTGAGAACCTTCTTAGCTTCTTCATGAGTAAGACAATGTCAGAAAACAGAATTCGCTCCACGACGATACAGTGTATCACCAATAATATTGTATTGTTGGGATTGGAAACATATTTTCCGTCGCTGAGATCGTGAGATTTCAGGCCGAAAATATTGGGTTTGGATATAAAAAATTATATCCCCATACCAAGGATCAAGAGTACTGATAAGAAACAAGGATTCGTCCACAATGGGCTGCTCCGCCATAGTTTCAGTATCAGTATGCGGGAAATCACACATCAGTTCAGCAAAAACTAAAGACTTCTTTGCCTTGGATTTTTCAAATTCCAAGTCAAATTCTTGCAGGATTACTATCCATTTAGAATACTTGCCCCCCAACAACTGTTTGGTCAAGATATACATCATGGGGTTACAGTCAGAAATTACTGTGGTTTTGCATAATAAGATGTAGTGACGAAATATTTGGACAACTTGGACAACTACCAAGGCCAATTTCTCCACATGCGAGTATTTGATCTCAGTCGGATGTAGATTTTGACTAAGATAGTAAATCACATGTTCATTGTTGAATTCATCTTCCTGAACTAAAACCATCCCAATGGTGGAATGAGAAGCGGCGAGGTACAAAAAATAATCCTGGTTGTAATTGGGAGGATGCAGTAACGGTGAATGGGTCAATGCGTGTTTGAGTGCATAAAAAGATCGATCAGCGATCTCATCCCAAAAGAATGGAACGTTCTGTTTTAACAACTTGGTGAAACCTTTTGTTAACTCGGCGTAGTAGGAATGAAACGACGTAAAAAATTTGCTTTCCCTTGCAAAATTTGGAGTTGGCAAAGAGTCGAAGGAGGAGGTAGATTGACGATGGCTTCCACCTTCGATGGGTCGACACGAATGCCTGCTTTCGAAACAACAAATACCAGTAAGCGACCCGATTCTACACAGAAAAGACATTTGTGTGGATTCAGCCGAATTCGATAATGCCTACATCTCATAAAGATAGCTCGTAAATGAATGAGATGATCGGCTCTACACGATGAATGGGCAGGTAAATCATCGAGATAAGGCTGCACAATGTACTTGATGTCATGAAATGCGTAACACATTTCCCTTTGAAAAGTTGCCCCAGCATTCTTCAATCCAAAGGGTAGTTTACAATAAGCAAATGTCCCCCACAGACAAATGAAATATGTTTTAGGTTGATCAACAGGGAGTATATTGATTTGATTGTAACCGGAAAAACCATCCATAAAGGAGAACATTTCACTATCGGCACAATCATCAATAATTTGATCGATATAAGGGGTTGGATAATTGTCTTTAGGACAAGCTTGATTAATATCCCTATAGTCGATACATACTCTTATTGTTCCTTGTTTTTGGTTGACAGGAACAATATTCGACACCCAATCGGTTAAAGGAATTAGATAAATGAACCCTGCACGAAGTAATTTCTCAACTTCGGCTTTGATAGCAATAACTTTTCGTGGATGTATTTGACGTAAGCGTTGGTGGACAAGTTTAGTATCCGGGTAAGTATTAATTTCATGGACAACAATTGACGGATCGATTCCTAGCATTTCTTCATATGACCAAGCAAACATGTCACAGAATTCTTGAAATAGGGCTTTATAAGTTTGGATTTCATCGTCCGTACATGAAGCACCTATATGAATGTTTTCAATAATTCCTGGCTTAACTAAAATGTCAATAGGAACTGTTCAAGAGATATTTTCCAAATTTAATTCAGAATTAGAATGTTGCAATGGATTTTGTGGTTCTTTGACATAATCAGCAGAAAAAATAGAAGAGAAATCATTTTCAAAATGATCAAGCTTAGGTAAAATTGAAGATCGATGATGTAGATATTCCCATGGTAAATCATCAACAGACAAGAGTTCACAAATTTTCTCATCAGTATGAACAAGATTAGGAAATGTTGTTGTAGCTGAGCTAGATATAGAAAGTGATTCCTCATGGATCACATTCATTGGATCAGTTTCGGTTGAAGAAGGATCGGAAAACAACTGTACAGCCTGATATGCAAGTTCAAAGGGACTCAAAGGCATTACGCCATCAAATGAATCCACCTCGGAATTGGAAGGTACGATCCAAGGATCATAAAAAGTAATAGTATTCGATGAAATCATATGAATATTTGTGATATGAGGCGATACGTTAGGAGGAGGAAAGGAAAAAGTTCCCAGCAAACCAAAATCTTTAATCAAACCTACACCGACATCCTTGTAAGGGATAACTGTTTTACTGATGTGCTGAATACTATCTGTAGAGGTTGGATCGGATGAGAAATAAGTAAGCTGATCTATTGTAACGATCTTTCATTTTTGTGGAAACTTGATAAGACGAAAGACCGATGAAACAACAACAGTCATAACATAATACCAACTGCAACCCAGGAGAAGGTTGTAATCAAGAACGGCATCAACCACTTCCACATCGAGATTTACGATTTTTCCTTCTACCTCTATAGGTAAATTCTGCAAAATACCAAAAGGATGGAACCCTCGATTATCAAAAGCCTTGAGAATCGTCGGATATTGATTGAGTGTGGGAGAACCAAGCGATTTCCAACACTGGATCGACATAATACACGTAGAAGCCCCTTCATCAATCACAGTCCGAAAGCACGGTCTGTTTTTGACTAATACTGGAATCTGGAAAGCCATTTGATGGGGTAGGCGGGGTGTACTACTCTATAAATCGAAGATTATTAGGTTCGAATCCTGAATATCGACAGCTCCTATGGCAGACAATAGTAATTTACATTGTGCTGGGCATGATTGCAGCACTTCCAAAGCCGACATTGCTTAAGGGGAAATAGCTAAGTCCTCAACAATGTTGTAATTCTGAGCAGCTCTCACATGTGGATTGAAAGCTGATTTACGAAGTACACCTTTAGCAGGCGGTTTGATTACTAAGTCTGAATTGGGTTTCTCGATCTGTAGTGGATCAGAAACAGAAGGAGGTGTAGTTGATGTGTTTGAATTAGAAGATTATGCTTCTTTACCATCAACAGGATTTTTACTACCATAATCTTGCGATCGTGTCGCAATCCTAACATGAGACATCATCAGAATGGGCTCTTCTGAGGCATTCAAGGAAGAACCAATCATCTTACTATCTTGAGTCAGAAAAGGATCCTTCAAGACAGTAGGCGTGTTTAGTCAATTTAGTGTCCTAAATTGCTAACATAAATTATCGACCAGGGCTAGTAAACTGATGAAGTGTGATGCACTATATGTGCCTAAGTATCCATTTTTCTTACTTCGTTGTTTTTAGTGTTTTATTGATGTTTTGGGGTTTTTATGTTTGATTCTTAGTATGCTACTCTATGCTAAAAATATGAAGTTAGATCTATGTCAAAAGGGAGAAAAGGAAATGTTAATAAATGAATTAAAACAGAGTTTATTTGCAAGTTCTGTTCCTAACTAGAAAATGATGAAAACAGAGAGTCCTAATCCATGGATATTACAGCTTCTAAATGAAAATTCATGAAATGAAAAGTAACTCAAAACACTACAACTTAATCTGATTCATTTAGTTAGAGATTTGTTGGAAGAGCTTGTGAAAAAGATTAATTCTAATGCAATGAGGATCTCCTAAAACATAAAAGGAAATGTTGAAACAAAAAGTAACTTAGAACATTACAGTGAAATCTCATTCATTTGATAGAGGTTTATTGGAAGAGCTTGAGAAAAATATTACTATAATGTAGTAAGGATCTCCTATGAAATGCTAAAACAACTTATAACATTACAACTAAATCTCATTCATGAGTTAGAGGTTTATTGGAAGAGCTTTTGAAAGAGATTAATCATAATGTGATAAGGATCTTCTATGAAGCAAAACAATCAATAACTCACAATATTACAACTTAGTCTCATTCATGAATTAGAGGTTTATTGGAAAAGCTTTTGAAAGAGACTAACTGCAATATAATGAGGATCTTATTTTTAACTAAATAACAGAAAATGAAATGCTAATAACTCAAAATATCACAATTGAATCCCATTCATTTAATAGAGATGTATTGGAAGAGCTTGAGAAAGAGACTAACTGCAATATCATGAGGATCCTTTATCTAAGAAAATGACATGAAACATAATGCTAAAAACTATGATTTCAGAAAGCAGTCTAAGTAAGGAAATATGACAAAACATAATTGAAAATGACTTATCTAGAAAACATGTAAAACCTCCTCGAATAGCAGGGGCCCTCTGCTACCAATTTGGTGAAATTATTCAGCTCCTTAAAGTTGTAATCAAAACAACATCAAAGAACTGAACTTCTTTATTGATAAACTCACAAATCTACATCCCATTCCATCTTAAGCTTTGTTACAAAACAATCTCTAATCCTTTCTCTTCTTCTCCTATTTTTCACTACCCTTGATAGGAAAAAGCTTCCCCTATTTATACAAAAATATGAGAAGTTATCTCATTAATGAGAGTCCATGAATCTCTCCATCTATCTCTAGAGTTACAATCAAAATAGGAAATGATAAGACACATGTCTTTTTAGAGTTTCAATACAAATAAGAAATGAGACACATATCTTCTTAGAGTTTCAATACAAAAAGGAAATGAGACACATGTCCTCATGATCCCATGATCTTCTCCACTAAAATTCGAATTTGCTTTTGGGAGGCCACATAAAGGTCTTTTAGAAGCTTCCTTTTGACCTACACATGTCACAAAACTCATAAAAAATATATAGATATATGAAACTATGTTAATTTTCTAGTTTCTAATCATAAATTCACTTTAAATACATAAAATAAATAACTTTGGAAGACAAGGATCCTAACCCATATATTTATGAAAATGGTTACTTGATGTAAGGTTTTAGGTCAGATAGTTATGAAATGAGAGCTGAATGGTAATGACATAATGGAAATATGTATGAATATGGAAAATAATTTTGAGACTCAACAAGGCATTTGAGAACCTTTAACGAATTTCGAAACCTCTGCTCGATGTGGGCATTCTTTGGTAAAATGATCCTAGTCGCAAATGAAACAAGGATAGCGAGGTTTTCATTTTTCGTCAGTAGATTCATTTTTATCTGTTTTATCTTTTGAATTTTGCTTGTTTTTATTGTTCCCCTTCTTTTTACTGCCAGATTTAGATTTGGTTGTAGATGACTCTACGACATGGATGTTGGTAGAAACTTCAGCGGAAGAATCTCCTTTCGAGGAATCTGGTAAAGTTATGATAGGATAAGAATTCTTTGAAAATTTCTTCTTTCTTTTAGTACTAACTGAACCAATCATACCATCAGCGGAATGAGACGCTGAATAAGCTGCAGTTATTTGATCGTGTTTTGGAAGATCAGGGATTTTTTCATGTGAAGTACCTGACTGCATATAAACGAGGTCAAGGTACTGAGCCTAAGCAATGACTTTCTCTTCAGTAACAACTCCTCCCTTAGCTACATCTTCAGTGATTTTGGGTAATAATGATTTAATAAACCATTCCTCCAAAATTTGATCCGGAATGAAAACTTTCACTAAATACCTTCTATGTTGCCATTTGTGAATATGATCAGAAATATACATGGACGTTGATTGTTTTAGTGAAGTAAATAGTTCTGTGCCATTGTCGTATCTGACAGGAAACTGAAAATGAGTTAAGAAAGCAGTCGCTAATTGAGTGAAATTATTAAAAGAGCCTCGTGGTAACTCAATGTACCATTTGGCAGCAAGATCAATAAGAGTTCGTTGAAAAGGAGTAAGTGAATTGAATCATCAATGATCGAATTAGATGCACACCAGAGGTGATAAGTCATAACGTGATTTGACGGATCCTCTCCAAACTTACCTTCGAATTTCGGTATATCACTGGGAAACTTATTTGGCGTTGGCGGCCAATACGGAAGATAGTAAATCGGATCATTCGTAAGGCGCGACAAGTCGAGTAAATCCAAAGTTGCAATAAATGGTGAATGATGGTTAGGGTCACGAAAACCTTGAGTAATGAGACCAGTTCCAGGAGGAGGGTATCCAAGATAACCTGGAATCAGATTCACATTAGGAATGGTATAACCTCTCGGGAAACCGGGATTAACCGAACCAAACTGGGGTTGTTGAGGCTGTTGATAAGTATAGCCAGGATACGGTTGATACTGATAAACTGGGTTTTGTTCAACGGGACCGAATTGATACTGTCCCTGGTACGGTTGATATGTGAATTATGGTTGACTTGTGGCAATCGTACTTGTACCCACTTGTCCTGCAGGCATCTGGACCGAAGTCTGAACTATAGGTCCTGACTGAGGCACAGAGACTTGAGGAATTTGCACGGTAGCAAGGATAGAAGAAACCAGAGATACATATACTCCAGAAACAAGTGTTATAGGTTGAACAGATGTTGTAGTAGGTGCAGCAGTTTGAGGCAGAGTCTGAGGTGTATTAGGCCCAGGCTGCTAAACAGAACCAGGTGCAAGAATTTCAACAGTAGGCTGGACAGGTTGCTGGGTTGGACCAGAAACCAAAGGTTGTCCAGGTTGATTAGGTAACTGCACATTAGGTTGCGTAGCCTGTTGAATTTGAGATGGATTCTACACCATGTTCATTCTGGGGTATTTTCCCATAGATGGTTGTGCGTATGAAGGACCATATCTTGGTTGAACGTAGGGTTGATAATTAAATGGTAAATTTCTAGTTTCTTGTACAAATGATTGACCAGAAGGTGGTTGGAAACCTTGAGTTGGGTACTGACCTTGAGGTTGATAACCCTGAGGCGTGTACTAAATCTGGGGTTAATAAGGACCCTGAGGAATATATTGAGTCTGGGGTTGACCTTGGGGTATGTACTGTCCTTGAGGTTGATAACCTTGAGGTATGTACTGTCCTTGAGGTTGTTCTCCAAAATAATATTGTCCTACAGTTTGTCCTGGGAAGAAATTACCTTGAGGTTGCCCCCCAGGCGGTAAGTGATTGTCTTGAGGTTGCCCCCCAGGCGGTAACTGACTACCTTGAGGTTGAGGATTTGGAATATTACCAGACATCATAAAGATTTTCTCTGTGTTCAACATTTCAGTTTTAGTTCCATTAATACCAGATGATAACACTTGTTCAATTGGTTGAGGAGTTGCTCCTGAGAAAGTACCAGAAAGAGCCTGGTACCCCGAAGGAACAAAAGGACCACCGTGTAAAAATGTTTCCGGTGTTTGGGAAAACATAGATGACTCTCCAGCCATGACGGATGAATGATAATAACCTCTAGGTGTAGGATGAAAAGGAATTCGAGGTGGTGAAAAACTAAGACCCGGGTTTTCTAAAAAAATTGTCAAAGATAAATACCAAGTGTCACTCCTAATAGGACTGTAGAAAATGGATTCACGCTCCCTGAGATTCAAAGACTATGGGGATTCAGGAAGAGTTACTTCTTCGTCTGGACTGACAAGTTCTTCAATAGAAATGAGGCTAGTAGGAAGATCTTTAGTAATCATATTTCTTACCCTAGGTGAACCAGGATCACTAGAAGTTGGAGTAATAAATCCTGAGGATAGTTCCAAAACAGTAGGTTCAGTATCAGGCTCAGAAATTTCAGGTTCTTCAGCTAGTTCACTGGAAGGAGAAATACTACCAGTAACTTTAGAAACTGAAATTGGCTCTTGAATATGCTTTGTTGTTGGTATTTGATGATCAGGATGAACAACTATAGATGAACTTCCGACTTCTGTTGATCGAATTCTACTGCTACTAGATGATACTAGAGTACGCAGTCCTTCAAGTTGACTTGGTGTATACTCAGGGGGCTTCCCTTGAAGTCTTCAAGACTGTCACGGTAATTCTGCCACGATTGAATATCAATTAATCACATGCAAACAAAGAAAATTTCAATAAAAACACCTAAAGTCTCTAAAGGAACAAACAACTGAATCACATGCCTAAAAAATCTAAGAGTTCAAACCACACACAAATAGTAACTTCCCATACTAAAAACACTAGTTGGTGATTAAATCCAACTTAGTAGAATTTTAATACAGAAAGGGTAGTTGGAATAGTTACCCCAACAACCTGCTTGATGAAACAGACTGGCACAAATTTCTTCACAAAACCATCTTGAGTGAAGAGAACCCCCCAGAGAGTCCAAGTGAGTCTAGTCGACATCTGCTCCAGGTACAGTGAGATCTTTCCTTCACCGTCACCTTAGGAAATAATCTTAAGTTTATGGACACTAAGGTTACCAACAACAACAAATGCAACTGGGGGAATAGTCTACGATTCGATTCTACGCGCAAGGGAAAAGTAACAAAGCTCAATCCCCTTGAAGGCTCCTCGACATGGTCAATCTGAGGTTTACCAAAAAGTGACCCCAGGCTCCTCGACAATGGTTAATCTGAGGTTTACTGTTTGTAATGCGCGCAAATCTTCTATCTTTCCCAATGAAACAGAATTGATTGTCTCAAAGGTTCGGACATGATCTCGTGATTAACTCCTTTAAGAGAAGCTTCCCAGAATGTATCAATTACAATTGGATTTATTTCCTACCGCAAGATTTATCTACTTATTTTTTTTAACTATCTTGGAGAGTTAATTACTCCCTACTCCAAGACACTAACCTTAAGCTATATTGGTGATAAGAGCCCTAGAAATAGAAAAAATTACTAGATCAATTTTAATTAAGTGTTGTTTTTATAGGCTGTTCTTTAAGTCAATAGGTATGGAAATGAAACTTTTATGGTGTGAAGATTAGACTCCAAACACACTAAAAAATGCACCTAAAATGATAAGCAATTTGTTTTTCTTTCAATGAAGTCTAGCTAAAGAAAGAGTTCGAGAAATGCAATTTCTTAAGAGACAATTCTTTCTTTCAACATGAAGAATAAATGAAAAGAAAATCTTTTTGTTTTTCAATAAGAACTCAAAATGAGACAAACAATCAATGCTCACAATAAATCCCTTTCACTTTCAAGACTAGAAACTACAAAAAACAACTTTTCTTTCAAAAGAGATCTACAAGTTCTAGAAAAGCATTCAAAACTATGAAAAACTAATTTTGAAATCTAAAAACTTTGAAAATCTAATTGAATAAAAGCTTCAATTTTTTTTTGAGAATGTTTTTCTTAGTTGTTCAATAAACTAAGGATTCATTTGCATAGAATAACAAACAAATAAAAAAAAAACATCTAGATATGTTTTCTTTTGTAAAAATGAAATTCAGAACTTAAAACAAAGTTTGTTCAAAGATTTGCAAAGAGAAAAATAGATCTATTCCTCAAAAAGGATGGATTTCGCAACCAAGTCTTACTCATCAAGAAGACAAAAAGACACCAGTGTGATCTAAGATATTTGAAGCTTCTAGTCTTTGAGTCACTATAGAGACAAAGTGAAAACCACTCCAAGTATGCAAAACTTCTAGAAAAACACCCAAAACAAAAAATACTATTGGAACTTACTCACAAGAAATTTTTGACAGAAAAAATACAGATCTGGGTAGACACTAAGAAACCTAAATCAAACTTAAATTAAATTTGAAAGAAGAAATCTGGAAATTTCAAAAATTTTAACAGGGTCCACAGGCCCCAGAAGCAACAGTTGCGGTCCCGCACTGGTTACTTAAGGAAAGTGCGAATATGCCCGCACTGTGTATGAAGATAAAGTGCGGTCCCTAGAAAAATTCAAGAAAAACACAAAAGACTTCAAAAATTTTCAAAGCAAAGTAAACCTAAGCTACCCAAGCGAGTATTTATCAATAAAAAACCAGAAAAATCATTTTCTCAAGTCAAAACAAAGGAAAACCAAAAATCCAAAATCTTTTCCCAGTGGAGTCGCCAATTTGTTGGCCAGATAAATCGATCTTGCAGGCAAGACCAATCTCCCTAGTATCAAAAGATAGTCTAGTAACAAACAGACAATTAAATCTATCTTTCTCTAGATATATAACGATCTATAAGTAAATGCTACAAAGGTGTTAAGATCCTACCTCGATCCAATGCTTGTTCGTTGTAGTCTTCCTCCAGTCGCCCGAAAGAGTTATCCTTGAAGACCTACAATAAAAAACAAGCAAACATTAATAGCACCTGCATAGCATATATTTATCAATCATATCTATTATGGTGATCAAGGAATCCATAAAATAAACAATCAAATGACAGTTTATTGAGAAAAACAAACTTATTTGTATTAACTTTGAAATAGTAGAAGAACCTTACAACCTTTTCAGCCTTGATGTTGAACAGGTCCTTTCGGGGTCCAAAGCAGGAATTTCCTCTACTTTGATAGGTCTTGCACTCTTCTAACCGAGATATACACAGGTATGTAATCTTCCTTTATAAAATATTAGTTAAATGAGTCTAAATTCCAACAGTAGTTTACCTCAAACAATACTAAAGTTTGAACTCCCTTTGAGGCTGCCCAATGCCTCTTTTTATAGTGCAAAAGAGGAGGATGCAGTTCCAATTATGAAGGTATACAGTCCTCATTCAAAGGGATAAGCTCCACACATCAAGGGGTTAGCTCCTTAAGGCATGGGATACATGAACCTGAAAGGAGCGGACTTTCCACCGCAAGATTCCTTCCAAAAGCTTCTATAAATGACTGAGAGTGATATTTCTGAGTTTACTTGCACCCTTTTAATCTTTTATAGGGGTTTGCACTCTTAACACAAAGAAAGTGTGGTCAGGTTCGCAGGAGACCTGACCATTAGGTGCGGGACCGCAGGTAAGACAAAGAGAAAGTGCGATACCAGAGTTTTAGGTACTTTGAGAGCTTTTCTCAGATTTTTAAGGCTTGACATGAGGAATTGATGTTTTAAGACTTGCAAATGAGGAATGTATGAGTGATAATGAGCTCATACATATAGCAGAATGTCAAAGTGACAATTTCAGTGCAACAAGTTGCAAGCATTCACTATGTGGAACTTGTTAGTTAAATTGTCGTAGTTTCTTTTTGGGGACTTATCCTTGATGAGGATTTTGCAGAAGATCACATTGAGAATTATTCTTGGGAATGATGTTGTTGTGCATGACAATAGCGACACGGACAAGAAAAGAATAACATTGAAATAGAATTCAAACAGTTTGATTCCACGATCATCTTGAAAAAGAGCTTAGACAAGTACAAGCCATGTCACGACAAGCACTGATTTGATCGAGTTTGGGTGAATGGAAGAACTGAACCTTCAGAAGTTGAATGACTAAAAGTGATATTTTGGGGTTCAAACTCTTTTCAGTGGGGAAGAGTGATCAGGAGCTATTTTTTTTCCTCAAAAATCAAAGTTTTCAGATCGGTGTGGAACTTGAACGACCGCGTAGATCTCGTCATTCTGAATCCGACGGAACTTGTTTTGTGCGAAATGGACTCTGCATGACCTCAGAAACATGTTCTCTCCATTTTCCCAAATAAGAAAATTTGGAAAAAAAGTTGTGCAAACAGACCCAATTAGCTTTCTGTATTGTTGACTGGGCATGTGTGAGAGGGCCGGTTGACTAGTCAACAAATTTCTTTGACGAATAGCAAGATGCCAAGTGACATGTTTTTATTGTTGCAAAGTGGTGTTTTTTGGAATGTTATTATTGGTCGGTGGGAGACCAATGAGGAGGAGACACATGGCTCAGCTAGGGCTGCCACGTGTCCCCCTCATGGTGTATTGAAATTTTTGGTTATGGACCTGGCGGGTGTCGAACACAAGACCTCTCCTCTAGCAATGTTACTTAACCATATATGCATGCCACTTCTATTTATGTTTTAACGATGGCAGAGTTTGGGGGGAAGGGGGCTAGGGCTTAGCCCTGCCCCCCCTCGATATGACATTCATATAACCAACAACAAGAACTGGGGGCGCGTAGTTAGCTACCCAGTCCATTGACCGTAACCGTTACTGAAACAATCCATCTGACCACTCCAATGCACCTGCAGTTTAATGCCTAAGGTTTGGGGAGAAGGGCTAGTGCCGAGGGCTAACCCTTGGGCACATGGACCCCCCATATGCCCTGAAATTTTTCCTTTTTAAGGCCTTAGGAGACTTTTAATGTGGCCACCAAATCCGCCTGAATTCTAGCGGAATTGTGGGCTTGTTAGCGGAAAACGGGCCAAATTTGGTGTTTAGTGGCCGAATTCTGGGCAATTTGTGGAGCAGATTGTGGAGAAACTTGGGGAAGTCATAACTTTCTCAATTTTCAACCAAATTGGATGCAAAAAGAGGCTAAGGTGCCATTTTTTACTATTCTAGACTTAATGGAATAGGTCTCAATATCCGTAGAGCACTCTAGATAGGTTTTTTTGCAGGTTGAAGCCTAAGGGTGCCATGATCAACCATGGAGTTGAGGCAACTTATGGAGAAATTTAATGATGAAGATGGCATTGCAGGGGTTGTCTATTCTCCATATTCTTTCCGAAACAAAAAAATGCATCAGTGCTGTAACTTCTCATTATTCTTTCCTCTTTATGTCTTTGAAGGAGAGATTTGTTCATGTACTACAAGGTGTTTTGTGGTTCAATTGTAGCTCTTCAAATTTGGAGTTTAGGATATTGATGTAGATGCCTATTGTTGTTGATTATTTACATGCTTGACTGAAGGTTAGCCTGCTCATGGGATGATGTTCTTGCAGTAGTATGTTTCTTTGTAGGATAAACTAATCATTCCTTTGTTAAACATTTGTTGTACTCCTCTTTACAAACCATTGAGCATAATGAGAAGGGATCATGCCATTAGAGCTGATCCAAGGAGATGTAGCCCAGGAGGGTTGAACTCCTTAAACAATGGCTGGTGTAAGAATATTGATTACATGCTTCCATTTTATGTTTGATTTCATGTAAAATAATTCATGAACATAAATTAACAAAAACACATAAAACCACCTGCTTCTACTTGCCATTTGGAGGACAAACCTTAGTCACAAATATTTTTATTCTGAATAGGATATTAGCATAACATCACTAATATTCCCATTCAGATCAATGGAGTGCATCATTTTTTTGGGATTGATTTGGTTAGCTTATAGTTGTTCACCTTCAACACAATGAACTACCACTCACCTATGTGTATTTTTGGGTGTGGGTAAATCCAAAGCATGACTATTTGTATCCCATTTCTCTTTATATAAACAATGAATTCTAAGTCAAGTAATGATCCTCTTCTTATTGCTATTCTAAGAATAAGTTTTTAAAGTTTTTATTACGTCTTGTGCATGGCTTGTTGAGTTAGTCTTGCCTAAAAAGTGTCAAAGTTTTAATTATGCCAATATTACTAGGTGGTGATACTCTAATGTCGGTTAAATCTACCCATGAATAAAGTTCTATGCAAAGAAGTGAGAAATCAAACATTTGATTGAATTTCATTAATAAAAGCTAACCAAACCTAGTTCATGAATTAGATATCCAAAATATTTGGAATATAAAGATATCCATTAGGATAAATAAATAATATATAAATCTATGAGTAAAGATGATATGATATGATTGGATTACAAATAATGACCTCGTATATATACCTAAGCCATATTACATTTCCTTTAGAATCATGTCCTCTGAGACATGTCCTTTAATTATTACTAATTATATCTTATTATTTAAATATATTTATATTTATATATATTTATATTTGTTACATCGCCTTCCCTTTGAAAAATGATTTGTCCTCAAAGCATGCTTGTGGAAGGGATTAAGTTCTATTTCCTTGGCTTGTAATGTCTTCACATCATTCTTTGTTTTTGGAGCTATAATAGTTGATGATACACCAACATAGATCCATTTTAACTTTGGATCTACCAAGCGTCGAGAGGGATCAAATCTCTCAAGATGCACACCTCGTTTTGAATGCAAAACCCGACGAAATGTTTGCACCTAATAAGACTTGATTCCTCTCCAAGGCGCTTAGTAGACAAGGAGTTCAAATGGATCTATGTTGGTCCTTGATAATATCATTCATATTTATATAAGTTCACATCTCTACATCTAAAATATTCTCATATTTAATTATATTAAAACCCCGATTCATATAATTACGTATATATGAGCTTGAAATTTTTATTTTACATGTTATATATATATATCTAGAGAGAGAGAGAGAGAGAGAGAGAGAGAGAGAGAGAGAGAGTTTTTGGTTAAATTATAACCGATAATTTCCATTATATTAAAAGCACTGAGCTAGGGGCTTAATGTGATTATAACATAATTATATATACATTCTCTCACCATTTACATCGCTTTATAAGTGTTTCCTCCAAAGAAAATAGAAATTTTTCAATATTATCACAATTATATACTCTCCAAAATTGGCCCACAAATAAATAAATTACATAACATTCCAAGACATTTTGCATTATCCATTTGGAGGTTGATCCTCCTCCTTGTTGTTCTAGATATCCAACAAATTGCTTACCTCATTCAACCTCTAAATCAATTCTTCCAACTTAGATCTGATGTAACCCAATTCATCTTCCAATCTCTGGAATCTGAACTGAATCGTTTGGATGTTGTCCATGAGCATTGACAAAATCACAATATAACAAATTGAATTGAATTGAATTCATTTATTAATTTTTACTTTTTAGTACATTTCTAATTGAGTCGAAATTATGTTTTATTATTATTATTTGTTGAACTGATGCATCAATTTATGGGCACTACAACATATCCTCCATATTTTGCTAAAGTGTATCGCTTAGATCAAAGACAATATGAACCTTTGAGTGTTGATCAAAATTGATGAATCGTTAAACAATTCAACCATCTTAATTCATCCTTTGCAAGAGACTGCACTTCCCCAATGAATTGTTATCACGAGACTTAATTTTGTTGATATCAAATGTTTTTCAAAAGATAAAGTAGTTGTTTAAGTCCTAAATGGTATTAATACACTGACTAGTTGAGATAATGTCTTGGAATGTCATCATCTTCTTCTTATAAGAAAACATAATTTTTTTTTTTTTTCTCTCGATTTAAAATAAAGATACATAAATTTTCAAACCAAAGTCTCAAAATTATGCCAATACCTTCTTTTGACATATTTGCAACATTGAATTGATATATATATTCATAATTGTAGAGACCAATCCTATGATTTACTAGATGAGCGCTAGGATTTACTTTTTTTTTTTTTTTTTAAATAAAACACAGTAACTAGGAATTTAAATCATAATCATACAAGCTGAAACTCGGTAAAATTAAATCAAGTATTTCAAGTACATAAATTTAACTTCCTAACACATACATATAATTAACTTGATTATAGGCACCATGAAATCATCATAATTAAAAAACAATATAACTAACACATGTACCGTTCACCCTTAGACGAGAACCAAACTTGACTTGCCGCTGCTTGAGCTCCTTTGTTGTCGTCCACCTCCAAGCCTGAATGTTGTCGTACTTAGTCCGAATGTAATGACCCATCGGTTGACCTCCCAGCCTACTCCTTGGGTACTCTCCTTTCCCGTGGACCCCCGAGCTGCAATGGGGTTGTACAACGAAGGAATGTGCTAGTTGATAGAGGTGAGCCCCTCTTGGCTCAAGAGTCCCCTCTCTATAATACTCTATCCCACCAAACTCAATATAGCTCGTAACCACTCAAAATGACATAATCTCCTCCATCCAACAATAGGGTAAACAAAATAAGGTCATTTTTCTCTTCCATTTCCCTTTCTTTTATAGAAGGTTTCATATGTGACACTTGGAATTTCATGGATAAATAATTATTTTTTTATTACCCCAAAATTTGATTATTCACCCACCCATGTGTCACCCTCTCATCAAGACTCTCCAAAACTAATTTACTTAATTATTTATTTAAAAATAGTATTTCCCTCACCCCAACAAGGTTTCCTATTTCTTCTCCTAGTTGTCTCTTGATTCCCCCTTTTTACTCTTTAACTTGTGTTTATTACTGAAGTTAATTGATGATTCTCAGATTTAGTCCCTTAACTAACTTAGTTTGTTCTCTTGATCAATATTCTTATGTTGGCTCTTGCCACATGGAAGTTCTCTAAATTTCTCAAATTTTAATTTATTAATCTTATTTTAATTCACCACCCTCTTCTCTTAATGAAGTTTTTAATAAATATTTCTAAACTCTATGTCCCTCTTTCCCCTTTTTGCCTAATTAAGTCTTATGTACTTAATATTTTGTTTTAACATGGAAAGGGTAGAGTTATCATGGTAAATATTTTATCTCTTCTTATCCCTCCCTTACCCTAAGTTTTATTCTTGATTTAATTCCTTTGGTTCTAACATCATATGTCACTTGCTATGAATTAGTTAGATTTTAATATATTGATTATATTTATTAGTTTCTTTAATGATGTCGACGGTGTCAAGATGGTCATGCCCTCCAAGAACTTCCATTCGAAGTTCCAAGGGTGCCATGCCTAATGATTTATTTTTGATACCAAGGGTGCCAAGTCGATCGTGCCCTTCAAGAATTTCTCTTGAAATTCCAAGGGTGCCACACCACTTGCCCTTCAAGTATCCAGTGGTTACGAGGGGAAAATTACATGTGCAATGCCAGAGACCCCTATCATCTCGCATGTTGCCTTCTATAGTGAGACTAATGGTGATGGGGATCAAGGAATCCGCCTTGATGCGCGCCCCCCAGAAAATCCTCGTGAGCGAACCAAATTTGGGACCTGCCCTCACGACATCGTGATCTTGAAGGCGAAGGTATTTCGACATTTCCAGCCTAAGTCACGGCGGGAGTGCTAGTGGGTGAGATCAAGAACACTGTTCCACCCCTCCCATGTTGTTCCATTCAATTTTACAACCCCATCACCCGTATGTGAGTCATTCGGCCAAAAAAATAACATGTTCCTGTAACCACTGACATATCATCAAAGTATATGTAATATATATAACAAGTTTCAAACTGAACTTAGAATTTCAAAGACAAAATATTAATTTTTATCAAACCATATGTTATCCTCTCATCATATGCGAGTGCCTCTGGTGGTTTCCTGTCATACTCAATAATCATCAGTAACAAAGTTCTCGGTGTTAGTCATTATCATAATAGAAACATCATCATGACCTAGTCATTCACATCATTGTTTATTTTGAATCAGAACTAATGTAAGTAGCTACATATGGGACACATCCATCATGTTTATCATAATCATAACATCAATGGTAAATTACATATCCATCAAATCCACCACCATCCTAACACCGACTAAGAAATAAACACATCCACTAATGGTAGAGTAAAGTGTCTGTATCCTCCACCTGAGGTCCTCAAATAATAATGTGTGAGCCTTAAGGGCAAATCAATTTTTATGTCATATCATGGTTAGAAATATAGAGTGGGGCACTACAATAATCATCAATTGTCACTTGCAAGTTATTATTTTCACATCGTCCATTGAAATAAGAAGCTTTTCTATTTCAATTATATTTTGTTATATAAATGGAAAATTCATTTTCAAATCAATGTTAATGTAATTTCCCTCATGGTTCTCATTCATAACGATGTCAATATATTTTCCTTGAATAATCCCTTTTAAGATAATAACCCACAACATGTAATTAAACAACATTTATGAGAGAATTTTCTTCCTTCATTTGATTAAAATTAATTTTAAATATTTAAATACTCCTTTTATTTTAGTACTAAGAAATTTATCTTTGTTGAATGTGTTATCATTGATGTCAAGCTCAAGGATAATTCCTAGTGGACACAGTGTGGACACGTGACTTTCAAAATCAAGGGGAGTTCTCAGTAAAGGCCATGAATGATTCACGGGCCTGTTTAGCAAGTTAAACACTTAGTTGAGTTTCAAAATTTGCTTGTATTCATTCCTCTAACAAATATCTAGGCATCTTGCATTTATCTGGGGCTCTAAGATGTATCCAAGCCTCTCATGTTATATGGGCATCCAAACATATTGGGATGAGCTAAGGAAAACACTTAAAAATACCTAGATTTCATACTTTTTGTCCTTTTCCAATAGGAGGACCCCAGGTAAAACATAGCAATATAGGTGGCACTAGGTGGAAAAGCGGTTGACATGACAACATGAGGAGCTTACATGTGGCACTTATCTTTGGTGTTTTTTGGTGGTGAATTAGATAGGTGGAAGGTGACACGTGGCATGTACCTGAACATGTGGCAAAAATAGGGAACACCACATGAAACATGTTGATTTGGAAGATGTTGTTGAAAATGGAAACAAGAAATATTGAAAATGGCACCCAAAAATGTCATCAAAGGGGGCTTCTGATTTATTTTTCCCTTCATTAACTTGGAAGAGAAATTGTAATTTCATCTCATGAGAACTTGTATTAGTTAACTAAGTTACGAAGTCTTAGTTAGCTTAGGAAATTCAAGTTGAGGGTCAGAGGGGAGGCATGTAGAGTTCTCCCATGATTTTAGGGGGGTCCAGTTACAATTTATTTTGAGTTTTAATTAGTTAACTCAATTAATTGAGTTAAAATTAGTTTAACTAGTTCTAATTGAGAAATGAGCTAGTGAGAGGTCCAGTGAATTAAATATGATTTAATTCACATGCAGTGATCAATCAAATAATGATAATTCACTATAAATAGTTGTTGCATGTCAGTTCAAAGGAAGACCCAGTTGAGATTGAGGTTAAATGGAATATAACTATTAGTTGTATAATTAGAAGATTGTACAGGTCATGCATGAGGTCATCAAGATGCCTTGAAGGAATTGCACAATCAATTCTTGGGAATTTCCTATTTAATAGGGCCACAATTCCTCCAACAATGTGTAAGCCAGGCTGGTGAGTTAGGTGCAAGTTTTTGGTTAAGTATTGGACCAAACTTGCTAGGATCAGAGTGAGACAATCAAAGATAGTGAAGAGGTTTCTCAGGAAGGGAAATAACATTATATTGTTTTATATTCTTGACTTTATGCAATATACAAATAACGGGGTTTTTAGCTGAGGCTTTCCCCAGATACATATTGTGTTGTGCGATTGATAATTTCTTTCTCTTAATTATTATGTGATTATGCGATTGAAATTGGGTTCCACAATTTTTAGAAGGATTTATTATTTTGTTTTAGTACATTACAAGTTCAGTTGAATCCCTTTGGATAATTTCTACAGATGACATGGCAATGACATGGAAGTCTATATGGAAATATCTAATGTCTTGGGATTTTTTCTAGGGTAGTGTTTTGGGGAAGGTTTCCTATTTATTTCAGTTTGAAAAAAATAATGAAAAAAAAAATTGCGGAAAAAATAACAGACCAACCCTAGTGGGGATCTTACAAGGATATTTGACCATTCGATGTTCTAGAAGTGAACCAAATATGGTACTGGAAAATTACTTGGATCTAGATTCAAGCGAAGGAAATTAAGTCAAGGTTCCGACAGTGAGATTTTGTGTGGAGGAGAAAATTCATCCAGGTATTCGACCATCCATGTGTGAAGAAAGTGTACTCATTAGAAAATGAGTCAAATTTCAAATTTGAGTGAAGAAAATCAAATCGGTCAAGGTTCTATTTGGTTTAATGTTTTGAATAGAAAAAAAAAATATTTAGACAACCAACGATGTGCTTGTGTACGTAGTTTGGTTGATTGACAAAGACCCAAATTCTAGGTACATTAGAGAGGTGAGTTAAGACTAGGGTCCCAACCCTAGGTCAAGAAGGTGTTGAAGTCCAAAAATAAATTGCAGCACCTACACTAGTGTGGGACCAGGAGGTCCAAGTAGCACCTACACTAGTGTGGGACCACGAGGTCTTAACAGCACCTACACTGGTGTGGGCTAAATTTTTTGCAATGTCTATTTTAATTTTACCTTAATTAAGATGGATAATAAAATGTAATCTTATCTCATAATCACTTGTAATAGTTAAATAAATGTGATAAACTCAGATAGCTCATGAATTCCGAGTTGAGGGTAGTTGGTGAGGCATTCAGAGTAATTCTAGTTGTAACAGAGTTCGAAGTGTAGTGGTGCATTAGTTTAATACATGTTGTAATCAGTTAACTCAGTTAAGTGAGTTAAAGTCAATTGTGCTAGTTGTAACTGTTTGTTGCACTAGTGAGAGATCAAGTGGATTAAATATTATTTAATTCACAATCAGTGATATAGCATGCAAATGATGATTTACTATTATTAGCTGCATGCATGTCAGTTCCATTGGAGACCCAGTTGAGATGTAGGTGAAAGGGATGCTAACTATCAATTGTAGGATTATTGGGTTGCAACCATGCAACCAAACACCAATTGGATTGCCCATGATCCTTGCATAGTAAAGGAAGGCCAAAATTCCTAAATAATAGGGATTTCATTCCACATGAATTGTGCAAGCAAGGCAGGCTGTTTAGAGGCTGAAAATTGGCTAAGTGTTGGTCATTTTTTGTCCAGGAGAGTGTGAGACAATTAGCTGAGTACATGAGACTTTTGTGAAAAGAGTTGTATTGTAATTGTTTCATGTATCCATGCTGAATATACAATAGAAATAAGTGGGGTTTTGAGTAGCAATCTTTCCCTGGGAAATTATCTGTGTTGTGGTTTGATTGATTCTTCTTTGCTTCATGTGATTGGTGATTGTGTTTTAATTTCTGCAATTGATATGTGGAAGTGATTCAATATCTAGATTTAGTACATTGTTAGATCGGATTGAATCCATGATATACATATTGTTTGTATAATTTCTACATGGTATCAGAGCACAGGAAATCACAATAGGGGAGGAGAAGCCGAGTTTGTGACTAAATAGAATTCAAATTTGCAGAAGACTTTCTTGGTGGTACAGGTGATTCAGGATCGAAATGGCTTTCAATGGCTTGAGATTAGAGTATGCACTTGAGGGAAGCTATAACTATATTTCTTGGGAAGACATGATGGAGGCAGTACTGGAGGACAATGGATTGAAGGAATTCATTAACAATGATGTTCCCAAACCCGCTGTGACAGATGCTGCAAATATTGATGCATGGCAAAAGAAAGTTTCAAAGGCGAGGAGGATCTTACTGGAGGGAGTACGAGACCACATTGTCTCAAGTATCCATGGAAAAGCCACACCATATGAAATGTGGGAAGCTTTGATAGATATATTTCAAAGCAACAGTGATCATAGGAAATTGGCACTGAAAGATAAACTCAGGAAGATCAAAATGGAGAAAGGCGACTCCATGCCATAATATTTAACAAAGTTTGTCCAATGTCAGGATGAGCTTGGGAGTGTTGGCATTACTGTCGCTGATGATGATTTTGTGAGCCTAGCTCTTCTAGGACTTCCCAAGGGTTGGCATAGTTATCAGGACTCTGTCAATGGAAGGGAAAAGCTGCAAGAATGGGAACAAATTTAGTCGGATTTGGTGGAAGAGGAGTTTAGAGGGAATACCAGAGATGGATCTTCATCTAAGAATGAAGATGAAGAAGATTTTGCTTGGGCTGCCAAAGCAAAGAAGGGGAAAGGAAAGAAATTCGATTCCAAATCCAAGTCCGGTAAAGATGGCAAGAAGCGCAACATGTCCATGGTGAAGTGTTTTCATTGTCACGAGCATGGAATTATGCCACTAATTGTCCACAAAAGAACAAGAACAAGAAGGCTTCAGGATCTGTAGCTGGTGAGGCTTTGGCCTTGAAATTTGAGCTTGACTTCTTGCTCATTGCATGCATGGTTTCAAGTGCAATGGGATCGGTGTGGTATTTGGATAGTGGTGCATCCTTTCAGATGGCGGCAGACAAAGAAATTTTTAGTAGCTTGGAGGAGAAGGACCTTCAGATGCATATCGAAATGGGTGATGATGGGCTGTACAGTGCTACCGGTATTGGTACTATTACATTTGAGAGGAATTCATGTAAACCCTTTCAATTAAAATATGTAATGCAAGTACCATGCTTGAAGAAAAATTTAGTCTCAGTTGCAATGTTGGTGGATAGAGGCTATGATGTTGTTTTCAGTGAAGGAAAATATTTCCTGCGACACAAAACAACAGGACAAGACAAGAATATTGGGATTTGAGTTAAGAATCTCTATAAACTTGATGTAGATGGCTGCACAACATTGATGGGTAAGTGGAAAAAGTGGTGAGCCGAGATGAGGGTGAGTTATGGCATAGAATATTGGGCCATATTCACCACGAAGCCTTAAAAGTCATGCTAAATATTTCTACGAGTCTTTCCAAGGGTACACTTGCGCATTCAGACACATGCAAGGGATTTACTATGGGAAGGAGAACCGAGCCTCCTTTCATGCAAGGACACCTTTCATGAGAAGGAGAACTGAGCCTCAAGGGATCCTTGAGAGAGTTCACTCAGACGTGTGTGGACCATTATCTACTGCTTCGACAACAAAGCATAAGTACTATGTGATATTTGTTGATGAATTTTCTCGAAAGTGCTGGATCTACTTCATGTTGAAGAAATGTCAGACGTTCTCAAATTTTTTTGAGTTCAAAGCACTATTGGAGAAAGACACGGGGAAGCATGTGAAGGCTCTTAGGACCGAAAATGGTGGTGAGTACATCTCCAATGAATTCAAGAACTTCTATAGCAAGGAAGGAATTCAGAGAGAACTAATTGCAGCTCATAACCCACAGGAGAATGGGGTTGCAAAGAGAAAGAACAAAACAATTGTGAGTGCAGCAAGAGCGATGTTGCATGATCAGGGCCTATCGTTGCAACTATGGGTGGAAGCATGCAACACAACAGTATTTGTGTAGAACCATTTTCCTCATAGGATACTTGGCATGAGTACACCATAAGAGTCTTTTACTAGTAAGAAACCTGATGTTTCACATTTTAATATTTTTGGCTCATCTGTTTATGTGCATGTGACCAAAGACGCCAGGAAGAAGCTGGAACCAACAACTGACATTGGGATATTTTTGGGGTACACTGAAACTCCCCACAACTATCAGGTGTATTTTCCAAACAACAAAATGACTGTTGTGCGATGAGATATAGAGGAGAAAGCCATGCGATTGTCCCTTGAGAGGGAGATGGATTTGCATGCAAAGGAGGAACTCTTGGTTCCAAAGGATGAGCCTCAAGATGTGGAGCAGCCACCTGCAGAGGATCATGGAGTGACAGAAACACTCATGCAGAGCCATCCACTAGAAATGGTAGAAGGCGCACCATGAAAGATGATAGATTGAGACTTGATGCAATAGAGAATGTAGGTGCCCCTACTTCACTGCGTAGACAGATATAGTCTCCAGACAGGTTTACTGGATACATGGCTCTGATGAGCAAGTGTATTGTGACAGAACCATCTTCCTTTCAGGAGGCAGTGCAACAACCAATTTGGGTCGATGCAATGGTGAAGGAGTATGACTCCATTGTCAATAACAGTGCATGGGATATTTTCCCAAGATCGGTTGGTAAATCAGTGGTTGGATCTAGATGGGTCTACAAGGTAAAGCAAGCTACTGATGGGAGTGTGGAGAAGTACAAGGCCAAATTTGTGACCCGGGAATTCTCACAGATTGAGGGGACTGACTATGATGATACTTTTGCACCAGTTTCAAGGCACTCTTCCATTATATCTATCCTTGCATTCTCAGCGCAGATGGGGTGGCACATTCATCAGATGGATGTGAAACTGTGTTTCTCAATGGAGTTATTTAGGAAGAAGCGTGCATAGAGCAACCAAAAGGTTTCGAGATAGTTGATGTTGAATCACATGTGTGTCGACTTAAGAAAGCATTATATGGGCTGAAGCAAGCACCCCGTGCTTGGTACACTTGGATTGCCAACTATTTCATTGGGTTGGGCTTCACCAAAAATGAAGCAGATGTAAAATCGTACCATATTTTGGTTGATGGTAAGCTCTTGATTATCGTACTTTATGTTGATGATCTAATCTTGACAGGTGATGAGCAGCTGATACACTCATGCAAGGAGGATCTTTCAAGGAAGTTTGAAATGAAGGACATGGGACTCCATTATTTCCTAGGCTTGGAAATATGGTAGGGATATGGTGAAATTTTTTTTTCTCAAGGCAAGTATGCCAAAGAGATACCGGGTAAGTTTCACATGGAGAGTTGTAAACCCATGGACACTCCTCTTCGAGGAAATTGGAGGAAAGAGGATGCTACTTTTGGAGAAGTAGTGGATGCTGTTGTCTATAGGCAGTTAGTTGGTTCACTGATGTACTTAGTGAACACTAGACCAGACATTTGCGACACAGTTAACCAGCTGAGTCAAGCTATGGTTAAGCCTACCAAGCTCTTTTGGAAGGCGTGGAAGCATGTCTTGAGATATCTCCGGAGCACTACAATGTATGGATTATGGTATAGACGTACAGAGGGAGTGAAGCTACAAGGCTTCACGGATTCAGGTTAGGCAGGTAGTCCCTCAGACAGAAAGAGCACATCAAGAGGGATCTTTAGCATATGATCGACAACAATTTATTGGTACGACGGGAAGTAGAAATCTGTGGCATTCAGTTCAGCGGAGGCAGAGTACATGGCAACAAGTCAAGCTGCATGTGAGGTTATTTGGATGAGAAAGATACTGGTTGGTTTGTTTGGTTCTCAGATGGATTCAACAGTGATACATTGTGATAACCAGGGTTGCATTAAAATCTCGATTAATCCTGTCTTTCATGATAGATCCAAGCACATAGACATTCGGTACCACCATATTAGAGATTGTGTGTAAAGGCACATAATGTTACTTTAGTACATTCCCACGAAAGATCAGGATGCAGATATTATAACGAAGGTGCTCACCAAGAGGAAATTTGAATACCATAGAGGCAGGATCGGGGTGAAGGATAATCCATTTCATGTTGAAAGGGAGTTTTGAAGTCCAAAAAAAAATTGCAGAACCTACACTAGTGTGGGACTAGGAGTTCCAAGCAGCACCTACACTAGTGTGGGACCAGGAGGTCTTAGCAACACCTACACTGGTGTGGGCTAAATTTGGTGCAATGTCTATTTTAATTTTCCCTTAATTAAGGTGGACAATAAAATGTAATCTTATCTCATAATCAGTTGTAAGAGTTAACTGAGTGTGATAAAATCATTTAGCTCATGAATTTAGAGTTTAGGGTAGTTTGTGAGGCATGCAGAGTAATTCTAGTTGTAACAGAGTTCGAAGTGTAGTGGTGCATTAGTTTAATGCATGTTGTAATTAGTTAACTCAGTTAAGTGAGTTAAAGTTAGTTGTGCTAGTTGTAACTGTTTGTTGCACTAGTGAGAGATCAAGTGAATTAAATATTATTTAATTCACAATCAGTGGTCTAAATATTATTTAATTCACAATCAGTGATCTAACATGCAACTGATGATTTACTATTATTAGCTTCATGCATGTCAGTTCCAGTGGAGACCCAGTTGAGATGTATGTGAAAGGGATGTTAACTATTAGTTGTAGGATTATTGGGTTTCACCCATGCAGCCAAACACCCATTGGATTGCCCATGATTCTTGCGCAGTCAAGGAAGGCCAAAATTCCTAAAGAATAGGGATTGCATTCCACATGAGTTGCGGAAGCAAGGCAGGCTGTTTAGAGGCTGAGAATTGGCTAAGTGTTGGTCATTTTTTGTCCAGGACAGTGTGAGACAATTAGCTGAGTACAAGATACTCTTGTGAGAAGAGTTGTATTGTAATTGTTTCATGTTTCCATGCTAAATATGAAATATAAGATAGTGGGGTTTTGAGTAGCAAGCTTTCCCTGGGAAATTATCTTTGTTGTGGTTTGATTGATTCTTCTTTGTTTCATGTGATTGGAGATTGTGTTTTAATTTCCGCAAGTGATTTGTAGAAGTGATTCAATATCTAGCTTTAGTACATTGTTAGATCGAATTAAATCCATGATATACATTTTGTTTGTATAATTTCTATAGAAGGGCTAAGTGCTCAACACTCAAGATTAAAAGGCTATTAAGAGGAAATTTTAGGCATATAGTTATCCACTTAGTTTGAATATTGTTCACCATTACAAAGTATACGATATATAATAAGACAATGTCAGAATGCCTGGTCATGAGGAAGGGTGTTAAAGGTGAATAAAGGCACGAATAAGGTAAAGGATGTAAAATGGTGCTCACACCATATTTAAATATGAATGATTTATTAAATATTATCTTTGTGTGAAAGGTAAAGGAGAAAATAAACATGTGGAGAGCACAAGCATAATTTTTGTGTGAGAACTATGTAAGAGTAGAAGAAAACTATTGAGATTTGGTTTTTTAAGAGTCAAAATATAAAGCACAGAGAGAGTATGTTGGAAGATCTAAGAGTAGTCACATGCAAAAAAATTGTGTGTAGGAGAGAAGTGTGAGATTTGGGTCGGAAAAGAGTAAAGGATAGAGTGTTGTGTTTTCCAACATGACAAAATAATGCCAGTGAACCAAAAAGAAAAGGTTGTTGCTGAGAAAGAAAGAAAGGAAGGATATTTGACTTAAAAATTGTTCAAGAATAAGAATTGAAGAAAGGTTCCTCTAGATCTAATCTGAAAATGTGATGAAATAAAGATCTATAAGGTAAAATGAATTGGATTAACAGATCCAAAATGGGATTGTGCTTCCTGCAAGTTAGTGTTTTCAAATCTAAGGGGTTTGGTACCTCCAACAAGTTGGTTCTTGAAAATTTAAGGGGATTGGTGTCTCTTGCAAGTCAATGCTTGAAAGATGAAGGGATTGGTGTCTCTGTAGGTTGGTGCCTACAAATATTGTAATAATAGGTTGGTGTTTGCTTGAATCAATTAATTAAAACAAGTTTTATGGTTTTATCCTAGATGTTTTTCCACATATATTCTATGTTCAATGCTCTTTGTGTGATTGGTGTAATATTTTGAGATTGAATATTTTAAATAATGCAAAATTGTATTATATTGATTCACCCACTATTATGCGGAACTTGTACTATTACAGACAAAAGTGAATTTCCTAGATCTAGTGGTCTGATCTAGAACAACAAAAGACAAAAAGGTTTGTGTTTCCCTTAAATAAATTAGAAAATGGGAAAGAAGCCTGCCTAGAATCTAGAGTAAGGATTCCTCTCCTCCTCGCTTGTAATCTCCAACTCTAGATTCAAGTGTTATAATTAGAACCTCCACACACAATTAAAAAAAGAAAACGACGTAAAACATCCACGTAGCATAATCTAAAATCTCTATTCAATGAATCAACATGGAATTAAGATACACGAGTGCAAACATAACACAAGATATAGGAAAACAAGATGTTCTTTGTGTTAACAAATATAGGAGAGAGTTACAACTATAAATAGAAGTTGACTTTGTATATGTCTCCACATGTTGACTTTTCCTTCCTTGCCACAAAACACACCTCAACACCAACCCTAATGCATGAATGTGATAACTCCTCTAGGTTCAAAGTAGCAACATGAGGGCACTATCAATCTCCAAAAGCTAACCTAGACCTTATGGGAGGCAAAAAATATATAGGGTAAGAGTTGTAGTTTCAGATTTACCATATTAGGCTTGAGATCCACATATGATCGTAGGATGATCTCAAGGAATAAAAGATATATCCATTAGAGTAGGATCAGATAATTCGAGACCTCTATCCATGGCAAGTAGTGAAAACTACCTTGGAAGTTTCTGGAAGGATAAGTTTCACAAAGATTTTTTAATTTTCCCTAAATTATAGAATCAACGCAGTTGCTCAGTTATGCAAGGTGAATTGTAGTGAACCCTCAAATAAGGAGAAAATTCATTGCAACATAGTTGATTTGTTATGCAGAGTGTGATTAGCCCAAAATTATGGTTTAGGGCCTCAGAACTCAGTTTTTAAGTGTTGCAAGTCAAGGAGAGGTTTAGGGATAATGACAATGTGTTCAAGGATGTTGATTGATGTGATGTCTAGGTCTATTGAATGGATGTGAAAAAATGTCATATAACAATGTGCTTTGAGCACCTATCGTCAATATACCAATGCCATTATTGATTGTGAGCATACAATGAAAATTAACATTCTTCAACTCATTTTGGTTTCTTTTTCCACCTCTCAATGTTTTCTTGTAGTTGTATCTACTTCAGAAATTATTGTTAGGAAGGATTTATGAATCTACTTCTAAATTCACTTTCCTTGTGCCCAAAATTATTGCAATTATAACATTCAACTTCATCCAAGGGAGGAGAGAATAAATTGTTATTGCTAGCATAAGGATTCCTAGATCTAGGAATTAAGAACTAACTAGATCTAACATTTTCATTTATGATATATCTGTGGGATCTACAATTTGTAGCCTTATGACCAAAATTATGACATGAGAAATAATAGCCATAAAGGAGATTTGGGTATGTGAAAATGCATTTCCTCCATGGAGGAGTGGTTCTATTGAACCCTTTTTGTCTTTCTTATTGATTCTTTGATTTATCTTGAGTATCTTTTGTGGAGCTGATGGGATATTTACTTTGTTGGATGTTCCTTTTGTCAATGCCTTTATTTACCTCACTCAACCTTACTTTGAGTGTATTTGCATAGTTTATGGGCTCTCCTTTTTTTAGGGACTTTGTGCTTGAATATTATTTTTATATGTCATGATGGTATTTGTAACCTAGACCTGTCTTGATTACTGATGATTTTTTTGAGGGTTTTAGAGACATTTACAAATCTTAAGTTCAGATCCACTTGAGCTCTAGATTTGTCTATATCTATTCTTAGAGAATCACCTCTGCTTCAAGCCTCTCACACATTTTGTCCCATTTTGTCAGCTGCTTCAAAAGGATTTCTTCTCTTCTCTTTGCTTCTTCAAGTTGAGTCTTTAGAAGGATGATTGCTTCCTCATTTGTGATTAAGTATCTATTTTCATATTATTTGGATAGCTCCTTTCTTAAGGATGTGTTATGATCTTCTAGCCTTTCACAACTCTTTTGCTTGTCGTATAGATACTTTAATAGGATTCCTTTAGTTCTTTCTACTTCTTCTATTAAATATGTTGGATATTAATTGATTCTTAATTAGAATAATGATTTTATTTTTCTACATTTAACAACTTTTCCTCCAACCTTTTTTTCTTTCTTCTAGCATTCCTTGGCTCATTCAAAGTGCTAATTAATTCTCTTTCAAGGTCAACTTCACCTCAAATTCTTACTAAACATCTCGATTATCTTTGTAATTATATTTTATTTATATGGCCACAAGCATGGGTTCATCTAGCTCTTCTTCGAATGCTTGTTCATTACTCTCTTATGATGAGTAGTTTCCTTCTTTGGAATAAACGATCTTATTCATTTGATAGATTCCCTTATATTTATGAGATCTACTTCTATTCTTATACTCTCTTTCCTTTTCATGATATTCTACTTTAGGATAAGGAAATTGAGAAGAAAAATGGCCAATTCTACCACAATAGAAACATTAAAGAGGCAACTTACCTTTATACTTGCCAAATCCCCTTTTGAGTTTCCTTATCTATTGAACTACCTCTGGATTTGACTCATGGTTGGAGAAATATTGATGTTATTTTGTTTTCTTTGAGACTTTCAAGGCAACCTCCTTTGGTATCGACCTCTATTTTCCAATCCTTATTTGATATGTTGTGATAATTATGTGTAGTCCTATTAGGTCCCTATGATACTAGAGTAGCCACTTATTTTTATTGTTAGTGTAGCCCCATTATTGTTATTGTTGTGCTCATGTAGTCCAAATATTGTTATTATTGTGCCCCACAAAATCCCACTGTTGTTATTGTTTTTCCCTTACATTATTATTGTTATGTAGGCTCTGATTATATACCCCTTAGATTTCTATATATAGAAAGTAGGTTTTTTCATTTGAATCATCTAGGAATTCTTCATTTATGTATTGTAAAAGAGGTCCCCCCCTCAAAGTGGATTTTTTTAAAGTTGTTAAGCAATATTTTCTTCTATTTTGTGAGTTGGTTGCATAACATTTGGTATCATAGCTTTGGATTCTAGGGTTTCGCTTCTTAAAATAGGTCATCTTGGAATTTTCGCAATAATTTTTTTTCTACGAAGCTTTAGAAGCTGAAATTGAAACCACATGGAGTCAAAATACTGATTAAATTTGTGCCATAATTTTAGAGATTTGTTCTCTATATTTTTGGAGATATGATCTGAGTATGTTCGGGTTCATTAGGGGAATTTTGAGGTGTAAAATGGGCCTCCTAAGGAAATAATAAAATATTAGCTAAACTAATAAAATAACATTTATGAATTTGCAATTCACTTTATGCACCAAAATCCATGTAACCATGGTTAAATTCAATTCAAAAGTTGTACCAAAATAAAATTAATAAAAATATTGTATTGATGTGACTATAAATAAGAATGAGATTTTCAAGAAAAATTCATATTCATTACACAATTAATGCATTTGTCCTTTGTACTTAAATAACTTAAAAATAAAACATAAATATAAATTCATAAATTCTTAATTATAGAATATACTATTAATTTAAATTTATATTATTTAAATTATATAATAACATGTAATTAATATACTATATAAAAATAATATAAAATAATATATTGTTTTATATATAAATTTTATATTACATAGTGAATAGATTTGATTTATAAATAAATATTTGAAAATATAAAAATACAACATTTATTGAAAAGTGTGTAAATACATGAAGATTGTGTAGGGATATGCATTGTTTCTTTCAAAAAACATGAAATAACAATAATAATATTTTATTTAAAAAATGTGAAATGACATTTATTATGAGTACTTTACTTTATGACTTTAAAAGTACTTAGAGCACTAACATGGTTAACCATGAGTTTTTATCCACTATTGAGAATGTGACAAGTAAGTACCTTTAACTCAAGAAATGCCACTTCAACCATTAGAGATGATGTCATCCCCTAAAATGTGATTGGTTCTCATAAAGTGAATTTTGATTGTACATTTTCCTTAGGAGGCCCAATTTAGACCTCAAAATTCCCCCAATGTTTGCAGGCTCCAAAATCTAGTTTCAAACAAGTGACCGAAGGAAAATCGTCATAACTTTTGTTTCAAGCATCAGATTTGAATTCTGTAAAAAGTGGTCAAAATTTCCCAAAATGTAGTTTCTTGTGTATCAATTTTAGGGCCAAAGGTATAAACAATGACACATGGCATGCCGTACAAGTTCACTGTACTGAATAAGTCCATAACTAGGGCATTGTGGGAGATCGAGCATAAATTTATCTTGAATAATCCAAATTAGGTCTGACCTATGGCATTCGAAAGAAGACCTAGAGGGATACTACAGGACCAAAGTTCAAATCTTGGGGGTCCTAAATCATAGATATACACCAGGTTCAATATCTAGGTCCTTAAAAGCAAGAAAAATGTGTGTATTTTTTTTTTTTAAATTGCATAACTTTTGTTTGAAAAATTAGTTTGAAGCGATTCCAAGGGCATACTCAAGCATTTATATCATTATTGGTTTCTAAAATTCTTGCCAAAAATAATTCCACACCCATTAATCCCTCCTAAATCTCTACTATGACACATGAAGAGGAAGAATTGCAACATGATATATCAAAATTACGAGACCAAATGCAACAAATTTCGCTCTCGCAAGGAGTAACCAAAAATGAAATGGAAGCTAAGATAGATGGCATGGAGACAAAAATGGAAGGTTTAAAGGATAGTTTAAAAGAATACATGGAAGGTTTGAAGGAAGGTCTGACAAAATTGCTACAAGAAATGATTCCTAATGGAAAAAATGTATTAGATGAAACTCATGATGACAAAAAATAAATGTTAATCATGATTCCATAGCCTCTAAAGTTTGATTGAAGACCCACCATATTCCAAAGATCAATATGAGGAATTTTGATGGCAAGGATTCGATAACATGGATACTACAAATGGATCAATACTTTGATCTTCATAATGTGCAACACACATAAAAGGTACAAATTGCAACTTTATATTTAGAACCCAATCAATTTGTATGGTATCGATGGCTTTGTTCTCATAAACCACTTGTCACTTGGTCAATTTTTACGGAGGAAATGATATCAAATTTTGAGGATACAAAGAGCAACACGTTCTTTAGCCAATTGATAAATCTCAAACTAAAGGGTTCAATGGTGGAACACATTGAGGACTTCCAAAAATTGAATATACGGGTAAATGATATTCTAGAGGAACATAGGATTGATGTCTTCATAGGGACTTTAAAGGATAACATCCAACATGAGGTTTGCCTTTGGGAACCTGATTCATTGGAGAAGGCATTCAGGTTGGAAAGAAAAATTGAAAGCATAATTACGACAACAAGGAAGCCTACCGCTCACAACTGTAAAGATGGAAGTGTTGCTACTCCCAACCTTCCACACCTATGAGGTCGACACCACAAAAATTGGAAGAAAAAAGAGAAAAAGGGATTTATTTAAGTTGTGATAGAAAATACACTAATGGTCATAAGTGTGATGAGAGTAAATTATTTTACAACGTTTTTGAAGAGGATGAAGAAAAGGAACAAGAAACTTCAAAATAAGAGGATATACACCAGGAGCCGACCTTAGATAAAGAAGAAGTGAATCCAACCATATATTTTAATGCATTGGTAGGAATTATCACTCCTCAAATTCTTAAGATAGAAGGACATATCAAGAAGAAAAAGGTAATAGTGATGATTGATTCGGGTAGTGCCCATAATTTTATTCATTGTAAGATAGCTAGGGAATTGAATTGCTTCCTATATCTAGCACTAGAGTGTCAAGTGATGGTTGCAAATGGAGGAACTATAAATTTCTTTGCAAAGTACCAAAATATCAAGCTAACCATGGGGGAATATGTATTGAATAGCCCAATGCTTTCCATTCCTATGGGTGGTGTTAATGTTGTACTAGGAATACAATGGTTACAATCTTTGGGTACGATAGCTTTGAATTTTCAAGAAATTTTCTTGAATTTATTTTGGAAAGGAAAGGAAGTTGAATTAAGGGGTGTTACGCAACATTTTGTCACCATCCCTGCAATCCCTCATCCCATACATTGGAGGACTATTCCCGTGACCTGTGAACAGTAAAATGTCATGAAAAGACCTTGATGGCATCCTTCTGCATAAGGGCAAGAATTCTCCTGAAGAACATTTCCTCAGAAAATCATAAAAAACATATGTTTGGGCATTGGCGCGCTTAGCCAGTTCATCACTCGCACCGACCTAGGAAATTTACACTAAGGCCGCGCCACCTGGCGCTCTGTCCCTATGTATTGCCCATGCCAAGCCTATTAAGGAATGTTTTTTTAACAATAGAAGGCAGAAGTTTTATTCTAACAACTTCAGAACGAATCATAAAAAAGAGGTTGGGCTATTTGGCTCCGGATCTCCCTGATTAGGAAGTGGTTTTCCACCTCTCATGGAACCTTCCTAAGAGATAGGACTCTCCCCCATGATTATAGGGATCCTAACCTCTCCTTCTCCTTCTATAAAAGCCTGCCCTCTCCATTTGCTAGCTAGCTGAACATTTCGGAAGAAAACTATAGCTGAGTGACTACTGAGAGTAGAGCCAAGGAGAACCCCGTAAGAGAGAGAGCCTTGTCCAAATTCCCGACAAGCTTTGTGAGACACGCTCCGCTGGATGCCTTTCTGAAGGAATAAAGTGATGTCGGAACTCGGTTGTAATATTTCTTTCATATCTTAATATATGCTCGACTATGTTATTGGTTCCATCGTTGTATTGCTTGTTTGTGTAATGCAATCTGATTCAATATTTTCTGACTGATTGCTAGTTACATGCTTGGGTTATTACGTTGTATTTCCGTCGTTTTCATCTGTATGTGTTCAGGTGTCCGAACATGGTGAGTGAAAGGATTGTGATCTGTCAAGCTAGGAATGGGAAGCAACACTTCTCCGTCGACAACAACGACGAAAGACTTGAGGTAGGCCATCTATCGTAACTTTGTCTTTTGTAACTAGGAATTAATATCGTAGCGTGTTTTGTTTGTTACTAGACCCACTCTAGGGCTAGTGGGATTGCCTCTATCCGCAGAGGGGATTTACTTCATCAACAAAGTGGCAACTCCACTGGGGATCAGTGTGAGTTAGTCCTTCTTCCATTAGGTTGTGTTTTGGCTTTCCTTTGCCTTTCTCGCTTATCTTGCTTGGTTTGAAGCCCTTGTTCAACCCCCTGGAGATCAAACCTCTCTCTGTTTGTTCATTTTCCCTATTTTTATGAGTAAAACCCTCTTGGCACGGTTTTTAATCTGACAGTAGCGCTGATTGGTGCATGTTGCTCGTTTAGAGCCCGCACCATTCCTTTTTTGGCGCCGATTATGACCGGACAGGCGCGCCAACCCTGTTAGGTTTTGGAATTTGCTTGGTTTTGGGACTTTTGAGCCTAAGCTTTGATCCTGGGTTGTTTTTTCTGACTTATTGAGTGCTTTAGAGTCATTTTTGACTGAGATTCAACCCTTTTCCTTTGGTTGTTTTCCCTTTTCTGTCATTTTTGTGTTTCAGCCCTAGGTCTTCTAGGTGCTTCATCCTGCTGAGCCTCCCGTGGGCATTTCGGGTCCTTAGTTTCCCAGTTAACTTCGCTTCTGCTTATTTGCATTTAGCTTTGTGGATCCATTTGAGTGATTGCATTAATTGAGTGATTGTCTTTTCTTTCGTTCAGTTTTACTTTTGTCACTCAAGGCCTAGATTACATGGCTTGTTTGGGTCTCTTTTTAGATCTTCTCTTTGATTTGAGGGTTTTCATCATTGATTTGAGTCTTGTTGTGCTTGTTTTGAATTGAGTGAAATTGTTTTGTTTCAGCTCTCGCTTCACTATTCTCAAATCGGTGTTTTGATTTATTTTTCATATCATTTAGTGCACTTGCTTTGATATATTGAAAAACAAAAAAAAATCTTTTGCATTCTTGATTGGCATAGTGAAAATTGAAAAATATTTCGCGTTTCTAGCATTATATAATTCTAGAGAAGAGTTTTTCAGTCTCATTAGCTTGAATCAGGCATCGTAGTGAATTTTTTCGTATGATTTATTGTAGATATCGCTTGAAATCTCTAACTCTCTCGTAGATATATCTTCATTGAATGAAATGGTGTCTCATGGCATGTAGCTTGCATTCAGGGATTTGTGAGATTTGAAATTCGATAGGACCTTGGAATTGAAACATAAATACAAGATCAAATTAAAATTTATTTCAATTAACCTAAGGAAACATTGAAACTTAACAAAACATTTACTGGTCTAAGTTAGAGACGTGTTCCGGTGTCTTTAAGCCTAGCAGCTATCGCTCTCCATTTGGCTTCAGACATCGCTAGTACAGACTTGCGCTCCCCGTACCGTCGAGTATATAAAGGGAGACCCCTCTAGGTTGCATTCCTTTTATCCATAGGAAGCCGAGTTTGCCGCCTTGTACCCATGATACACTGAACACAACATTCGGGGAGACTACCTGCACGTACGTCAAGTCCTTGGTTGATTTCTCTTTCATTTCATAACCAAGGTGTATATGGCAGTTCACAGGAACCTGGTACACCATTTTACCTAGACTACCTAAGCAGTCATTTTTGGTCTTTATTGACTCTATAAATTTGAAAATATCATCGAGCACTTATCCTTTCAAGCTCGTTTAAAATCGAAAGAGACTAGATTCTTCTATGACTGTTTCTTGACTCTTAAAAAGTGAAACAACAATGTTCAGTTTCAATGTGGTAAAATAAACTGTTCACGATTACACGCCCATTAAAGTTAGATTACTTGGTCTGTCCTTTTTTGCTTTGGTTTGATCCAAGTGTCCTCTTTGTGTGCTACAGTCACAGTGGCAGAACCATCGGTTTCATCTACTGGTAGTTCTGTTTCAGACGATTCATCTGAAAATTCTCAGATCTCTGAGTCGGCTGAGCTTCAACAACCTATTATCCCGTCAGAGCACCCCTTTGGAGAACCAATTGAATTCAATTGGCCTCTTTCGAACGCTTGGTTTGGTTTTGGGATCGGGGGACATTTTCCCCCTCTTACATCGGGATCGCTGTTTTTGGCCGCTGTTATACCTCCGAGCCCCCGTACTCTTTTGCAAGATCTCACGATTGAATCAAACATGGATTCGTCTGATCTTAATGGAACTGATGGTATTTCAGTTTCGAATGAAGGATACCAACTCTTCCCTGAAGACGTCCTTCAAGAGCTTGTTCCATCTTCACTGCTGGTGTTGCTTCCAGTTGGATATAGGTCTCTAGGTCAGATTATAGCTAGTATTGCCTCCATGGCAGCGTCGACCCTGCCAAGTGGTCTAGTTCTTTGGTCATTAGGGATGTCGCCGACGACACCTGTCTCTTCGTCGACGCCCTTCGTTACATCTATTCCCAGTAGACCTATTGTCTGTGTGGCTGCTTCGGTGCTAGTTGTCACTGTTCAGTCATTAGCTGTTTCCACTTCGGTAAAAACTTTGATTGCAACAACAGTCCCTGACAGCCTTTCGTTTGAGGAGTATCGTCTGGCTGTTCAGCAGCAGCACTCCTAAACCTATCAATCCCCTTAGGATCCCTATCGATCTTATTTTTCCCATTATGGGGTGGATGGTACCCTAGTTTATGCACTTCCATTTCAGTAGGATGAGCATGGAAACCCTGTCTATTTGCCTGCTCCTGAGGCTTATCAATTTCTTTCGGGTGTTATACCTACCTTGCCTGGGCAGCCCTCTAGCCAACAAGGACAACCCTTTCAGGAACAACCTTCAGTTCAGCAGGGATATGCTTTTGACCAACAAGGAAAACCCTTCCAGGGACAACCTTTGGTGCAGCAAGGGTATGCGTACGACCCGCAAGGGCAACCCTTACAGGGTCAACCTTTAGTCCAGCATGGATTGTTTTATGGCCCGCAAGGGCAACCTTACAATCCTCCAAGTCAAACTTTACAACCTCAGCCTGTGATCCCTCCTGGGCAGCCCCAAGCGCTAGTTGGGCCATCGGGGTATCAACCTGGACCTTCATATGGTCCTGGGGTTAGATCCATCCATATCAACCTATGATGCAACCTCAAAAACCGTATCCTTAGATTGGTCCAAATGTTGCACAACCAGGACCATCCTACGGTCCTACCCCAAGTCAACCTAGATATCAGGTACAACCTGGCCCACCTTAGTCATTAGGCCAACCTGCTCCACAGGGGAAACCTAGTGGCCCTCCTTTGTTAGGTCAACCTGTTCAGCCGGGTCAACCTGCACATCCTGTTTACCCTGCTCAACCTCTATCCTACTCTATGCCTCAGCCAAATCAACCGTTGCACCCGATGTATCCAGCTCAGCAGGGGCCTACTTATCAGCAGCCTGTTCGACCCCAAGGCGTTTATTTTCCTCAAGGTCAATATCGACCGGTTTACAACCCGCCTCAAGGTCCCCCTTATAACCCTCAACAACCAGGCTACAGTTATACTCCGCAACAAACTCTATATGCTGCTCAATCGGGACCCACGTATACTCAAAATCAGTATCCTGTTTTCAACCCCTGTACCTTGGTTCTCAACCGCCATATCACTCAACTTATCCAACTTATACCCGTTATGGTCTGAATCCTTCAGGACAGAACCAGTGGGGGTAGAGTTATACTCAAACAGGGTGGAATATGGGTACAGGTCCTTATTGAGGGCCTGCTATGCCTTTTAATCCGTAGTTACCTTTCCTTGACACGTTGGAGCTACCGGATATGTCTAAACTGACAAATGATCCCATTCTTCATAATCCTTTTTGGCCGCCAGCTCTGACCAAGGTTCTTGGTGATTGCCCCAAGTTTGAGGGCAAGTCTGGAGAATACCGCCAAGCTCATGTCATGACGTACCATTTGTGGTGTTCTTCAAACTGTTGGGTGGATGACTCTGTTCATCTTCGTCTTTTTCAACGCACTCTTACCGGGGTTGCTGTTAAGTGGTACATTGAACTACCTCGTGGAGTTTTTCAAGATTTAAACACTCTTGCCATGGCATTCCTGACTCATTTCTAGTTACCGGCTCGTTATGAAGCCAGGACGCATGTCCTCACGTCATTGAAACAGGATCGAACTACCCATATCTCGGACCATATCCATGAATGGAGAAGGAGTCATCGCCTGATCAAGTTTGAAATTCCTAATCAGTTGCTCACCCATTGGTTCACTACTTCTTTCGTCAACTAGATTGCGAAAGATATTGCCATGGGGGCATGTGTGACCGAAGAACAAGCCATCACTCGTGCCCAGTACCTTGATCTTGTGTACTCTCAATCGGGCATTTTGTATGACATCTTGACTGAAGCTCCGCGTCCTAGGACCTCTAAAGCACCGCCCACCCCATCGGTTGACAATGTTATTGGTTCCGTATCCCAGACTTCACGCAAGTCTTCCAATGGGAAGCAGAAATCAAATTCTTCCAACAATTCTGCTCCTTTGGCTACTCCAGATTCTGGTAAGACCTCAGAGGTCAATGTCGTCCAGGCCAATCCTGCGGACAAGACTTCCAAGGGAAAAAAGAAGGGCAAAGGCAAAGCTAAATCCGATGCCCCAAAACCAGAATCGTCCAAACCTCGTGCTGATGATGGTTCATAGCGAAAACTGAAATACCCTTGCTTGATTTGTGATGAAGTCCACTACACTAAAGATTGTCCTAGATGATTCGAGGTTAGTCAACTTCTGAAGGGTGCTAAGGGAACTCCGGCAGTTCTTAAGGAACCTTTTCCATCTCAACAGACCTAGATGGTCGAGCAACCTTCGCCATTTGCACTGTTTGGGTCTCAGGTTTTCATGATGAATGGTGCTACACCTATTTCTATTGCCACTCGGTCGAAGGATTATGCCAGATCACGCCAAGTAGCTGGGAAGGAAGTCATCGATGGCCCTCCTCCCCCACCTGCCTCTAGTCCTCTCGAGATTGAAAGGCCTAGTGCTGAACCCGTTGTACGACCACCTTCCAAAGGTGTTCTCCGAAAGTCTTCCTATAATCCGAACACCCGTGCTGCTCAGCATTACAGTGTTGTTGAGGATCTGGCATAGGCACCTTCGGCGATGTTCGCGTTGGAAGTACTTCAGAGTTGTCCGTCTCAACGGAAAGCTTTGTTATCTGCGATCGGCGGGATCGATCCTGCCGATTCTAGCCTTCTCACCTTCTATCTTGAGAATTTTGTCCCCCGACTTCCGCACCAGATTGCACTTGTTATACAAGTAGGAATTAATGGTCTCAATATTCACAGAGCCGTTGTGGATGAAGGTGCATCTACCTGCGTTATGTCATCTGCTTGCTAGAATGCCATTGGCTCTCCAACCCTCACTTCATCTCCTAATGCCCTTGAGGCATTCGATGGAAGGGAATCAAAAGCCTTGGGTGTTCTCGCTAGCTTGCCGATTACATTGCAAGGAAGACAGTCAACATCGAGGTATAAGTTGTTGATGCCAAACTCAACTACAATCTTCTACTCAGTCGCAGTTGGACTCACGCCATGTTGTGCGTTCCATCCACCCTCTTTTGACTTCTGAAGTTTCCGCACAAGGGCAAGATTATTACTGTCGATTAGTTTTCTTTCTTTACCTCGTCTTCTGAGAACAACATGCCATACATGGATCAAATTCCTAATCCCCCTAAAAGTATAGGGCCGGGTATTTTCAAGGACCCCATTCTCATGGGTATTTTCCCCATTCCACCACCGAATACCATTCAAGTCAACATGGTCTCTCAGTCAGATGACCCTCTGATCATCCCTTCACCTGAACAGGTTGATTCGTTTGGAGATTCGATGCCGCTTAGTCCCATTGAGATCAATTATTGTGAGCTTACAGCTGCATCTCATTCTCCCCCGCCTAAAGCTACTCCTTTGATCTTGTCGGAGCATAGTTCCTTTTCTTGTGTCAAGCTCCCTAAACAATGAAACAAGATGGTTTGAGGACAGTTATTTTAAGTGTGCCAACCTCATTAAAACAATGAAACACTTTCCTGTTCAATTCGAGTTTTGTTAGATCTCGTAAAATTTAGGTCGAGTCTCTTTTACTCTTGTGTTTTGAACCTTCACTCAATTTCCTATGGACTGAAGCTTGGGGGGCATGTACACTTCGAATTGAGTCACCATGCTGGGGGCATGCCTATTTTTTCAAGCATAGTTTACTTTTGTTTCAAGCTTGTGTCAACATGAAACCAATCTCAATCATAGTTTACTTTTGTTTTCGAGCTTGCGTAAAAACGAAATCTTTTGGGTTTTATATCCTTTGTGAGATTTTTTATGCTTATTGGGTCTTGTTTGCTATTCAGATGTCTATTTCTCCTTATGTCGGTCTTGCGGATGGTGCTTCCCACAATACCAGGAACTTGTCTTCGGCTGCCTGGGTAATCTATGATCCTACTGGTGAGTTGATTAACTTACAAGGGATTTGTCTGGGACCAGCTACAAACAATGTCAATGAATATAGTGCAGTGTTGGAACTATTAACCGAGGCAGTCAACCTCGACATACGTGCATTGCTTGTAAAGTTGGATTCACAACTTGTTGTTCTTCAGTTGAATGGTCATTATTCGGTTCGGAACCCATGTATTTTAAGATTGTATTTGCGTATTCGTTTACTTGAGCGAAATTTTGATTTCATTACTTATCAACATATACCAAGATGAATGAATACATTAATAGATACAATAGCTAATATTGTGCTAGATAGACATTTGCGCAATTTATAAAAAACATCATCACATGTACATTGACCCATGTAGAAAATAGATGTATATATATATCGTTTGTTTATAAGATGTGTGCATCATAAACCCACAAAAAAATAATATATGTTTATTACAGTTACATCATGAGACATCATGTCTCTCAAAATATGCAGAAATAGAACCCAAGTGCCTAGTCGGCATGGTGCTCATGATAACACGTCATTGCCCATACCAACCGCCTCAACAAGTGATGAATACAACTGGGCACCCCCACAGTATGCCTCTGATAGGCTCGTGATACGTCATCAAAACAAGCATAATCAGGGACTCCACGAGTGATTCCCTCCAAGTTTTGTACTAGCTCCTCATCAATGCCCTCCCTCGGAGGGTCAAAGTCGCGAGGAGCTCGCCTCGCTATGGGGGACATGCCTGTAGGACGTTCTGGGCCTACATCTGCATTCATATAGAATTAACTGTCAGAACATACATATATTCTAAAAAAATTATAAACTCATAAAAATACAAAATGAGTTTTACCAAGCTCTTCATCCCAGTCCTCTCCCTCTAGGAGCGGAAGGTCTGGATCTTCGGTAAAATCGATGCCGTCATAGGGCCAATCCTCCACGAAGATCAACTGTTGTCGGAGCCAGTCAAAGAACTCAGACCGCCAGGACATCTGCTGGCTGCCCCCTTCCCTGGGCATCAATGCCGCCCATCGAGCCATTCGTGGCTCTCTCAGTGGTGGATCCGGGACTATGGCCTCCTGACGCTGAAAAAGAGGTAATCGTTCCAGGAAGAACGACACCAGAATCGGCCCATATCCAAGCTGTTTCAGTTTGGTTTTCTTTCATTTTGTGAGTTTCCGTTTAATGTTCATGGTCATGGTCATGGCCCAGTCAAAGATAGTTGGGTTCATACACTTCGATGCAAGAAGTAGCTGCGTCTTTATGGCCTTGTGCGGTGCCTGCGATCCCGCAGCCCGCGTAATGGTGTGTAGCAATAATCTCAGTGCTAGATTGGGGACGGTCTGAATGTCTATTTTCCCGCTCCATGTTCCTTTGCGTGCCCCTGGGCAGATCCTGTTCATGACCATTGACATGTTTTCTTTTGAAGGCCTGGTACCGGTCAGAATATGGACTGGACCCCTGTGTGACAGTCCAGTGGTGAAGTATACATCTGATACTTCGAGCTCAAGTTCCTGGTCTCGAAGTTTGAATTTCTCCTCATCTTCATCCCAAATACTGATTAGATATTGCAGCAATTCGGGCTGAGCCCGGAGACATGACGTCAGAAAGAAATTTTTTAGCCCGCAATTTCGAAGAGCATTCATACAATGCTCATTTTCCATTTCCAGTTCATCTTCTTCGCTATGTTCTCTCTCTTTCCATTCGATAACCATCCTTTTTGCTGGATACCTACATCAATCAATCATAGGAACGTTATAAACCTCCCTGGGTATCCAAAATTACATTTCATTGGTTTATTTTTGAGAAATTTTAGCCGGATTTTGTGTTGCGCAGTTGGCGCGCATGTTTGGCTAACAGTTGCGCCAACTAGCGCGACCTTGGTGTAAGAAAAAGCGGATTGGTGCAGGTTCGTGCCTGGAACCCGCACCAACTGCGAAGCCCTAAAATTTGAAAATCCTTCCCTAAAGGACCTCAAACAATGATAAAATATAGTAAAATGTAACTTAAAAGATGGACAAAGAGGTCGGATCCTACCTGAACTGGACGGAATTCGATTTGGTCCACTGGATTGATCGCACTCATCACCTGAAGATCGAAGCAGAAATGGGTCACTGTTGCTCTGCAAAGAGGTAAAAAGTGAAAAGTAAATATTTTTTACCACTGTTGGTCTTTTATAGCTTTTCAAAGTCATAAAATAGGTTTTTAACATGTTTTTCGATATATTTTTACATTATTTTTATCGAATAAGTTTTACACGCGTATTTTTGTGCAACAACAGGTTTTTCACATGATTTTGATGAAGAGACGAGTTGTATTTTACATTTTTTTGGACTCAGTAAAAACACGAAAAAGTCACTACTGGAGTCACATTTCAGCTCTTTTCTGACTCTCTAAAACTGAAAATATTGTCGAGTTGCTTGTTGTTTTGAGCTCATTAATTGGTTGCGAAACAACATCTACCCAGTATACGTTTACCCCTTTTTTGGGATGGGATAGATTATTTACGGAAAAGGAATACCCTAGCCTATAACGACTAGGAGGTTCTCTTAGACATAGTTTTCTACCTTTTCGGATCTGTGGGACTACCTACGAAAAGGGACTGCTGGAGTTTTCTTTTTCGCTGTCTTTTCAAACTCTCTAAACATGAAAAGACACCAAGTTCTTCCTTTGTCAGACTCGTTAAAAACTGATGACATCGGATTCCATCGCAATGACGTTACTCGAGTTCCTCCTTCCTAGGGCTCGTAAAATGTACTAGGTTGGATTTGTCCGAAGGACAAAATTACATCACAAGCATATGCTATCCCCTTCAAGCTTGTTTTCAAAAAATAATTGGGGTACTCGCCAAAAATGGTGGGGGAAAATGGAACCAATATTATAGTCGTGCTGGCAGTATGTCGCTCTTGAACATGGCACTTGTCTACATTCGTGTCGGGTTGGGGACATCTTATCTCATTATCTGCTTGCCTCCATGGGTTTGGGTAATCTCTTTTGACCGCTCAACTGCTCTTTGCCATGTCACCATGACCTCAGATCCCTTGATGTCAAATACTGCCAAATCCAATGTTGTGCCGCTGATATGTTCAAGAGAAGTTTTGCCTCTGCAGTTTTCAACCTCCCTCTGATTCTCTATTGATATTGATTCAAAAACATTATATCCCTTTGTCTCGTGTCGATGATGTGGGAAAAATTATGGCCCACCTTTGATCAAGGTCACTTCCTGTCGACTTCAGCTCATTATCCGGGAAGTTGATCTAGAGACTCCCTTTAGGTGACTTGGAGCCTGCATGCTTCAATGGCAGGTTCTTCGCATTCGACACAAGGTTTTCATTATTGACCTTTGATCGGATGATTCTGCGGATGTTCGACGCCAGCTCACTGTTCACATTCTGTGAATTGTACCTCTTGTACCTTGAGAGCCATCGTCATTATTGGTGGTTTCTCTCGCGCCCGTTAATGGCTTTCATTATTGGCTGGTAATCAGACAATGTTCTTGCATGTTCGAATTTAGCTCACATATTCGCATGCTCGAACTTGTACTCTGTTCGGGTTGAGATGGAGTGCAATACCCTGGATTTTGTCTGCTAACATCCAGGCTGCGGATCCGTTGTGGATTACTATGACTTATTACATGACTCTTTTGATTGGATGGCTGCGACCATACCTGAGTCTAATTGTTGATCCCTACTGCTGGATGGTTGTATCCATACCTTGGATCTCATTGTTTCAGTCCTTTTTATGGATGGCTATGCCCATACCACATATCATGTATCAGATAAATTAGTTGTATTTCGTACTCGCAGGTTTTACGACGGCAGTGTTTTCAGTTGAACGCGTTCTCATAAAGAATTTCATCCCTCTCTCTCTCTCAGACCTCATGCTTTAGGGGGGCATCTGTTATGCAAAATTTTGTCACTGTCCCTGCAATCCCTCATCCCGTACATTGGAGGACTATTCCCGTGACCTGTGAACAGTAAAATTTCCTGAAAACACCTTGATGGCATCCTTCTGCATAAGGGCAAGAATTCTCCTGAAGAAAATTTCCTCAGAAAATCATTAAAAACATATGTTTGGGCATTGGCGCGCTTAGCCAGTTCATCACTCGCGCTGACCTGGGAAATTTACACTAAGCCCACACCACCTGGCGCTCTGTCCATGTGTATTTCCCGCGCCAAGCCCATTAAGGAATGTTTTTTTAACAATAGAAGGTGGAAGTTTGATTCTAGAAACTTCAGAACGAATCCTCAAAAAGAGGTTAAGCTGTTTGGCTCTAGATCTATCTGATTAGGAAGTGGTTTTCCACCTCTCATGGAACCTTCCTAAGAGATGGGACTCTCCCCCATGATTATAGGGATCCTAACCTCTCCTTCTCCTTCTATAAAAGCCTGCCCTCTCCATTTTCTAGCTAGCTGAACATTTGGGAAGAAAACTATAGTTGAGTGACTACTGAGTGCAGAGCCAAGAAGAACCCCTTAAGAGAGAGAGCCTTGTCCAAATTCCTGACAAGATTTGTGAGACACGCTCCGCTGGATGCCCTACTGAAGGAAGAACGCGACGTCGGAACTCGGTTGTAATCTTTCTTTCATATATTAATATATGCTCGACTGTGTTATTGGTTCCATCGTTGTATTTATTTTTTGTGTAATGCAATCCGATTCAATCTTTTTCGACTGATTGATAGTTACATGCTTGGGTTATTACGTTGTATTTCTGTCATTTTTCTCTGTATGTGTACAGGTGTCTAGACGCGGTGAGTGAAAGGATTGTGATCTGTCAAGCTAGGAATGGAAAGCAACACTTCTTCTTCAACAACATCGACGTAAGACTTTAGGTAGGCCATCTATCGTAACTTTGTCTTTTGTAACTAGGAATCAATATCGTAGTGTGTTTTGTTTGTTGCTAGTCCCACTCTAGGGCTAGTGGGATCGCCTTTGTCCGCAGAGGGGATTTACCTCATCAATAAGGGGTATAACAGGGAAACCAGGAAAGATAATGAGCTCTAATGGCATGAAAAATCTTATAAAGAAAGAAAAATGAGGTGTAATTGCACAGTTATGCTCACTAGAGTTCCAAACATCGAAATCATTTATTTCTCCAGATCTCCAAAAAGTATTGGACAATAATTCCAAGGTATTTGAGACTCCCAAATTCCTCCCATCTATTTGTGCTCATGATCATGCTATTAATTTTATTCCAGGAAGTGTTCCTCCAAACATTAGGCCTTACAAATATCCCTATGCCCAAAACAGAGAAATTGAACATATGATTGCATAAATGCTAGAGGCCGATATAATTCAACCTAGTCAAAGTTCTTTCTTTGCTCCAGTAGTATTGGTGCATAAGAAGGATGGATCATGGCGCATATTTCTGAATTATAGGGAGCTAAAAAAACTCACTATTAAAGATAAATTTACCATTCCTATCATTGATGAATTACATGGAGCAATTTACTTCACCAAGTTGGATCTCCGTTCAGGATATCATCAAATTAGAATGAATACTGAAGACATTACAAAAACAACATTTAGAACTCATGAGGGTCATAATGAATTTTTGGTGATGCCTTTAGGCCTCACCAATGCTCCTTCTACATTTCAAGGGTTGATAAGTTCCATTTTCAAACCTTTCCTTAGAAAAATTGTGTTAGTATTTTTTGATGATATACTAATCTACAACAAGTCTTGGAAGGATAATGTTCAACATGTTGACAGGGTGCTCAAACTATTGGAGGAGAAACAATTATATGCAAAAACCTCCAAATGTTTCTTTGTAGTACATGAGGTGGAATACTTGGGTCATATTGTATCTCACGAGGGTGTTAATGTAGACACTAACAAAATTAAATCCATTAAGGAATGGAAAATCCCCACAGCCATAAAGCATCTGCGAGGATTTCTCGGGTTAACTGGTTATTATCGCAAGTTTGTTAAGAATTGTGGGAGAATAAAAACACCTCTAACAACATTACTTAAGAAAGATGCATTTTCTTGGACTCCAGAAGCAACTAAGGCCTTTGAACATCTTAAAGAGGAAATGTGCCAAGCACCGGTCTTAGCTACGCCAAACTTCACAAAAACCTTTATTGTGGAATGTGATGCCTCAGGAAATGGAATTGGTGTTGTTTTAATGCAAGAAGGAATACCCATTGATTTTGAAAGTCGTCCGATTAAAGGAAAGTATTTACAAAAACATAATTATGAGAAGGAAATGTTGGGAAAACTGGATGCACAAAATAAATAGAGACCTTACCTAATGGGAAGAAACTTCAAGGTAAAAATATATCATGATAGTCTTAAATACTTTTTGGAACAAATAATATCATCAGAAGAAGAGCAACAAAAATGGGTCACAAAGATGTTGGGTTATGAATTTGAAATCATCTACAAAAAAGGGAAGATAAATGTTGTTGTAGATGCACTCTTAAGAAAGGATGAGGATGTGGAAGCATTTCTTTGTGCTGTTTCTATTATACAACCACATTGGATAACCGAAGCAAGGGAGGAATGGAATAATGATGAAGAATTGTGGAAACTCATTCAAAAGTTGCAAAAAGATCCCAATATATTTGATACACTTAGCTGGAAAAATGATTCATTATGGTACAAATATCGCTTATATCTTTGTAAGAATTACCAACTAAAACAAAAGATTATTTTGGAGTTGCACACCTCTCCCTTAGGAGGACACTCAGGATTTTTAAAAACTTAACATAGGGTCAAGAATTTTTTTTTTTGGGATGGCCTTAAATATGGTATTGAAAAGTTTGTGGCGGAATGTTTGGTTTGCCAAATAAATAAAGTTGAGACAATTAAGAAACAATTAAGACCCCAGGTCTGATACAATATTTATCCATTCCATGTCAATGTTGGGAGGAGGTTTCAATGGATTTCATCACAGGTTTACCCAAGTTCGAAAGAAAGAGTGTCATCATGGTGGTAGTTGACAGGCTTACCAAGTATGAACACCTTTTTGCATTATCTCAATCTATTTAAAGCTAGTACAATTGCTACTGCATTTATGGAAACAATTCAAAAGCTACATGGAAACCTAAAAATTATTGTAAGCAACAAAGATCCAATTTTCACTGGAAATTTTTGGACGAAATTATTTTCTCGTCTGGGTACTCAACTAGCTCATAGCTCATCTTATCATCCTCAATCTGATGGGAAAACTGAGATAGTGAAAAAATGTTTGGAAGGATATCTTCGTTGCTTTGTATCTGCTAAAAAAACAAAATGGGTCAATTGGTTACCTCTGGCTGAATGGTGGTATAACACTTCCTTCCACACTGCAACAAAAATGACCCCATTTAAGGAACTTTATGGATATCATCCACCGTCCATCACATCATATTTAAGAAAAAATTCTAAGGATCAAGCGTGGAAGATCACATCGAGCATAAAAAAAAATTTCTCCATATCTTAAAGGATAACCTCACTTTGGCGCAAAATTGAATGAAACAACAGGGAGATCAACATCGCAACGAATGAAGTTTTGGTGTAGGTGAATGTGGTTTTTTTACGACTACAACCGTAAAAACAAATGTCCCTCAAGCAAGATAAGAAGGATAATAAATTATCACCAAAGTACTATGGTCCTTACAAGGTGTTGAAAAATATTGGTACTGTGGCATACCAATTGGAGATTCCTATATCTTCCCGAGTGCACCCAGTTTTCCATGTTTCATGCTTAAATAAGGTTATAGGTGAGAAGCTCCTAGTTCAAACAATATTTCATGAACTTGAAGAGGAATGAAAAAATATATTGGAACCTAAATCAGTCATGCAAACAAGAACTCTACAACTACGAAATCAATCAATATTAGAGTATCTCATCAAGTGGAAGAACTTACCCGCTGAAGATTCCACATGGGAGGATGAGAATTTTATACAAAAGAATTGATAAATACTCAAGCGTTAAGGACACCAATTTTTGAAGGAGAGGGGCATATTAGGTCCCTATAATACTAGTGTAGCCCCTTATTGTTATTGCTAGTGTAGCCCCCTTATTTTTATTGTTGTGTCCATGTAGTCCCCATATTGTTATTATTTTTCCCCATAGAAGCCCATTGTTGTTATTGTTGTGCCACTACATTATTATTGTTATGTAGGATCTAATTATATTGTGACCCCTTAGACTCCTATATATAGAAATTTGTTTTTTTCATTTGAATAATCCAATAATTGTTCATTTATGTATTGTAAAGGAGTTTTCCCCCTCGAAGTGGATAAATTTTAAGTCGATCTATATTTTCTTCTATTTTGTGAGTTGGTTTCATAAAAATTTCTTCCATATTTAGGGAGTCTAGGTCCTTCATCTACTTAATGGATAAAATATTGGAATTGAATATCATGGGAAGGTGTCTCAATACTTTTCAAACAACAATTTCTTCATCAACTTTTTCATTAAGACCTTTAATGGTGTTTACAATTTCATCAACTCTAAGAAAGAATCCTAGAATATTTTCATCTTCATTCATCTTTATTCTTTCAAATGTTATTATGTGTGTTTGAAGTTTATCTTTATTTACCTTATCATATCCTTTGTAGCTGCTCTGGAGCTTATCTTATACCTCCTTGGAAAAATTACAATGCATTACATTGACAAATTCAGATCCAATAAGACCACATAGAATTACATTATTTGCCCGTGTATTGCTTGTAAAGGCCTTTCTTCCATCTGGATTTATTGGAGGAGTTGTTTGAATTGTGTATCCATCTTCAATAAACATATAAATGTCAACACCAAGAGACATTAAATAATCACTCATTCTTACCTTCCATAAAGTTTAATTCATCCCATCAAAGATAGGTGGTCTATTTGAAAAGGATCAATCATAACCGACATTTATTCCATGATGATCTACCTTGCAATGGTTAGGTCGTTCCTAAAGGAACCCGCTCTGATACTAATTGTTGGATTGAAAATTACACTTAGGGTGGTGTTACAGGAAATTTTGTCACATTCGTTCAATAGGCCTGAAAACCAGATCAATCAACATCCTTAAACACTTTGTCATTATCCCTTTGCAAACCCTTAAGCCTCTCCTTGACTTTCAACACTTAAAAACTGAGTTTCTGAGGCCCTAAACTCTATTTTTTGGCCCAAATCACTTTGCATAACTGAGAAAATTTGATGAAATTCAATTTCTCCTTCTCTGAGGGTGCACTATAATCCACCCTACATAACTGAGCAACTGCATAGTCTCTCTTTCTAGAAGATTCCAAGGTAGTTTTAACTATTTACCATGGATAGAGATCTCAAATTATATGATCCTACTCTAATGGACCTATCTCTTATCCCCTGATCTCATCCTCCCGTCATATGTGATATCAATCCTAAGATGGTAAATCCTAAACTACCACTCTTAACCCTATATATTCATGGTGTCCCATAAGGTTTGTGTTGGATTTTGGAGATCCATAGTGCCATCATGGTGCTACTTTGCACCTAAAGGAGTCACCACATTCATGCATTAGGGCTGGTGTTGAGGTGTGATTTGTGACAAGGAAGGACACATCAACTTGGGGAGAAATCTACAAAGTGAGCTTCTATTTATGGTTGTAACTCTCTCCTATAGATGTTAATACAAAGAGCACCTTGTTTTCCTATATATATATTGTGTTATGTTTGCACTCATGTATTTTAATTCCATGTTGATTCGTTGAATAAATATTTTAGATTATGCTACATGGATGTTGTGGATAATTTTCTTATTTTATTCGTCTGTGTAGGTTCTAATTATAACACTTGGAGCTAGAGTTGGACCTTACAAGCGAGGAGGAGAGGAACGCTTACTCCAGATTCTAGGTTGGATTCTTTCCCATTTTCTAATTTCTCTAAGGGAAAATTGAAGAATTTTGCCTTTTGTTGTTCTCGATGAGACCATTATATCTAGGGAATTCACCTTTGCCCGCAATAGTGAAAGTTCTGCTTAACAAAATGACGACCATACTGGGGAATGCTATTTTCCCTTAGAGATTTCCTTGACCTAAGCACCTTTTCAACTCTCAAAGTGACCTTAAATAACTTATTCATACATTGATTTATATTTAGAAAAAATATGTTTGAGCTTGGTTGGGTTTATTATGTCATATTTTGACTAAATTAGCCCCAATGCACTCTCTGTCATGAGACAGAGCGCCTCGATGCACCTGTGTCTTCTTTGTACCCGCACTTCAATGAAATTTCTTCTGTTCTACACCTACACTACAACACACTTTCTCCTATTCCACACTTGCGTTGATCCAGTAGGATGCAAAAAATTTTCATTCCTTGCCTTGCTCTTTGATCTACTTTGGTCCATAATGTTTTCATGAGTTTTCCGAGTTTGTCAATGTCTCTTAAAAGCCATCTTAATTTTTGCAGTTGGTTTTATTTCCATTTGGTATATATATATATATATATATATATATATATTTATCAATTAGGTAATTTGTAAGCATTGAGCTTGATTTTTTATTGAATTGAATAAATTTATATTACAATTATATTATGTTTGATTTATCTTATCAATGATCTTGTTGCATCTTATTTTTTATTGCATTTGAAGATTAAGAGAAAAGAAAAGAAAAAACAATTATTTTCATTGCATATAGGGATTTGATTTTTATTGGAATAGTGAAGTTGAGGAGATTGATTGTTCCATCAATTATTTGTTTCATTGTTGATTGATTTCTTCTTCCCCTACATAGTTAGGCCTTTCATTGTTAAAAGGAAAAAGAAATGATTTCTTATTATTATGCTAGATTTAATTCTAGGGAATTCAAGTGAACTCATGGTGAACCTTGAAAACTGAAACATATTCAAAGGCCAACTCTAAAATTTACTGAATGAACCTAAGTAATATTTGTCACATTAACACAAACATTAGAGGTCTAGGCTAAAGACATGTTCCGTCGTTTTTAAACATAAGAGCTATCATTCTTTGTCAGTGTTACATTCCAGGGGTGATATCCTATTTCATGTACATAAGTGTATAAGATTGTTCTCGATGTAGCATCGATTATATTGGACGACACTTCACGCATGATAAGTATATGGGAACTCTCTTATCGAATGGTTACACTTTAGACAACACTACTACAGACTGTGCTTCCACATACCTTTAGGTCTATTTTGGAAGTCCACCATAGGATGCAAGCCAGCCTTAGGAATCTGATTCAGTCGCCTTGTTAATCATGATACATCAAAAATAACATTCGAGGAGATTGCCTGCACGGGCGTAAATCCTTGGTTTACCAAGGTGGTATATTACAGTTCACAGTGACTTGGTAATCCTTATCTACCTAGTTAACCATTTGTTTTATTGTGTGTCTTTAATTTCTAAAATAAATTAATTGACTATGAAAAAACATCCTCCCTGTGGAACAACTCCTTAGTGGATCTCAGGTTGAGACTAATGGAAATTTTTCTCGAGTCTACTAGTCAAGGAAACCCCTCTGATGAAAATCCTAGTCCTTTATCCTTCTTCTAGAAATATTGGTGCTCCTTATATGGCAACGTTGTCCCTTCCTGAATTTACCATTGGTTTACCAATTTGGTTATTTTAGACCTCTTTGGTTATGAATGTCCAAAATGATTCTCAACCAAGTAGTTCTCCACCTGAACAACATCAACCTCAAGTTGATCCTAAAGTTGACCCTTTGCCTTCTTCACCTATTGTTTCTTCGTCCATTTCTTCCTCCTCACTTGTTGTGTCTTCGTCCCTTTCTTCCTCCTCACCGGGTGAAAGTATTGATTCTAGTAACTAGGAAGCTAAGAAGAAGAAGAAAAAAAATAAGCAAGGGGGCAACCAAGAAACCATTTCTACCTATTAAATTAGTATGGAGAAACCTTCCAATCAATCCCACAAAGTTAAATTTCCTTTCAAGTTATGTAAGGGTGACCAAATTCTTAGATATTTCCCTCGTATTCCACAAGTATTAAAAGTGTGGTCCACAGGATGAAATCATCCCTATTCATCAGCCTTTGGAGATCATGTTGATGAAAAACGATAAAATTGTGATAGTAAGGTCAATGGGAAAAGGGGGAAAGTTAAGTTTCCTTGTAGCTTATGTGAAGGGAATCATCTTATTCACCTTTTCCCTTATATGGATTAAGCCTGAAAAGTGTTGGAAAACCTTACAACTTCTCAGCCTCGTCTTTTAGTTGGTTATCGCAATATCTATCCCAATCCTCCACTAGTTGATGAAGTGATTGATCAGAATCAGAATCGAATCAATCACACTCTCTCTGAACATGAATCCCATGAGTTTGTTCCCGACAAACCATTGGTTGAGAAAATGGTTTACTCAATTCAACCTTCCATTGATCGTAATTTTCCCTTAGAGAATGAGTCTCATACCGCGTAGGAGAATTTCTCCCATTCCCATAGCACAATGGGAAGTTATCCCATTCCCATGGTACCTCCTCCAAGTAGTATGGTAATTTTTTGGATTGGATTTGACTGGCAGGATATTATCTTCCTCCTTACGTGCCCTTCTAGATCATAGTACATGCCTATAATATGGCTATACCTGGAAAAATCATAGATTAAGGCACACCTGCTAGTATTCTATCCTCAAATACTTGGAAAAATTTAAGTTCTTCGCAACTTGTGCCCATTACCCAAAATTTGTTGGCCTTTAATAGAGAAACTAGTCAACCATTAGAGATCCTTCCTCAATTTCCTCGTACTTTAGGAGGAAAGATTGTCTATATCGATGTGATGGTAGTCCAAGGCCGTTTGGATTTTAATTTACTCCTTGGGTGTGACTATGTTTATGTCATGGGAGCTCTTGTCTCTTCACTCTTTCATGTGATGTGTTTCCTGCATGAAGGAAGAATCATGACCATTGACCAACTTTTGTTTGTTGGTCCAATTTGACTATGAATCAACAAGTTTCCATAAATGCTCATTATATGCAAGTTTTATCTCCCCAGCCATAGGTAAACCATATGGAAACTTGTACCATGCCCATACCTAATGTTGAAGATGAGCCTTTCACTATTTGATCAACTTCTTTTGACCTGGAACCAGTAGGTGATATGGTGAATCATTTACTGGGGGCATTGGATACCAATATTTCCATTAGATCCCTTGATATGTATCCCTTCTAGAGCATTGTTCTTCCATATAATGAGAACTTGTTGGAATCCATGCCCTCTCGCAAGTCATGATCAAGGAATTAGAGCATAGTTCTTTTTATTGTGTCAAGCTCCCTAAAAATTGAAACAAAGTTCTCGGAGTAGAGTTCATTTTCTTGTGTCCAGCTCCTTAAATAATGAAACAAGGTTCCCATAGTACAATTCCTTTTCTTGTGTCAATCTCATTAAAAAATGAAACAAGACCCATGAGCAGAGTTTCTTTTCTTGTGTCAAGCTAGTTAAAAAATAAAACAAGGTTCCCTTGAGAATAGTTATTTTCCTGTGTCAAGCTCGTTAAAAAATGAAATAGAACCCCCTCCAAGTCGAGTCTTTCACTTGATCTCATAACTGAACCTTCATTCCACCTGTCTATTAACCAATAGTCTACTTAGGTGAATGAAAGGAGGCTTGGGGGGCATGTGCCTAGAATTGAGTCATTATGATGGGGGCATGAAATTTTCCTAGAACTAAGTCATTATGTTGGGGGCATGCAAACTACTCTCATGCATAATTTTTCCTCGTTTCAAGATTGTGTAAAAATGACACTAATTTCAAGTATTCTCAAACATATTTTTCTTCATTTCAAGCTTGTATATAAATGAAGCCTATTCTCATGATTTATTTTTTTATCAACCTGCTTTTGGAAGATGAGCCTTGGTTTTATCATTCCATCATCACCATCTGCTTCGCCAATCCTACACTTTCACTTGGTTTTTTACCATTGCTTGAGAAACCACTTCGATGAGTGGTTTGATTAGCTTGCCTCTTGACCTATACATGTTTTGAAGTAGTTCCATCATGACCAAAACCAGTTGCTACCTTTTACAACACTCGTTCCTCTAGGAGGAGTCCTCTTTCATCTCTTTTTAGACTCCCAAAACATGAAAATATTGTCAAGCACTTGTATTTTAGAACTCATTAAAGTAAATGAAAATACGTATACTAAATATAAGTTTAACCCTTTTCTGGGCTAGGATAGACTAGTTATGAAAAATGAATACTTTAGTCGAACATGACTAAAAGTTTCTCTTGGGTATTGTTTTTTGCCTTTTCGGGCCTAAGGGAAAAATTAAATAAAAGGAACATTTTGGAGTTTTCTTTTTCACCTCCTTTTCAAACTCTGTAAACATGAAAAGGAAGTTGAGTTACACCTTCAGTGGACTTGTTGGGTTATTTAATTGTGAGCTAAATCCTTGTCATTTAATTTGTCAACATGGGGTTTCGTAAACTGACGAGGTATACCAGTACTATATGTATTAGGTGGTTATATTTTAGATTAGATTAATATAATGCAATTAAAACTAATTACAAAACATAATAAATTAATCCAACACAACCCAAATAAAACCAAACATAAATAAATTTAAATCAAACTTGCATAAAGGAGATCATTCTTGCAGAATTGAAATCACACCACACCTGCATAATTGAAATCACACCAAACTTTCATAATTGAAATCACACTTGCTGGAAAGAAAATCACACTTACTGAAAGAAAAATTCACACTTGCATAAAATAAATGAAATAACTAAACTATACTATGTTACCAATATTTACAAATATGTGCAAACTATGGTTGATGGGGGCCCTCCATTCCTCAACAAGAACACTGAATCAACTACCACATCTTGGAGATAAAACTAGCAGTATGTATTTCATAAAAATGAAGTTACAAGATAATACGAGAATTCTCTCTCTTCACTTTACAAATCACACCTTAGATGGAATTTGAAACCTCCAACTAGCAACTACCAACTAGCCACCTCTAACCTCTAACCACTAGCTCACAACTTACAATTGACAACCCCTTGTATGAAGGGTGCACTCCTATTTATACAAAAATTGAGGATAACTATACAATAAATATAGACCCTTAGATCTATATTAAATCCACATTTATCTCTTATGGTTACAACCAATCTCCTAAAAATGTAAGATACATATCCTCTCAAAATTATCTTATCCATGATTTTTCTCCTTTGAATGTGCATAGTTAATGATCCACATCCTCTAGAAATATTCCACAAATCTTTATGAGTTGTAATTTGAAATTCGAATTTGTGGTTCGGTGGGCAAATAGGACCCTTCTAGAATCTCCAAGTAAGCCTACAATATCACAAATCGCATAACACTTTTAGATATATATGAAAACATGCTAATTTCCTAATATTTAATCACAAATTCACTTAAAACACTTAAAATGAATGACTTGGAAAATATTAATGATAAAACCATGTGATAATGAAAATGGTTACTTAATGTAAGGTTATGGGGCTATAGTGTTTCAGAATGAGGGTAAAATGATGGAAATGAAGGTGAAAGCGGATGACATTTTGGAGGCCCAACATACCCCCAACTGAAGATATTGCATGTCCTCATGCAACTATTGCATTAATTCCATTAATCATAAGTAGATATTCTTGAAATGTATTTCTTCTATATGAGCTTTGGGTTTGTATTGATTCTCTTTTAACTTTGCATAATCATATCTTTTGACAATTTTATTCTTTTTACAAAGTGTACTTTGAAATACATTTGATTGCAACTTATATTTTTTATGGTTGTCACACTAAATGTAAGGTTATGGGGCTATAGTGTTTCGTAATGAGGGTAAAATGATGGAAATGAAGGTGAAAGTGGATGACATTTTTGAGGCCCAACATACCCCCAACTGAAGATTTGCATGTCCTCATGCAACTATTGCATTAATTCCCTTAATCATAAGTAGATATTCTTGAAATGTATTTCTTCTATATGAGCTTTGGGTTTGTATTGATTCTCTTTTAACTTTGCATAATCATATCATTTGACAATTTTATTCTTTTTACAAAGTGTACTTTGAAATAAATTTGATTGCAACTTATATTTTTTATGGTTGTCTCTAGTGTGACAACCAAAATTTTATGAGTATTGGTTATTGGGTAACAATACTTTTGTTATGTTTTTGTTGCATCAAAATACTTGAAAAGATTGAGAATTGTTTTTTTAAGTCCCATAGTGATTGTTATCCATTTAATGTGCTTATCAATTTATCGTTGCAAAACATATAAATTTTTTGAATAAAAAATTATATAATAGTTGATTTGGGAAAAATATATTGGTTAGGATGAAATGAAATTTGACATGTGGCATGAAATATGAATATCCCTTCTCCCCAAATAAAGGTGTTTTCAGTTTTTTGCAAATGAAAGAGGGAATATGAATGTGGTGAGGGATTTTCCAAAATCATAATTTTAGCATTTAAGGAATTATGTGATTAAAGATTACAAAATTACATACCTTCACTTACCTGAAAAGTGGACAAGATATGTATATAGAAGAGTGTGGGTGATGCTGTTGGATCATGGAATGTGAAGTAAAAGACTCTAATCTTGCTTCTTCTTTCTCTTGGTTGTATGAATTGAGGATGAGATTAGAATATTTATTGCTACGACTGCTAAATTTTGAATTGAGTCTTGCTGCAAACTGTTGAAATCATGTAGTCTTCAATCGTTCCCACTCGGTGACATAATTTTTATCTATTTGAATAGATGTGTCGATATCGAACATAGAAAACAAATTTTTGGATTACTGGCCATTAATGAATTCCATTAACCAACACGAGACTACTCACCATTGATGTTAATGAGAGTCAATATGCCTAAGTACATCTTACTAGATACGAATAGATGTGTCGTAGTCGAGTCACTTAGAAGATCTGAAAAACAGGGGACATTGATGTATTCTCACTATTTATTTGTGAGAGAACTTATCATTAAGGCATGCAAGCCTCAAGGTACTTGAAAGATCTCTAGTTTTGATCCTAGATGATGTGTCAGAGTCGATTGGTCAAAATTTGTTAGAAGGGAGGCCTTAACGAATCCTCCATAATCTAAATCTAGTATGAAATAATAATTTGAAGGACTATAGATGGAAAATTCACATTGAAACAAGGTTTATTTGACATAAAGAAAAAGGAAAATGGGGTGCCTCAACTTTATAAGGGAGTTGAATGTTTTTATTTTTGGGTTAAGGGTGAGTGAAAATTAGGTAGGAAAGTATGGATATTGCAAAGGGAATGATTTTTTGGTAGTAGGGAGATGACAAATTATGGATCGACTACAGGCTTAAAATGTGTAACAATGGTAAAATTGGTATGTGTTTAGTAGAAATGGTGTAGTGGATTTGATTTTACGTTGAATGATCATGCTCTTCTGAAAGAAAATTGGTCTTTAAAAAGGTACTTGTGCATATAGTTATCTTCTTTCATCTTCTTGGAACCTACAAAAACTTAGCAATTTTTGCAATAAAATGTAAGACTATCAAAAGGGAGAGGTGATTATTCCATATTCATTTGATGTATACACAAAAACACTCAGAAATAATACTAATAAAACAAATTCAAGGATGAAAAATTAAATGCTCTTTTACGTGATCAATACCATGGATCACCTGTTATTATTTTGTTGGTGACTTCTTCATTATGTTTCTAACCAATTTTGAGCTTGAGACATCTTCTCCACAAGATTAATGCTTCATCAATAGATCATAAACCAAATTTTCTTAAGCTACTGAATTGCGTTTATCTTGCAGCTACGTCGATTCCGCAACTACCATAAATATGGATCATTATATTGCCTTGCCTTGCTGCTTTACAACCTACAATTAGACTTGGATGGTGGTTTTTTCAATTATCGCAATTATATTTTTAAATATTTGCAGGTTTTTATGAACGTATAATTTCATGACTGAGTTTGTTATTTTTCTCTAGCACTCCACCCTTGCACATGATTCCGTGGATCAAGAAAATGCTCAAAATTCAAAATAATTGGATCAACCTGAAACTAGTGTTAAAGTGTAGATCTTGTCTCTCTGAATCCAACGTAATTCGTTTGACTAAAATTTGACTTCGGATGCTCTTGGAATCATGTTTTGATCGTTTTGTGAAACAACTAAAAATGAATTTTTGAGTTGTAAGAATGCCTAGTCAGCAGTTTGTATGTTGAATGGGTCATGACACTTGGCAAGTTCTTATTAGTTCTCATCGGCCAATATACGATTGACACTTGGAACTATTTTAGTGGTTACACGTGGCTGTTTTTTATTGGTTCACAGTTTATTGTGGAGGGCCAACGAGTGAGTGCCATGTGGACCAACCAATGGTTGCCACATGGTGGCCAAAATTTCATATAGGGTCCAACCACCCTACATGAGAATCATAACCATGACCTCCAACATATCAACAAAGTGCTTTAACAATCTGCCTAACTTCATAATTGTTTAAATATACTCCCAAACATATATTTAAAGGTGATGGGCGCGCATTTGGGGAAAGGGTCGGGGCTAAGCCCTAGCCCTTGGTCCCATGCAATGTAATATGACCATGGGCACAGAGGATTTTGGGACGGTTTTAACCATCTTATAAATTTGACTGCTAATTGGGGAGGTCATATTTACCTGTCGTTCACATTTTCTGGGTGAACCGGCTGGGTTTGGGTCGAATTGTAGGCTTATTAACAACAAAATTGGGTAGAAAATTAAAACAATGATATCTTACTGAATTTTTTTCCAAATGAGGTTCAAAAAGAGTCAAAATAAGGGTTTTTGATAGTCCTGGATCCATTAGAGGTATTATTTTTTCTGTTTGAGCTTTCTAAAATTTTGTAATTATACTTTTTGTTATGAATTTAGATTTCTTTTCCAATTTTTATTGCAAATTTTTAAAAATAACTTGGTTCAATTTTCTTTTATGATATTCCAGATCGTAGAGAGCGCAAGAAGAGAGCATACTCTGCAATATTGAAACTCTTTATTCATTTGGAATGTGAAATTAAAAAGACAGAGTGAAAGGATTTGATCTCTAAATTTAGATTGTTGTTCTAAAAAATCTTATTTATTCTCCTTCTCAGATATTCCTTCTCTTTCTACATTTTCCTGGAAATGATAAGTGAGATGAGTGGCTCTTACTGCACCACCAATAAATAAAATTACAAATAAAATGAAATCTAACTTAAAAACTAAAAAAATAACACATCACCAAACTTGGTTTTATTCATTGATTCTACCCTACTCTACTCTACTGGAAATAGAAAAATTGATCAAGTGTATGAATATTTCCAGTGTGACCATGTGCGTAACAGGAGTAAAAATATATTCATGCTTAGTTCTGAAAAATATGCATTAAAACACATCAAAGCATGATAAACCAATTGTTTTGATAATGCAATTAAGAAATAAGGTGATTTGATCCTTGATTGGAACCATCTTTCAATAAGGCCATGACATTCCTGATTCCTTTCTTGGTTTAAATCACTTTGAATATCCTCCTTTGTTATGCATTCCTCATATTCTAGTAGTTTCTCCCCATCAACACTATTGCATGCTTCTTCAGTCTCTTCAACAAATTGACAAGAGGAATCAAAAGAGACTTTTGAGATCTTCTTGTGGAGGTGGAGAGACAGATAAATTTTTAAATGTAGTTAAAATATACTCTTCCCGAGAAGCATATATCCCAACTATTGCTAGAATTTAAGAGAGTTATTAGAAGGACATTCTTCAAACTCCTTAATTGTATGTGAATTACTCCAACTGGTCGATAATTCTTGTCGTACACATAGATTAGTAGATTTTTTTGAAAAATTATTGAAATATAATATGCAAAATGATTTTAATATTATTTTAACCATGCATTTAAAATTGAATGCAACTATAATGAGTTGTCTAAAATTTCAAAATAAACACCTATGTATACCTCCTCGACAACAACACCAAAATGTTGGGTGATTTAATTTCAAGTTAAATCCCTTTCATTTAATTTGTCAACCCGGGGCTTCGTAAACTAACGAGGTATACCTGTACTATATGTAATAGGTGGTTATATTTCATATTATATTAATATAATGTAATTAAAAATAATTACAAAACATAATAAATTAATCAAATCCAAACCAAATCAAACCAAACAAAAAGAAATTGAAATCACACTTGCATAAAGGAGAACACTCTTGCAGAATTGAAATAACACCACACTTGCATAAATGAAATCACTCCACACTCACATAATGAAATCACACCACACTTGCATAGTTGAAATCACACCTACTGGAAAGTAAATGAAACTTACTGAAAGGAAAATGCACACTTGCATAAAAGAAATGAAATAACAAAACTATACTATGTTACCAATATGTACAAAGATGTAAAAACTATGGTTGATGGGGGACCTCCATTCCTCAGCAAGCACACTGAATCAACTATCACATTTTGGATCAAAATAAGAGTATGTATTTCATAAAGATGAAGTTACAGTATATTACAAGAATTCTCTCTCCTCACTTTACAAATCACACCTTGGATGTAATTTGAAACCTCCAACTAGCAACTAACAACTAGCCACCTCTAACCTCTAACCACTAGCTCAAAACTTAAAATTAACAACTTACAATTGACAACCCTTTGTATGAAGGGCGCACTCCTATTTATACAAAAATTGAGTATAAATATACAATAAATATAGATCCTTAGATCTCTCCTAAATCGACATTTATCTCTTGTGGTTACAACCAATCTCCTAAAAATGTAACATACATATCCTGTCAAAATTATCTTATCCATGATTCTTCTTCTTTGGATGTGTATAGTTAATGATCTAGACCCTCTAGAAATATTCCACAAATCTTTATGAGTTGGAATTTGAAATTCGAATTTGTGGTTGGATGGCCAAATAGGACCCTTCTAGAATCTCCAAGTAGGCCTACAATATCACAAAACTCATAACACTTTTATAGATATATGGAAACATGTTAATTTCCTAATATTTAATCATAAATTCACTTAAAATACTTAAAATTAAAAACTTTGAAAATATTAATGTTAAACCCATATGATAATGAAAATGGTTACTTAATGTAATTTTATGGGGCTATAGAGTTACAAAATCAGGGTAAAATGATGGAAATTAAGGTGAAAGTGGATGACATTTTGGAGGCCCAACAAGACTCATAAAATCATCAAACAACATTGGACTCTTCAAACATGACGAAAACAAACCACTTCTTCTCAGGGCTCCTTAAAAATACTCAGGAGGATTTATTCAAAGGATGAACTTATAGATCAAGCATATGTTATCCCACTCAAGATTGTCAAAAATAAAGAGGTACCATGTAACATCCCTGGTGAAAGTTCCATGTAATACAAGTTAATAAAGGAAAAATAATAACCATGGTTATGGGATACTTATTCCAAGCTGAATGTTGGGAGAAACATCCTAGTGTGGGTGTTCATTTGGGTTATTATGGCTAAGGAAATTGGAAAAGGAAATGGTGAAGGAATTTGGAAAGACAAAATGGAATTTTTGGCAATTTATTTATGAGAATAATGGAAATGAGGAGAAAATGAAGGTGAAAGGTCACAGGTTGCATGTGAGGAGGAAATTTAAGGAAAATTATGGGAAATAAAGAATATAGAGGCCTCATTAATAAAAGGCTTATAAGGATCAGTTGGCAAGATTTTGTTCAAACATTTTTTCAGTTCATTTTTGGAGCTGTCTCTCTATTCCTCTCTCTCTCACACTCTTGGAAACTTAGATTTTTTCTTGTAGCACTTCAACAATGGATCAAGAAAGGAAAAAGAAGGCAAGAGGAAGCAAAGATCAAGCAAGGAAGAGAAGGATCATCATCTACAATGAGATTCTTTACATGTATCGATTTGCATGTGTGGTTTCCTTGATATATTTGGCATGCAAGATGTTGCATGTGTGTTCTTGGTTCTCTTGCTATCATGGGTATGGGTTTTTCCAGGTGTGACATTATTTTCAGCCTAACCTTCCCATTTCTTGATAGCCATGGTGTAATGGGGTTCTCATGTTTTGGTTGAGTTGGATTTCTGAATGGATTCGAAGCTGAGTGAGGTGGATATCTAAATGAAAGAACACATGGCCTAGTGATCCCTAAACCGGACTATGGATTACGGTAAAGAAACTGGCCTAGTGACCCCTGAACTAGACTATGGGTTGCGGTAAATTCAGGTAATATTTGCCTTAGTAGGCCTAGTAATCCTTGCCGTTGAATGGCAGGATATAAGGTAAATACTAGAGGGTGGAGTCTCGATTAGGGCCTACTGATCCGGTGTGGATTGCGATAAAGCCTAGAGACTAGGAGACAAGCATATTCCTCACGGTGTAGGTGGAGAAATCCGGTGGCATCCATGCTTATTTTGGCATAGTGATCTGGTGGAGATCATGGTAAAGCCTGGTGTTACACATTTATTATTTTGGCCTAGTGATCTAGTGTGGATTGCGGTAAAGCCTGGTTCTATTGATGAGGGTGAGGTGGTGTAGCCTTTGTTGAGAATTAGGAAGGGAAAAATTTAATACAAATTATCTTACATGATAACTATTTGTGTTGCTTCTTTACTTATTATCTTAGTTCATTATTATGATTACATTCAATACATCACATTAGTTACATTAGTGACACAATAGTTAGGCTCCAATCCAGGGCTAAAACCCATCCTCTTGAGGGGAAAACCCACAAACCTCTTCTTATATATTATTCACCTGATGAGTACATAAGCCATGAAAAAAACTTGGCCTAAACTACCTCTCCTAGACCAAGACACAATCATCCTCCTTGATTTCACCATGCAACATTGTGATACCGAGACCTTCAACTGAACATAATCTATGCACTGAGCAACACCATTGAATACGCAACACATACTCATGGTATGATATCCGAGTTGTAATGATGAATTGTGGTCTAATAACTGAGCTCCAACACTGTGTTCTTAACCCAAGAATATCAGACCATAACCGAACCTTATTCAACTTAGACCATAATTGAACCTTATTCCTTCATATTCACCGAATTAATATTTGAAATGTGTTATGTATTCGAACTAAGATGGCATCCGAACTGTGGAACCCCTCCGAGAGCTTCAAAATATGTTTGAATTGTTTGTTGTAGGAGATGAGACGAGGTTGCTTTATATAGTTGTTGGAGCCTATAAATGAGATGAATTGAACCAATGAATAGGTGCATCTATATACTTAATATGACATGAACCAAAGTGAACCGTCGTGTCAAATACATACGTATTTATTCATTGAAGCCGACATGTCACTTCTTTCAGCATATGTTGAGGCCGACGTAAGGATGAACATGTATTTTATTTTGGATGACTTCTTTCAAGTGTAACATGAATCTATTAACATGGAAATGACTCTTATAAATCCTAAATATATCAAGAAGAAGTCTTTGATCTATAAATAAAACATCTTGCTCATGAAACCCATGATGCGAGGAATGCAATAAATACATTTTGTTTTCTTCGATTCTTCTTTACATAAAATCATGATTACAAGTCATTATGAAGACCGATCTTAGTTACAATTTTCAACACTCCCTCTTAACTAAGGAGGTATTCATAACGATACCAGGCCACACTCAATCACTTTGAAGAGATATCATATGAAGAGTTATATTTGTAGCCCATCTGTTACTAGCATCATATTAATCCAATATTGTCACATAACAGGGCCTTGACTAACAACTCCATCTCCTCATGAGATATAATGATGGTGAGACCAATGACTATAGAAACCATCATTATTTTCTCCAAGGTACATACTCCACTAAGGTTTTCACCAAGTATGACCTCATAAGTCTATTCTTATCGGGATAACTAATCCTCAAAGAATATACGTCCTTGAATACTCTTATCAGAACTTCTTATCACATTCTCAAAGAGTATCAGATGCTAGATGGTAACCAAATCCAAAAAACACTTTATTATTTCTTCCAATGAAGAAAATAATGTGTGTCTATCTCTCCCTCTCACATAGGGAGGATACATATACCATGTGTCTACTTTCCTCTTTATGGCCTTCACTAAGACTTATGGATGTTAGTCCTGGTCTAGTGCATGACACATGAGATAGAAAAACACAATCGTCGCTCCCTATTAACTAGGGATGACCAATCCATTCCATAAAGGAATGTACTCATTCCTATATTAGGAATGTACCTAAGCTCCCTCATGGCTTAGGAATTTCCGAGTTTATTCCAAGTAAGAAACTTATTTTCAGGCTCCCTCTTAATAAGGGACCAACAAAAACTCCATGGAACGTCCAATTTCTTGGAGTAGCTTTCTTCCTTCAATGTCATGTTGTGAAGTCTTCTTATTTTGGGACTTCTTCAATAGGAAAATACCATGCATTATGTTATCACCCTAGTAATTTCTTAGGTCGTGGGATTTTGATTTATAGTTAAAGAAAAATAGGGGTAACCACAAACCTACTTTGGAAATTTAGGATCTAGCCTTCCTAAATTTCAGAGAGGGATCTCTCTTTCAGATTTAACTTTGTTTTGAATTGATATTTTAGGCTGGGTATGATAGGGCACTTGGTTTTTTGTTTGGAAAGTTTGGTGGGAAATAAGATTACTTGGAGAAAAATTAAAGAGGGATCTACTATCCCATTGGGCTATGGAGTCAAGATGTAGCAAGAAATACTGAAAGGCAAGGCCAAAAGGATGCTAATGTACTCAAGGAAAGGTAGATAACCCTCATAGATTTGAATAATTTGATTTGATGGGATGGCTTGCTTTCGAGATAAAGGGTAGTGAAGGATCCTTTGATCCGGAAATAAGGGGAAGGAGGTAGAGGTCAAACGAGACTAGGAGAAATTAAGGATTCCTATGTCCAGAAATCAACAGAAAATATTGAAATGATCAAGTAGTTAAGACAGGGATTTTTTTACACTTATCTTAAAATAATGTTCCTAATTAATCATTTGGATTGAATAACATGTATGAAATTGAATGGAACTTCAAAAGAGGAAACAATGACAGTAAGAAATCACTTTACTCATTAGCTTATCACAAGAATCCTGAGTTATGAAGTCCAGTTGGCTGTTTTCCAGTCTGTTGCTATGAAATCAACACATGAGCCTCCAAAGTACCAGCAAAATTGTCTATAATAATCTCAAAAAATTTATTCCACACTTAATACTTCAAAGAGTGAAGTATTTATACAAATTGTTTAGTACAAAATATCCTAGGAAAATCTAGGAATAACTATAGGAAAATAAAATATCTTAACACACTAAGGGGGACAGCATCTTAACAACTTAGCAAGTTGTCCTTTTATCTTAGAAAAAATATAACTAACATTATCTAATCAAAATAGTTTGTTTACTAGGTGTACATGCTTGTTGGCACCTTTGGAAGATATTTATTTTGAAGATTGCTTGATTGATACTCTTTCACTTTATATCCTTTAACGCTGCTTTTCGTCCTGATACTCTTTACTCTGTTCATTTGTCACTTTGATGCTAGTAAAATGTAGAATTTACCATAGTAAAAACTAGCTGATTGTTTCTGCTCGGACACACTTTGACCCTGTTACTTCTGATACACTTTCAATTGCTATTTTTACCTCTTGACAACTGTAAGATGAAGTTTTCACTGTGGTAACAAACTGTCTCATCATATCTCTGTCTTGCTCGAATTTTCCCTTTACTCTTTTACCACTGTAAAGATTCATATCAGCAGTAAAAACCCAAAATCACAGTAAAACTGTTTTTTATTCTTTTCTTCTTAACTTTACTGTTTAGCAGTACTTTTTCTGTTGTTCTGCTCCAATGTTGCTATAACAAAGCTGTGAAATCTTGCCACTGTTGATCACTTGGTATTTTCATACTTCTGAACTTTCGGTAACTTTCATCAACATCAGTGTACTTTGAGAAATTTGGTTTGATAATGAAAATATGATTAATTTCATTCTGTAGGAAAAATAAGTTTTCAATTTACTCCAAGACAACTTTACCAGTTGGAGAACCTTGTGGCAGAGGTTTATTTATTTGTTCTTTTGCATGGGCTCTGATTTTCTTGTCATAATCTGTTTGAACCATTAGCTTTTGATTAAATCCATGAATGTCTGGGAGGCCTGCTTGTCTCAATATTGTGTATTTTGCCAAAAACTTTGTTATTGACAAATTCATGGCCTCACACTTTTCCTTCAAATTGTTCATCATATTCCCTTTATTTAGGACCTTTTGATTTGAAGAATTGTTTCAGTCCTATCTTGTATTTTCAATCCTTCAAGCTCCTCTCTGTTTTTGCTGTTCAAAAATGTAATAAGATTTAAAGTTTGAGGTGGTTTATTAGCCAATTCTTCCTTTGTTTTCTGAATTTCCACCTATGCTGTCTTAAGGAAATCTCTCTGCTCATATATGATTTGAATTGAAGGCCATTATAGATGTATGCCTTGAATTATGTTTGTCCAAATATAGTTCTTGATGAAGGACACCTGTTCACTGAGATTTACTTGTTTCTGCAAGATATTTAGCTATTCTTCTAGGCTGTTTGCTCTTTGCTCATGTCCTTTAGAGGTAATCAATGCATTCCTGTGTTATGATTCAAGAGTTTGAATGGTATTTTTCAAATTTATTAACTCATTATTATTTAGGGACATATCTTCCATGGCATTTACAATATCTGCTGCTTCACCTGCTTGATGTACCTGTGTGGTGGATGATCCTGTGGCAGAAGTATCTATAGATTGCACTGACACTGCAGTTGCCAATGGCACTTTTGGGGCTAAATGTTTTGCCAATGTGGAAGGGACAGTTGTGCCAACCATAGGAATAACAACGGGAATAGTTTTCACATCAGCTTCTTTTACTGCCTCTTTTTCTTTTATAAGGATGTCCATCTGATCTTCCATCTCTTTGACTTGGGTAGTCAGTTTTAGTATTAACTTGGCCATTGCTTCTTTTTCATTTTGTTCTTGGAGGATTTAATTTTCTTGAGGATGTTCATTTTGGGGAAGTTTTAACTATTTCCTCAAAGCAGTGATATCATCATTCTTTTGCTTTATCAAGGTCTGAGCAACCTGTATGTTTGCTGGATCTACTCCTATCTGAAGGACTAGCTCTTCTAAGGACTTAATCCTTATTTCTTTTTCTTGTAAAGAGGCTTTGTCTAGTTTCATCTGGTCCTGCATATTAAAAATGGTGTTTTGCAATTGATTAGCACTCCTGGTCTTATCCACTATTTTTGAATATAACATTTCAGATGTATGTCTATGAAATTCAATTTGATCTAGCTCATGGATATTCTCTGAATCAACTTCAATATATGTCTTGCTGTAGTCTGAAACTGTCTTTGGATCTGCAACCTTTGGGTGGAGGTAGGACATGATCATTTTATTAGTAGAATAATCAAATGCTGTTAAGAATCTGTCCTTGTTACCTAGCTTTCTTCGAGAAATTGAGAGTAAATTTCTCTTTTGATCTCCTCATTTTTCTCCTTAATTTGTTTGTACCTTTGTTTAATATCTGAATATTTTGCATCTGCTGTTTTGAAGGAAGAGAAAATTTCAATATTGGCCTGTTTTTCAATCATTTGAATGTCATGCTCTTGTGCTACAACCTATTCTTTCTGAAGTTCTGTTAAAATCTCAATAACAATTACTGTGGCATCTTCTTTATCTACATACTGATCATCTGTATCATTTATTTTAATAGCATTTTCTTTCTCAACAACAGTCATTTTTTCCCTTTTGTTGTAAATAATCCTGAATTTGTTTTCTGCAATGGTCTCTGCTGAATAGCATTTTTCATTTCTGGTACTTTTGTTTGAACATTCTGACTATTTGGTGACTATTATAGTCTGTGAATTATCTATCCTTTTCACTGTTTCTGTATCATCAGTAGAATCTATCAATGTGTTTGGCATCCATTCCATTTGATTGGAAAACTTCTCTATATGTGGTTTTGAGTCATGTATAAAAGGTTGAAGCTTGCATTTTTCCCTTATCGCACTGAGATAACCCTGGGGATCATAATTCCATTTAAACTCTCTTGAAACTGATGCTCTGATAATTGTCTAGATATTTCTTTCTCAGCTTCCCTATTGTTTACTATGAAAGGGCCAATTTGGCTCTTCAACTTAAACTGAGTCTTTTTCTTTGATGCCATGAAGTTTATAACATCTGCATTTAAGAATTGTCTCAAATATTCCAATGCAAAAACCCTGATGGTTAAAAATTTAGGTAACTTATATGGAGATAAATTTGTTCCAAATATTCTTAATTTTGTGTGTCTCTGATATAAGTACCAGTGTCCTACTTTGCATTGTTCAGATAGCTGTAGTATTCTCTTCATTTCTTCACTCACTCTGGGCTGTTTATACTTGTAAATCAAATTCATGCATGTCCTGATGAATATTTCTGAAAAATGTTTATAACTGAATTCATTTCCTTCCTTTCTGAGCAAGGATCTCCAAAATATCACTGATAGAGGTTGGCCCTCTACATCCATATTTTGCAAAGCAATGGGGAAATGCTCAGCTTGGAAAAATAGAAATAAATGGAATAGATAAGATGAATATCTAAAAACTCCTTCATTTGGAAATTTGGACAGTTGGTAATGTATTCTATCAACAATGAATCTAGCAAAATCAAAGATCATGGTAGGAGCTTTCCCAGGGGAAAATGTAGAAAGGAAACCAAGTATAGATGCATCAGTAAATTCATCATTAAAATATCCTAGAATGAAGGATAGCATTGAGATCACTTGTCTAGAGGTTTCAGGAAAATCAGAAGTAGAATATGGTGGATTCACCTTAGGAAGGTCTACATATTTAGGCATGAAATTCTGAAAGACTGAAAACTTTTTAGGAAAATCCAACTCTAAGTATAACTGGGTTAACTCTTCAATTGACAAGGGCACTGCTCTAGGATCAGGCTTCAACTGAAGCATCTCATTTATGGATTCTGCTGTGATGGAAAAAATAATTTCTCTATCTTTGTTTACTATGGCTCTCTGATCAGGAACATAATGCATTTGACATAATTTGACCAAGTCCTGGGCTAGATGAGTAACAGGAACTACATATTTGGGTAAATTGGATTCCCAAATAGGCATGTCATCTTTATTTTTATTCAGAAATTTATCATAACACCAGTTATGAATTTCAAGAAAATTGAATTCTACCACTGTATCAACAATATTTAAATCTAAATCAGTTGAAGGAATGTTTTCTTCAGAGGAAACAAGTGGTTGGAGAGGTCTAACAACTTCAGTTGAATCAGTGGTTAAAGCAGGAGTTGGCTTGTTGATCTTTGAGGATTCAGGCTTGGGAAGCTTGGCTGTTACAGTTTTTGAGGCTTTGGGACCTCCAGTTTTGGGTGTAACTTGTTTTTTAGTCACTCTTGTTATAACTAAAGCAAGCTTAGACTGTTTGCTATATTTGATTTTCACAAATAGAGGAAAACCGAGCAATTTCCTGGGAGGGAATTATCTTCAAAGAATTTTATTGCTCAATCCGAGCTTTATCAGGTATAAAACTAGCTTAAGATAGGAAACAGGGTTTCCTGAATGGTAAAACTATGGGAAAAAAGGTCTTTTAATCAATCTGTAAGAATTTGAAATTTTTCTGTGCTCAGAATTGGTCTTCAAGAGTTAAAAGATGTTGCAAATCGAGGAATTTGGTTTTAAAGGGCTTCACAGAGGACTTCAGGCTTCCTGGAATTTTTTTTCCAGGGTTTGGTATGTTTTTAGGCACTTTTAAACCGTTAATTCTCTTTAATTTAGTCTCCTTAGCTCACATGTTTAGATTTTAAAAGTTTTCTGCAGGTTAAAAATACTGAGAACTACCTCTTTAGCAGGTTTTTGGTGGTCGAAAGGGCTTTCTGGTAGCTTCAGCTTGGAAATGGATCCACTGGTTGAGCAGAAGGCTTCAAGGATATTTATATGCAGTTGCATTGCTAAAATTCTGCTTCTGGGCGAGAAATTGGGTAAACAGAGGCTCAAAATCCTTTAACCAGTCGGGGCATATTTTCTTAACAGGCTAGAGGGTGAATGATACATAAAACAATAAATATTAAGGTTTAAACCTTTAATATTTACCATCATATATATCATTTATTATAGGTCTTAATCAATGGTGGGAGGTAATTATGCTTTGAATGCAAAAACGACTAGTGGTTTTCACATTCTTTTGGGATGGTAAGTAGTTTAAAGCATTTGGAACGCGATCGAATTATAATCAGACACGTAGCATCGGGTAGTTTTGGAAAACAACTTTTATCGCGTGATTTTCATAAAATTTTGGTCGATCATTTTCGGAGCGCGATATGGAACGCCCACCGTTGGATTTGATCAGATGATGCGAACGGTCGGGATTGTTTTTTTCAAGCTGCAGGAAAAGGTAAGTGGGACTAGGATTAGCTATAAGCCGTTGGATATGAAAGTTTTAAATCAACGGTATAGGTTAAATGCGATATCGGGAAAGGAATATGAATGGGAGTGGTGGGGCATATAGACGGGGTATCGCGTTAATCTGGAACCGTTGGATCAAAAAGGATATGGTGATTGGGCGGATATGGATCAATGAGGAATCGCCGGGAAAATGAAGGGGTAAACGTAATAAATCAAAGGCTCAACATATTTAAACCTCGGTTTAAAACAATGTATGAAACATCGGGAAAAGTTTATTGATTCAATGACATATTTGTGTTCTGATAACTTTTCCTTCATATTTTTTATTATGTAGTTAATTTAAACCAAAGAGGATTATTAACTATAGGGGGGTGGGATATTTACATAGTGCTAGTTTAGCCAAAGGGATTTTATTGTGGGCGTTTTATTAAAACATGTGGGATAATAGACTTTGGCTAAAGTTTATAATAGTGGGTTTTTCAAGGATATTTAGTAAAAGGGAATTATATTAATATGACAAGGATTTTTATAGAGAATTAATCAATAAGTTAGAGTTAATATGACAAAGGGGAAAGTGAATACTCAAAATATACAATTATAACTAAGGAAAGTGAAAATCAAAACAAAGCTTTATTATCAAAATTTTATCACTTTAAATTAGGATATAATTTCCTTTTGAGGGTTTTTATGCTTTATGAGATGTAGGCAGTTAATCAAATGGGGGATTTATGTATCATTAAGTAAAAAATGGAGTCTTTACTTATGAAATTTCACGGTGATGAATGCATGAATGGTAAATGATGAAAATTAGGGATTATTATAGGAATTCAAACATTTTTAACTTAACAGCCATTGAGCCTTGGGTCCGGTCCCAACAGAAGTCAGAGAAATGCCCTGAGCCTCTTTGAATGAAAGTATAGAATGCAGAATAACTATAGGGGAGGGAAATTAGTTATTGTAGCCTGGTGAAAGATATTTACAATGATTTTACCACCTTCTTCTACCTACCCAATCTTAGTCTAGCATTTTTTCTTCCATTTGTGTAGGTGCATTTGACCTAGCAACCTTGAACATTTTATTCTTTTGAAAGCAGTAAAAAACCATCTAATTCTACCTTATTTCATCCAAGGACCCAGATTAAACTGTTGGGTTCTTTTTTATTCTATATCTATCAACTGAATTGTCAGGATTAAAATGTCTGACAACTCTTTATTCTCTATCTAAAACAAGTAAATTGAAACATGATAAGTCAAGGTTAAGCAGTTCGACTCATCATGGATTATGGAATTTATTGACACTCTGCCATAATCAATTGCAAAAAGTAAAAAGTAGTGGCATTTAGAATTTCACATTTTCATGTTTTATTCATCTTTTTCCTTTTGGGGTGTATTATTTTTTATAAGTCCTTTGATTTTTCTTTTAGGACTTTCACCCTCTTTTTGATATATATTTTTTTATTTTTCTTTTATTTTTACAAAATATGGGAAAACAACTTGTAGAAGGCAAATTATGTACATATTTACAAGACTATCAAAAGTTCAATTCCAAATTATGAATCCTATATTTATAGGACACTAACACATTAATTTCATCATTCGTTTAGAGGGTGATCCATTAGTCTCCTACTCTAGTCTAGCTTCATGTCATGCTGCTATCTTCATACCATATTTCTTTAATGATATTCCATTCTACTATATGGTCATCAATGAGGGAAGACATATAATTACCTTTGGAAACCCTGCATAAACTCATCTAGATATTATTTAGAAACAAGAAATTAATAATTAAATCAAAATTACCTTTGTGATGGTATTTTATCATGACATCTTCCTGTAGGCATCAACATCCTTAGTATATTTTGACACATCTCCTAAAGATATGTATTTTATAGGGTTTCCATCTTTACTAGACTTCTTATCATAGTCTACAAATCTTCCCAGGATATTTCCTAATCAAATCTTATTGTATTTCTTAGATGTTGATTGCCTCTTATCATGGTTATACTTCTCACGATCTCTTCCCTTTTCTTTCTCAACACAATTCAGGAAATTTAAATGTGCAGCTCCTTGAAAATGTATAATCACCTCATATCCCATACGAGAACATATTATGTTGATTTAATCTTGGTGTGGAACATGTTTATTGACTACTTTTGCATCAAAAGAGTTTCTCCTTTATTTTGGCCATACTTCTAAAGATGGAAGTATACTGCTTGCAACCATATGACATGACTTCATAACATCCAATGTCATAAGTGTATATGTACCTCATCTCTTTTCTTTTGAATCATCCTGAGGCAGTTTCTCCTTAGAATGAAGAGTTTCATTCCCTTGACCTTCTTTATCAATATGTCATCATATCCTAATCCAAAAATTCTACTTTTTAAATCTCGATGAAACCTTTTTTCTTCCTTTCTAACCAGTGAATCCAAAGAGGACTCCATTAGAAAATGTCAGCACCTGTTTCCATATTGATTATTTATTGATGACCCTTGATCTAGATGACTTCCTTCCATAAATTTTGTTTTCAGTGAGGTTCTTAGGAGCCACTAATTTTATATCATGCTTGTCGCATTAGTTTTAGACATCTTAGGACAAGTTCTCCTCCTTTAATGATTTTATCATGATTCCAATTCTATAGTGATGCATCTATAAAATGCTTCCTAACATACTATTTTACAACTGATAGAAACCTCTTAAAGAAGAAGATGATCTCAATATTAAATATATTTCACTTCTTATTTATTAGATTTTCTTTGAACCATGTCCTTCCTTTTCTCTTGAATTCAACTTGTATTCTCCCATAGAAACCCTAAGTTTTTGAATGAGGTAACTTACTTATGCAATGAATTTTGTTACCCTCGTGATCGTCTTGTTTCTAATATTTTCATGATGTCATACGACATCTTATTATTTACTGTAGACATATCTTTATGCAGGATCTAGGAGCCATAAAGAGACTTATTGTGAGGGAGACCAATATTAATGATCTCTTACTACCTCTTTCTATGGAATCGGCTCCTTCCATCCTTTTCGATGACATGAACTTTCTTTCCTATATTTGACATTATATTTTAAGTACCATTTTTTCTTGTACTGTTCATAATTATTCTTCCAACTTCTTTTATGTCTCCAATATTGTTGATGTGAGAGAACCTTAAGAGTTCCTTTCCATGAATTCAAAGGAGACCCTTATCTATGACTTCACTTATCTATGAGGACCATGACTATCCTCCTTATTTCATGTAAGGACCTTCAGTAATACAACCAGCTTATATATCTCCTTGCAAATCAAAGTCATCTAACCAAAATTAATTATGAAAATGAAAGATACTTACTTGGAAAGTGAAGAGGAGATATTTACCTTGATGCTTCCTTGAATGATGTTCTTCTTAAGTTGCTCCAGACTATATGGTATTGGGATCAGTTGACATCCATTCGTGTAGCTGAACTTTAAGACTGTGTTCTTCCGTGGTTGTGACGACGACTGGTAAGTTGAGATCATTTCATTTTGAGTTAAATGATATACAAGAATTGAAGGAAGCACCGAATCAACATTATATTTTTCCTTGAATGACCCGAGTTTGTGATCTAGTGCCAAGGATCACAGGACCGTATGCCCAAAACATGTCACTATAATAACTTTAGAATACACCGAGAGCTTGTCACTTATAACTGCTGCAATTTTCTCATCCGAAAATATATGCTCGAAACTGTGTTATCCAAGTTATTTTCCTTTAGAACTATATTATATCACCAAGAATCTCAGAGTGCGTCTGAGCTGTGGAGATGTATGTATGCTGAGACTGTGTTCAGGATGACAGTGTAATATTACTCCATATACGTGTATTCCAAGACTGTGTTCAAGATGACTGTGTAACATTACTTCATATACATGTATGCCAAGACTGTGGAGATGTTGATACTATGTGCATGTAAGTATTCGTATATGGGTAATACTCCTTGACTAAGATCCAAGCTTGTTATACCCATGCATCTGAACTGAAGTATCACTGGAACACTGAACCTGTGATGTAGGTGACATGTTTCAGTAATATCTGTGTTATAATATCTGCAATGTATCCAAGTTGAGATTGTAACCTCCAAATTGAAGTGGATATGTATCACTGATAGCCCTTTCTTGTAACCATAGCTCCGAAACCATGTTGAGAATTAGGTAGGGAAAAAGTTAATACAAATTATCTTACATGATAATTGTTTGTGTTACTTATTTACTTATTTTCTTTGTCCATTATTATGATTACGTTGAATACATCAAACAACTATCAAAATAATAACATCAGTGACACAATAGTTAGGCTCCAAGCCAAGGCTAAAACCCCTCCTCCTGAGGGGAAAACCCACAAACCTCTTCTTATAGATTCTTCACTTGATGAGTACAAATACCATGACAAAACCTTGACCTAAATTTCCTCTCCTAGACCAAGACACAATCATCCTCCTTTATTGCACCATGAAACACTGTGATACTGAGACCTTCACTTGAACATCATATTTGCATTAAGCAATACCATTGAATCTGAAACACATAATAATGGTATGATATCAAAGTTGTAATGTTGAACTGTGGACTAATAACTGAGGTCCAATACTGTGTTCTTAATCCAAGAATCTCAGACCATAACCAAAACTTATTCATCTCATATCATAACCGAATGTTACTCCTCCATATGCACCGAACTAAAATTTGAACTTTGTTAAGTATCCAAACTGAGATGGAATCCGAAATGTGATGGCATCCGAATTGTGGAACCCCTCCGAGATCTTTAGAATATGTTCAAAATGTATGTTGTAGGAGATGAGCCGAGGTTCATTTATATAGTTGTTGGAGCCTATAAATGAACCAACTTGAATCAATGAACATGTGCATCTGTATACTTGAGCCAACATGAACAAAAGTGAACCAACGTGCCAAATATATATATTTATTCATTAAAGCTGACATGTCACTTCTTTCAGCATATGTTGAGGCTGACTTATGGATGAATGTGTCTTGTATTTTGGAGGACTACTTTCAAGTGTAACATGAGTTTATTAACATGACAATGACTCTTATAAATCCTAAAGACATGAAGAAGAAGTATTTGACCTATAAATAAAATATCTTGCTCATGAAACCCATGATTCAAGAAATAAAATAAATACATTTTATTTTCTTTGATTATTCTTTACATAAAATCATGATTACAAGTCATTATGAAGATCGATCTTAGTTACACTTTTCAACAGCCTCAAGAAGCCTTGGTGGATTTTGATTGTGAGTCCCACATTCATGCTTGGAATATGGCACCAGGGTGATTGGCTGAAAGAAATATTTGGTTCAACAAATATATGGTCGGGTGGAACATGGAAGTCCCAAACGTTGTTGGCCTTTGCATACATTAATAATAGGTTCATTTCCCTTGTTCTCTCATGTGTAATATACTAGTTTGTATGTGGATTCTATGGCTGTTGTATCCTTGGTATTTTTGTTGCTATTATGTTGGTTATGAGCATGTATTTTGATAGTGATGATGTATGGCTCTCATCATGTTTTGACTTGCAATTGAATGAAAAATGAAAATATGACCTAATAGAGGATAATGCAACTAATGTGATAAAGGAACAATGCTTCTTAGCAAATCTCAGATAAGTATGAGACCCCTATGATCATATTCATTGTTTAAACCTATAGATTACATATTTGTGACATGTTTGAAGACATTCCTGTCATGGCTAGTGGGGGTCTAGTCAAGTCCTTGTTCAAGTGATTACATATACTTCATTATTATGCTGTTATCTTTCAGTTATGGAAGTTTCATGGAGTTTTGTGCAGTGACTTGAGCCCTGAGCCTAAGAAAGATGCACATAAATCGGGGTCATAGGCTCATGACTACCTGGAAAAGTCCCTAGTCGCACGCATGCCCATGCTGTGCGAGCAACTAGAGGGTTCCAGTCACACTATTGCCCATATCAAGGGAGCGATTGGGGAATTGATGCACAAAAAGGGCTTATTGTATCAAGGGCTAGCCACCTGGAAACTTTGGATGGCTCTTGGGTGTCCTGTAGTAGGTGCAAAAGGTATGTGTAGTTTTGTGGTGTGGGTTCCACTTCCTTAAGGTAACCTAGGAGGTTGAATCAGATCATAGTAGCCTCTCGTCGCATGTTTACCACAATGGACTAGGTAGCTTGGTAAATGTGGGAAGAGGGTGTTACATATTGGTATTAGAGAATAGTTTTGTTCTCTTTGGGTGATGTCTGGTTTCCATTCCATTTGTGTGGTATCTCATACCACAGAGTGGTATCAGAGCATGATTCACTGCTCAAGCTGGATGGGCGGTGTGTTGGTCATGAATTCATGTCGATTGCATATGTGCTCCGAATGCTTATGGTCTATGTGCTTTTTGTATATGCATGGCGTTGGTCACAGTTACCGTGGTTTCTCCATGTGAAGGTTGATGGTGTTGTTGATTGGATGTGGTCATCATGAGTGTATGTTGGTTGTATATTCATTTGTTATGCATGTAAGTTTACATATGTTGTTATGCATGCATTGTCATGGTTATAATTATGCACACATAGTAGGTCAGACATGCATTATGAGGTCATTATATGTAGTCTGTGTCATCATGATGTTGTTGGATGTTATGATGCCGATGTGATGGCTCAGATAAAGTAGGAGATGAAAATCATTAGAGTGAAATTTTGCAACACTGGACCTTGGGTAAGAGCATATCATCATATAGGTATTGTATGTTTGGCATGCAGGTATGTTAGTTAATGTATTATTAGATGCATTAGATTTATATACATGTTTGTCATTTTATTGTTGATATGGTTACATGCATGGTAGATGCCAGTGAATAAGTGTGTTCAAATGCACATGTGTCAAACAATCATGTTTGGTAGTAACTTGTTGTTATATGCATTGTTGTTGTAGTTATATGTTATGATTAGGGTTATTGCATTAAGATATTGATGTTATATATATCATGTTAATCTAGATTGGCCTATGAAAATGGTTATGGTTACGATATTCAGGTATGAGTCGACATATATATGATATTGTGTAATACAAATTGGGACTGACTGTGCAGATGTGATTGTTATGCATGAATTCCAATTGTTTATGAGTTTATGATGTGAAAATGTTAGCTAGTTACTGTTATGGATATCATGACCTTATTTATGTTTGAGTTGATGTGTTGTGAAGTTATATCGTGCTAATCTAGAATGATTGTGCAGACAAGATAACCTCCCCTGAGATACATTAAGGTATGAGTTTTCTTATGTCATCTACTTGGTGATTGATTGTTTGCTTATGTCGTCTATTTGGTAATTTAGTTTTTGATTATGTCATGTAGTTGATTTATCTAACATGGTACGTTTACAATCCATTTGAATGTTTGATTAATTGTAATATATGAGTGTGTGTCTGTAAGATTGCATGAAGAAATGATCTTGTTTTAATATAGTTGTACTAACACTATGTGTTGAGACAATTGATATGTATTTGAGTGTAAGTAAGTGATAGTTGTAGCATTATGTATTATGACCGATGAATGTGAGTTGATTTTTGATTATGACATGGTTGTTAGTTTTTGTAAGAGTTGATTTTAAATTGATATATATTTTGCCCTGATATTTGGTACATATGGTTGACATGTGTGTTTAGTTATAGGTCAATGTGCTTGGCACAAAAAGGTAAGGTAACTAGCATGTTGTTATGTTTATTTATGCATTGACAATTATGTGTTTATGGCAATATGATGTAGGGGATTTCATGGCAAGAGGTTGTCATGAAATCTTTGAAAAGGATCGGGTTGAGCTTTCCCTTGGAAGCTTTGAAAACCTATGGGGGATTGAGTCATGGTGTTTTTTGCTAGTCTTGTGCTTTCAGTCTTTTATGATTTTTTTGCGCTTGATTTGCAGATCTGTTTATGTCCGATGCAAGGCCTTTCCACTTTGTTTGCGGTGTCATATTGCTATTGGTTTTCATGGTTTTCTTCTTGATTGTTTCTTGTTATTGCCTTTATGTTTTGAGGGTCTTTGGATTTGGTTTGGGAAAGAGGAAATTTAATGGAGCTCAGGGAGAGATAAATGAAACCTAGCAGGTAATGTAAGACCCCAATGAAGCTTGGTGCATGAGTAAGGGAAGTTGAAGGTAAGAATATGAGAACGGGTTGGATTGGTTGGGTCCATTGGTGTAAATGGACAATGGAAGTACAATCACAAGAGAGGTAATTAGAAAAGGTAAGGTAAATAGATTTGAGGTGTCATATGCCTTGGCTATGTTGGGAACTATTGCTCTCAATATTGTGCATGTGTTGCACGAATAAAGGGAGTTCTCTTAAACTTGACCTCATGGTATCCAATAATTATGTTGTGATTATGATTATGATGATGTCTATATATGTATGTCGTTGATTGACATGGTTGTTAGGATTGTTTTGTGCTAGTGTTCACATGTATATATATATATATATATATATATATATATGAAATTGTCTGACTCGGTGTTCAGGGATCATGATTGTTTCATGCTGATGTTTATATGTATATATATGTATGTATGTAATTCATTGCCTGACAGGGTGACCAGGAATCATTCTCATGGAGGAATGATTTCTTATGCAGGTGGATGGTATGAAGAGGTTCCTGGTTTATGAGGTATCAAGTGGCCAAAGTAGTCCTGAAAAATTTATGAGGTCAGTATCATGTGGATATGAGTTGATATTATGTGTTTATACTATGTCTATGTTTATGTTACGAACATGTAATGTTGAGGGATACATCAACGGAATGTAAGAAGTGTGATCAGTGGCATGCTAGAACATGCATGAATAGTGAAAGGACCCTAGAAGCAAGGCTACTTGGTAGAGTCAATGTGTGGTGTATTGATGTGAAATACTACTGTTGTGTATATGTTGTACATGTTGTATTTGTGATGTTGTGTACATGTGGATTTTTTTATATATGATGTCGTGTATATGTTGTTTATTCAATGCCATTGTGTACATGTTGTTTATGCAATGCTAGGTATATATGGTGCTATGTACATGTTGTATATGAGGTGCTATGTACATGTATATGCGTTGCTATGTACATGTATATGCAGTGCTGTGTACATATGGTGCTTTGAGAATGTTGCATATGCGGCATTGTGTACATATGGCGTGGTGTGCATGTTGTACATATGGTGCTATGTAAATGTGGTGTTGCGTGTATGATTGTACATGTGGTGCATGTGTACATGTCATACATGTGGTGTTGTGTACATGTTGTGCAGATGGTGCTGTGTACACTTTATGCAGGTGGTGTCTCGTACATGTGGTGTTGTGTACATGTTGTGCAGGTGGTGTTGTGCACAGATGGTACTGTGTATATGTTGTACATGTGGTATTGTGTGCATGTCGTAGATTTTGTGTTGTGCATATGTGGTATTGTGTGCATGTTGTACATGTTGATTTGTGTACGTGTGGTACTGTGAATGTGCATTGCGTAGTCGTGGTATCACGACATGTATTCGTTGTGTTGTACTTTGTGTACGTATATGTATTATGTTCTACATTGGGTGTAGGTGTATATATTGTGTTGTATTGTACATTGGGTGTAGGCGTATGTATTGTGTTTTTTTGTACACTAGGTGTAGTTGTATGTCAGATGTACCTACATGTATTGTATGGTGTTGTATGATGTGTGTGGGTGTATGTGTATGATCCATACTATGTGTATTTGTACGTGGTTGAAGAGAAGGAACTGGTTGTTTGTTCATTGTGGCAACTGATCCGATGTGTGTACAAAAAGAAAAAAGGCAAAAGTAAGGACTGATGAAGGATAAGTTTCAGTATTTATTTTAGTTTTATTATGCATGTGATCTATGATTCTGACGTATGATGGTTACATGTGATATATGATTCTGGTTATGAATATTTAATGCGATTCATGATTGTGATTTATGATGGTTTTGTTTTGAGCTAACCTGATGTGATATGTTTATACATGATGAATTGGTCAAAGATGCTAGTTTGAATTGTTGTGATAGGAAGTGAACAGAATAGCAAGAGTACCTTGTTGACAGACTACCAATGAGGTATGATATAAATTTATTTCAATTTATTTTGAATATAATGGAAATTATGTGCTTGGTACAGGAAAGAATGGAATGCTCGGTTGGGGGACTGAAACTAATTGCAAGAATTAGTAGTAACAACAAAGAGGATTTGGAACAAACAACAATATGCTGGTAAATCACTTTAGGAGCAGGGAAATTGTGGGGAATTGGCACCCAATATTTTCCATTGATTTCCATGAGCATGCTATGACTGATATGATGGATTTTAAGCAGGGATATGCCTTGGATTTTTGGACCTTCTGATGAGAGGAAATCTTTCCAAGGGAGGGGTCACTCGAGGGATTGTGTAGCAGAGAAGGGGATGCCCATGAAACTTGGAAGGTGTGTGACTATACGGAAGGGGGTGACTGGATTTACCGAGGGACTGTGTAGCAGAGAAGGGAAGGTCGAGGATGTATTTGTTTTGGTCATTATAATTTCCAGATGGAATTAGATGCACATTGGGAGTGTGCCCTAGAATAATGAGATGGTAACTATTCACTAAGGGAATAAGTGGTGGAGGATTACAACGCTAGACATTGGATGCAGCTTTGAATTTGGAATTGGATTCTGTACTTCCTAGGAAGGAGGTGAATCCTAGTGTTACTTTGAGGGTGGAGGTGTGAGCCTCTAGATTCCATTGTTGCTGATACGAGCACCGTATCTTTTTATTTTTTGGTTGAGAAAATGTGCGCATGTGTATATTATTGTAAATAATGTATCGAGTTATTTTTATAAAGCTCCATAGATAGTATGCTTATTTTCTTATTGAAGCAAATGTGCATAAGTATATATGTGCTTGTTATTGTAAATACTGTAATGAGATGTGTTATAAAGCTTCAGTAAACGATATGTTGTCATGTTTTCAACAACTATCATTGTAAATACTGCAACAAGATAAGTTATAAAGATCCATGGGAAGTATGTTGTGCTTATTTCAGTCTTGTTGATTATAGGTATCATTAAACACTGAGGACAATATTCCCTCAATGGGGATAGTTCTGTAACAACCCTCGTGAAAATTCCATGTAATAAAAGTTATTAAAGGAAAAATAATAACGACAGTTATGGGACACTTATTCCAAGCTGAATGTTGGGAAAAACATCCCAGTGTGGATGTCGATTCGATTTATTATGGGTAAGGAAATTGGCAAAGGAAACGACAAAGGAATTTGGAAAAATAAAATGGACTTTTTAGCAATTTATTTACGAAAATAATGGAAATTAGGAGAAAAGGAAGGTGAAAGGTCATAGGTTGTATGTGAGGAGGAAATTTAAGGAAAATAATGGAAAATGAAGAAAATAAAGGCCTCATTAATCAAAAGGCTTTTGAGGATCAATTGGAAAGATTTTTCTCAAACCTTTTTTCAGTTCGATTTTGGAGCTCTCTCTCTATTCTCTCTCTCTCACACTCTTGGACACTTCAAATTTTTCTTGGAGCACTTTAACATTGGATCAAGAAAGGAAAAAGAAGGAAAGAGGAAGCAATGTTGAAACATGGAAGAGCAGGTACTGCATTGATATTCTTTGCAGGTATCGATTTGCATGTGTGGTTTCCTTGCTAGATTTGGCATGCATGGTGTTGCATGTGTGTTATTGGTTCTCGTGTTTTCACGGGCATGGGTTTTCCAAGTGCGATAGTGTTTTTTAGCCTAGCCTTTCTATTTACAGATAACCATGGTGTGATGGGGTTCTCATGTTTTTCTTGAGCTGGATTTCTAGATGGATTCGAAGCTGAGTGAGGTGGATCTCTGAATGAAAGAACACATGGCCTAGTGATCCCTGAACCAAACTTTGGATTGTGGTAAATACGATTTCCTAGTGACTCCTGAACCAGATTGTGGGTTGCGGTAAAGGTAGGTAATGTGTGCCTCGGTAGGCCTAGGAATCCTTTCCAGAGAATGGAGGGACATACGATAAATCCTTGAGGTAGTTTCCCTTGATTAGGTCTAAGAATCCTTTCCGGTGAATGGTGGGATATATGGTAAAGCCTAGAGGGTGGAGTCTCGGTTAGGGCCTAGTGATCTAGTGTGGATTTATTTAAAGGTTAGAGATTAGGATACATGAAAATTCCTCACGGTGTAGGTGGAGAAATCCGGTGCAATCCATGCTTGTTTTGGCCTAGTGATCCGGTGTGGATTGCAGTAAAGTTGGTTCTATTGATGAGGGTGAGGTGGTGTATCCTCAAGAATCCCTAGATGATTTTGGTTATGAGTCCCACATTCATGCTTGGAATATGGCATGTGTTTGATTGGCTGAAAGAAATATTTGGTAAAAAAAATCTATGTTCGGGTGGAACGTGGAAGTCCCAAACCTGGTTGGATTTTACATACATTAGTAAGAGGTTATTTTCCCTTGTTCTCTCATGAGTATTATACTGGTGTTTATGTGTATTCTATGGTTTTTGTATCCTTGGTATTTTTGTTGCTATTATGCTATTTATGAGCATGTATTTTGATAGTGATGATGTATGGCTCTCATCATGTTTTGACTTGCAATTGAATGAACAATGAATATATGACCTAATAGAAGATAATGCGTCTAATTTGATAATGGAACTATTCTTCTTAGTGAATCTCAGATTAGTATGAGATTCCTATGATCATATTTGTTTTTTAAAACTATAGATTACATATTTGTGTCATGTTTGAAAAAATGCATGCCATGGCTAGTGGGGGTCAAGTCAAGTCATTGTTCAAGTGATTGAATATACATCATTATTCCACTATTATATTTCAGTTATGGAAGTGTCATGGATTTTTGGGCAATTATTTGAGCCATGGGCCTGAGAAAGTGACACAGAAATCGGGGTCGCTAGCTCATGACTACCTGGAAAAGTCCCTAGTCGCTTTCCATGTTATGTGAGTGACTGGAGGGTTCCAGTCACACTCTTTCCCATATCAAGGGACCGATTGGGGAATTGATGCACACAAAGGTTGGTTTGTCTCAAGGGCTAGCCACCTGGAAGGTTTGGATGGCTCTTGGGTGTCCTGTAGCAGGTGAAGAAGGTGTGTGTAGCTGTGTGGTGTCGGTTCCACTTCCTTAAGGTGACCTAGGAGGTTGAATAAGATCATAGTAGCCTCTCATCATTTGTTTACCCCAATGAACAGGGTATATTGGGTAAATGTGGGAAGAGGGTGTTACAACTAACCATAAAATGGTTGGGGAAATTGGGAAAATGAGGTACTTGACCTATTGTTGGCAATAAGTCTCTCTTGAACATAACACTCTTTCACTTCATCTTCTTGATTGTTGGGATGGGAAATATTATTTCCTCTTTGGTTAGTCAAACCATATCAAAATCCTCCATAATTGGTTTTTGGACAATGTTTCTAACTCCATAAAAGTTTCACCGATATGTTCAAGAGAAGTCCTTCAATTGATATCTGCTATAACACTCTTAAGCCTTCATTCATGCTTGTCGTTCTTGAACCAGCTCCAGATTAACATCATTCTATCTCAAATATTGACACTTGTTTCATGTCGTTGATGGGGAATACATCAAGGCCCTCATGCGACAGGTCACTTCCTGCCGACATCAACACATTATCGAGGAAGTTGACTTAGAAACTCCCTTTGGTACCTTGTAGCTTGCATACATCAATGGAAAGTTTCATTGCGCTTGGTGACAATTCCTCATCATTGGCCTTCGACCGAAAGATTATTTGTGGTGTTTGAATTCAGCTCATGCATTCAAACCAAATATATTGTACTATGGTACCTTGAGAGCCATTATCATTATCGATGGTTTCTCTCCCATCTGTTAACGAAAAACATTATTGGCCGGTAATCATACGGTGTCTACCATGTTCGACTTCAACTCATTTATTCACGTGGTTAGAAGACACTTGATATAGTTCCATCCATCCAGGATGTGATTTTAGGATTAAAACTAGATTACAAAGTCTGATGGCTATGATCATATAATGTTACAATCATGGGTCCACATTTTTTCATCAGTGAATGAATTTTTTTGATCATTGTACATGTAATATTTCTTATATTATGAGTATGGGCATGCCTCCCTTAGTAGAGATATCATGATGAAAAATGTATTGTAATAAATGATGATCTCGGCCAATTTTTCTTGATCCAAGATTGTCATAAGGTAAAGCACTCCATTCCTCAACCACTTCTTCTGAATTTGTACTTTAGGGGGAAATTTATTATAGGAAAGTTTGTCACATCTATTCAATAGGCCTTCAAATTGGATTAATCAACATCCTTGAACACTTTGTCATTATCCCTATGCAAAGACCTAAGCCTATCCTTGACTTGCAACACTTAAAAATTTATTTATGAGGCCTTAAACCCTAATTTTGGGCCAATTTCACTTTTCATAACTTAGAAAATACAATGCGCTGCAATTTATCTTTCTCCAAGGGTGCACTGCAATGCACCCCACATAACTGAGCAATTGAGTTGATTCTAAAATTTTGGAAAAATTAAAAAATATTTTCGAAGCCTCTCCTTCCAAAAGTTTCCAAGGTAGTTTTAACTATTTACCATGGATAAAGATCTCAAATTATCTGATCCTACTCTAATGGACCTATCTCTTACCCCTTGAGCTCATCCTCCCATCATATTTGGATCTCAAGTGTAAGATGGTAAAAATCCTAAACTACCACTCTTACCCTATATATTTATTGCCTCCCATGAGGTTTGGGTTGGCTTTTAGAGATTGATAGTGCCATCATGATGCTACTTTGAACCTAAAGGAGTCATCAAATTCATGCATTATGGTTTGTGTTGAGGTGTGATTTTTGGCAAGGAAGGACAGGTCAACCTGGGGAGACATCTACAAAGCTAACTTCTATTTATGGTTATGACTCTCTCCTATATTTGTTAATACACAGATCATCTTATTTTACTATAGATGTTATGTTATGTTTTCACTCATGTATTTAAATGCCATGTTGATTCATTGAATAGAGATTTTAGATTGTGCTACGTGGATGTTGTGGATCCTTTGCTTTTTTTAGTCGTGTGTGAAAATTTTAATTACAACACTTGGAGCTAGAGTTGGGGCTTACAAGCGAGAAGGAAAGCAAGGCTTACTCCAAATTCTAGGTAGGATTATTTCCGATTTTCTAATTTCTCTAAGGGAAACTCAAATCTTTTTGTCTTCTGTTGTAGATGAAACCACTAGATATAGGGAATTCACCTTTGTCCGCAATAGTGAAAGTTTTTCATAACACACATGAAAAGGGACAAGATTAAATTCCTTTCCTTAAAGGAAGACAAGGGAGGAAGTGTTACCTTCGGAAATAATGCACTAGACAAGATAAAAGGTAAAGGGATTATTAGCCTTAATGAGAAGACTAAGTCTCAAAATGTCTTATATGTATATAGCCTAAAACACAATCTGTTTACTGTAAGTCAAATGTGTGACCAAGGACATGACCTTACATTTAAATCTAAGGGATGTGAAATAAGGAAAATATAATCTCAGAAAGTGATAGCTAAAGTAATTAGAAATCCTATCAATGTTTATGTTTTTGATGGAGCCAAATAAAAATATTGTATGAGCAAAGTGGATGAAATTTGGTTATGGCAAAAGAGAATGGGGAAAATCGATTATGAAAACTTGGTAAAAAACAACAAGACAAAAGCAGTGAGGGGAATTCTGAATATATAAAAATCAGATGATTTCATATGAAAGCCATGTTAGTTTGGTAAGACAAAATGATATTCATAATCTATAGCACTGGAGCTAATTCACACAGATGTATGTGGTCCTATAAGAAACCAAAATTTAAGAGGAGAAAGATACTTCATACTCTTTATTGATGATTATACAAGGGAAACATGGATCATGCTACTTAAATAGAAGTCATAATCCCATAGTAAGTTCAAAGTGTCCATATCTCAAGTTTAAAACAAAATGGATCTAAGATCAAGTGCTTGAGATTTATAGAGGAGGAGGTTTACCTCAGATGATTTCGATGAATTATGTGAAGAGCATGGAACTAGAAGACAATACTTAGCATCCAAAACTCCTCAAAATAATGGAGTATTTTAATAAAAGAATATATCAATATTACAAGAGGTGGAAAGGGCTATGATACATGAAGCAAAGGTTCCAAACACCTTTTGGGAAGAAGCAACTCAAACAATTGTTTACATATCAAATAGATTTCAACTTAAGAGTAAATAGAGATAAGGCCTATTATGAGTTGTGGAGAGGCAAACTAGCTTCATTAAAGCTTCTAAGAGTCATTAGAATCAAGTGTTATATAAACAGGAATCAAGATAATATGAGGAAGTTTGACTCTAGAGTTGATGAAGGGATATTTCTTGGTTACTCATCAAAAAGAAAAGGCTACAAGTGTTACAACATGAGAATAAGAAAGATAGTGGAATGTATTGATGTAAGGGTAGATGAAGCATTTCCACAAACAAAAAATCCACAAAGCAATTAAGAATTAGGCGAGACAACATGCATAGATTTTGAAAAAGGAAAAACACGAAGAGCAAGATGAAGAAGAAGAAGAGATGGTGTTGAGAAAACAATGCAAGTAGATATTATGGTTTGATTCCTATTTTATTGAAAATTAATTGTGATGTGTGTTGGATTCTTTTCCTTATTTATTATGCTGTATTTCATTAAGAAATTACCAAATCAAAAGTGCACGAAGATCACAAGAACAAGAAACACAAGGCACTCAGCGAGCGTGAAACCCCTCTCTAGGGTAAAATCCAAATAGACTCTTCTTCAATAATCAAACCAAGTTAAAGTGAGACAATCCAAGAACTATATACCTAGATAAATACCTTCTCCAATCACCAAGTCAACCCTCTTTTGAAGTAGATAGATTCTGTCAAAGTCAATGAGAGTAACTTCCTTCAAAACTGTTTCAATCTGGAATTTCACCCCCCTGCAACTCATAATTTCAAATCTATAGTTACTGCAGGAATTTTGGCCCCTGTAAATTTCTGATAAACCCTATAAAAAATCACACGTGTGAGAGAGAGATGACCCAAAATCTTTGATTTTGTCTTCTTTTTATTTTTCTTCCTTCTATTTGATTTTCCTCTCTTTTTTCTTTCTCTTTTATTGCAGATTGAACTTGTGGATGATGGTTTCCAAATAGGTCGAGATCCTCTTCTATTTATACTGCTTCCATAGGGTCAAATAGCCCCAATCCAGGCCGACTTCTTCAAGGTAGATTTGACTTGGTGAGGAGGTGACAAATTACTATTTTGACTCGAAAATAATTTTCTTAATACAAAATCCCAAGAAGGGTCTAATAAATGCGACAATGACTCTTATGACTCGAGAAAAAACCTAGAATCCTTCAATGGAGGCTATGACCTAGAAAATAAATAAAAGAGCATGAAACCCATACTTCAAAAATATATTTTCTTTTACAATAAAATATTTTTTTCTTTCTTTTGAAAAATACATTACATCATGACTCAAATACAATTATGAAGACTGACACTAGTTACTTTCTTCAAAAATCGCTCTTAAATAGGGATGTATTCATTATAATACATACATAGGTACAAGGACATACTCAAAATGATATGTTTTATGAAGAGTCATAGCATACACAATGATAAATATTAGATACTTGACCAAGGTATCTAACCAGTTTGGACTAAGGTGTTATCCAATCTTCTGCCACTATAGGTACCGTTAGGATTCAAATCTAACACCAACCCACATGGATCTGGGTATTGCATCCAAGGTCAGAGATCCACGAGATCAACAATGCCCTCCCTCTTCGGGATCTTGACATCATCACAGGCCATCCATGTGTCCTCCCAAGAATCATATATGCACAAAACCCAAGAGGTTTTATCTCTCCCTATATACTAAATATGTGATGTCTACTATTACAAAAATGCTTCTGAAATATTTTAACTTCTTCTTTGGAATATATTTCGTCAACACGTCAGCTACATGTTCTTTAATCAGAATGTATTGTAGTTTCACAACCCCATCCTACACCAAAATTCTAATATAATGGTACTTGTTATTAATATGCTTCATCCCAGGATGAAACTTGTGGTATTAAGACATTTTTATGTTGCTTTGATTATCAAAATTTATAACTGTAGGATCTAATGGAACTCCAAAAAAATATGATAGAAGCTTTCTTAACCAAAAAACTTATTTTCCTACTTCAGATGCAACAACATATTCAACCGCAAAACTACTTAAAGCAATTGTATCTTGCTTTCTAATCATCCAAGAAATCATTCCAGAACCCAAACTGAAAGAAACACCGATAATACTTCTTCCATCTGTCTCACTGCCGACCTCAATTAGAGTCAGTAAAACCTATTAATCAAATCTCCTCCGCTTCATATTTTAGACAATGATGAATAGTTCCACGTAGATATCTCAAAATGTGCTTTGTATCTATCCAATGATCATGATGAGGCTCCAAATAAAATTGAATAATAATTTTTAAAACAAAGCATATACCAGTTCTAGTGTTCCCCAATTACATCAAGGAGCCAACCAACTTTTGGTAACTTTTGGGATTAACCAGGCTAGAATCGAAATTTGTCAACTTCTATAGATTTTTGATCATATGAGTTGTAATAGGCTTGGAATCCATCATACTAAACTTTATTAACATCTTGATTATGTACTTTCCTTGACCAAGATATATATCACAGAGTTTTTTCCAAACTTACAGGCTAAGGTAATAATGCATAAGTCCTAGATCTTTCATTTCAAATTCAACTTCTAGCATTTTCTTAAATTCTAGAATTATTCCCTCCACACCTGTAACAAATAAATCATCCACATATAAAATTATAATGACAGTTAATTCTTCACTTTCTTGATGTAGAGGTTTGAATATAAATAACTTTTGACAAAGCCAACCTTAAAATATAAGCATCGTTCTTGTGTACCAAGACCTAGGAGCTTGCTTCAAGACATATAAAGCTTTCTTAAATCTGCAAACATGAGTTTCCTTGCTATTTAGTTCAAAGCCGTCCGGTTGGTCAATATATACTTCTTCATCTATGGTTCCATTTAGGAAGGTTTTTTTGACATCCATTTCATGGATATTCCATCCCCTAGTGGCTTTTAGAGAAATTAAATATCTAGTAGTAGTGTCCTTGGTAGTAGGGGCAAAGGTTTCTTCATAGTCTATTCCTTCCTTTGGAAAACAAACCCCTTGCAACAACTCTCACTTTATATTTTTTTATGCTTCCAACAATGACATGTTTGATCTTGTAAATCCATTTGGAAGTGACAACAGATTTGTCACTAGGTCTAGGAACGATTTCCCAAACCCCATTCTTTATGATAGATTAATATTCTTCATGCATTGATTTATTCCATTCTTCTTGATGAGCTGATTATTCAAAAGTAGTTAGTTATGATTCAATTAAATTTGTCATGTATGCTGCATATCCTGAGTATCTTTTAGGCTTCTTTATTTCTCTAAATGTGTCCTTTGATGCTTTATGTCCTTTGACTTCTTCAAGTGTAGCTATCAACCAGGTTGGTCTCTTCTTTACTTCGGTAATGATAGTAGGTTGAATAGGTTCACTTGGTCCTTCTTCTTATTGATTTGTTGGTGACTTATCATGTTGCTCTACTTCTTAAAATAATGGTGCATCTTCTTCATTAGATTCAATAAGTATACCCTTGGATATTTTGTATGCAATATTTTCATCAAATATGACATCCTTGCTAACTTCAATTCACCTTTCTTCTTTGATGTATATTCTTTAAGCCTTTGATGAAGGGATATAACCAACAAAGATACCTTTTATACTTGTCTTTTGGAATATGAATGTATGTAGGGCATCCAAAGATTTAGATATGATCTACACATGGTTTTTTCCATGAGAATGTTTCTTCTTGTGTCATAAATCAAGAATTATATGAGGACTTCTATTTTGTGTGTATACTACTGTCATGGTTGCTTCTCCCCATATGAATTTTGGTAGGTCTTGATAAAATATCATAGTTCTTATGCATTCCTCAATGGTTCTATTCTTCCTTTCTATGACTCCATTTTTGTTCGGGATTGTTGTTGGACACCTAATCCTCTATGGGTTGGTGTGGAAGGCGAATAGTCACAAAGGAGTCCAAGTGACCTTGGAATGTGGAATCCAAGAGTCACACCATTGTATTATAAATGTACATCTATGGTGAATAATAAAATAACTCACGTTTATATTTCCCTTGTGTTTTTCCTTTCTCATACACCATGCGTGTGTTTAACATGGTATCAGAGCCATGATGTGTGGCCTTTGAAAACCAATGTGCAAGATATTCCTATGCTCTATGATTTTGGCTAACATTCTGCCATTTATATAAATTTCATTTCTGTAGTTTGCCTTGTAACTCCCCCATATAATGTATGACTTGTCAGATCTACCATTTGTGCGAGCGTTTTCCCTATCCTTACTACCTAACACACCTGACAACCTGAAACGTGGAAGGTTGACCATTGCATCCATAAAAAAAATTGCGTTACCCCTCCTCAACATACAAAAATAGCACTCCTTCGAAATTGTAGCCGAAGGTCCCTCTGTCACTACCAAATTTAGTGGCATGGTCGATGATCCACTACAAAAGGTTCTCCATCCCGAGACTCGATTGTGCCCTTCCAAAGGCGAGAAATTTTTGCTTCCTTCACGATTAAGGAAAATTCCTATATCTTTCTACATGCATTGAATTGTTTTTAGCAGAGAGTTGGAATTAACATATTTTAGGTCGCCCCTACCTGCCAGAACTTCCCCTCGGCCCTCTTCTCAATGCCGACCTTAGCCTCCCGTCGCTCCCTCAACACCTACACCCTCGCTACCGTCATCTCCCCTCACCTCTCCGCTCAACTCCATTGGCCTCCCTCACCTCACTCCAACAGAGCTCTCGTCTTGAGCTCCTCTCATCCCTCTGCCGCTACTCCTTCATGCTACCACTATTGTCCCTTCCACTATGTTAGCCATCTATAAATTATGATTATATCTGATGATGGCTAGATTAGTCCATGGATTTCCAAAAACAAGATTTTCATCAAAATCTATGAGTTTCGGAAATATCACTATGTTAATTATCCATAATTTATCCATTTATCATAAAATATTCAATCAAAACCTCTAAGTTTCCCTACTAGTACCAAAAAATACTGTTTTTAAGCCATTTTTCCACCATTTTCCCTTTGAAAAATCCCTCATTTCCCCCTTCCATTTTTCTTCCAAAAACCCTTTTTTACCCTTTATTTTCCTTCAAAATTCCCTTTAAACTTGATAAAATCCTTTTATTAAGGTTTTAGTCCCTTTTTTCCCCTATCAGAACCCCTCAAAGCCCTTGAAAAACCTTTATTTTGGCCTAATTCCACTTCTTTAGACATTCAGGCTTAAGCACCTTTCGGCTTAGCCCTAGCCCCTTTCTTCTGCCATAAAACCGTGCCTTATAACTGAGCGCTAGGCCCATCAGCCCATCGGCATTTCGGCGTTTCGCCTTTCCCCGCGACCTTTTTCCCTTTGGAAAAATTTTCCCCGCCGATCCGATCCCCCGATGAAATCTTCACCGTCCATCTCCCCCAGATCAGACGATCTGCACATCGTTCCATCGCATCACACTTCACCATCACGTCGACCATCACACATCAGCGATCCTAGTTCCATTATTCCCCGACCCTCTTCACCGCCGATATGCGAAGCCCGATTGAATCCTAGCCGTTGATCTCGATCTCGATCCGACGACCATCGCATCATCGCACTTCGGCTTCTCCTCACTCCCGTGTCTCCTCTCTCGTTGATGGCCAATTCCCTGATGGATTCCTAAACTGTTGATCTCTCCCAGATCGGACAGCCATCGCATCGCACATCGCATCGGCACTTCGTTGCTCGGCACATCGCATCGGTGCTATTGTGATTTTCCTCATTCCACTTTCCCTTTCCTCCGCCGATGATTCAACCACCGATATGATCTACACCATTGATCTACCAAGATCAACAGCTGTCGGCACTCCCCTCTATCCATCTCCTGTCTATCTCTTTTCCCTTTGCCCTTCCGACACAATATTAACCGTTGATCTACAAGATCTAATGGCTCCCATTGATCTCTGCTGCTCTTATAAACCTCTTTTTCCCATGTAAAAGCCTTTTCGCCCTTTGTATCCTAAAAAACCCCAAAACCTTTGTATAAAGACCTCGGCCTCCGAAACAATTAAAATTGGGCCCTCCCTTCTTTCATATTTCTTCCCCCTTCGAATCAATATCAACAGTAGATCTTATAGATCCAACATCCATCGGGATTTTCCCACCACCCCATCATCACACATCTCTCCATTTGTCACGTTGGCTTACAACGGTGGATCTGCCCCCCCCCCCCCCCAAATCGGACGGTTAACATTCAATTTCATGCTCGTTTCTCCAAAAGAATTGACCGCGCGTTTTCAACGCGAAAACGATGGTTTTATTTGGACACGTGTCACCCAGGGACCCATATCGCGTTCCCCTGGGGCAAAACCATTTACCACCCTTTCCTTGCGTGAAAACCACCTGCGGTTTCACAAAACCACTTTCCCAATTTCCGCGCTAAATTCAAGTTTTTGTGGATTTTTCCTATTTTTTCCTGTGGGACTCTCATGCAATTTCCCTTCCCTCTGAACTACTCTTTCACCCTCTTCCGAGCCCTCTGTTAGCAGTTAAACCACAAACGCAAGGTTTTATAATGTTTTTGTTGTTTGTTGCAGGTTTTGTCCCATAGTCAAAGAACAGTGACAAATGACCGAGGATGACGATCCTCAAGGAAAAATCACGCAAAAAAGGGATCCACAAGGTTAAAATTCTAGGTCTAATCGATGTATCATGAACATCGGTTAAACGACCAAAACCCTCCAGCGCAGAAAGAGACCTGTACGCAAGCAAAATCAAAGGAACAGATGAAGATTAAAGGTCTTAATTGATGATTACAAGGTTAAAGAAATCAGTTAGAGGATAAATACGACGATGATGATTATAAAGGCGTAAGGCAAAATCAGAGCCTTAAAATAGAGGAGTAAAGCCTAATCAAGGTTTTAAAGGCATAAAGGATTAAATGAATAAAATAGTTGTTAAATAGAAACAAAGATAAAGCAGTAAGACAAAATATCAAAGAAAAATAAGAGTTAAAGGCCTAAAGAGAAATTTTATGATTAAATGAAGAAGACTTAGGCTAGAGCAACCTCGGATACATAAAAAAGAAGCAGTTATTCCATTAATAAATCAAACTAACACCTTTGGCCTACTTTCTGTCCCAAAGGGCAAATTGGCAGTTATTACACAAAAGATAATATTTAAAACTATCAGAACAATTAATGTAAAGATGAGGATAAAGCCTTAAAGTCAATATTTTCATCTGTTTTATCCTTAGAAAGTAAAGACAGAGTTATTAAAATGGAGAGGTATCTATAGATGTTCCTACCTTATGCCTTGCATGGTTATCAAGGTCAGGAATGCATTTACTCTGTAATTAATAACACTTGAACCCTAGAAGAGTTCCACCTCCTCATTTTCAGTATAAATACTGCACTGGAACTCATTGTAAATGTTGGATTTTGATGACTGATGCTGGAATAATACATATTCCTTTGAAGCTCTTGAAGAGAAATTTGATGTCTTGGAACTCATGCATGTTCTAATTTGCTTGTTGATGGAGAAGGATTGTTTGTAGGATCCATAGGCTTGGTTGATGGTGAAGTTTTCTTTTGTTCATGTTTTATAGTTTTCCATCTTGTTATGTTGCAGTAGGACAAAGAATTTAGATTAAGAAATGTTTCTAATGGCACCTTAAATCTGTTTGTCCTTCAATGCCTTAATGTTTTCTTCTACTAGGATATATTAGAGAATTCATCTTTTTTCTCTCTAACAAGTTCTTATCTCGTCCATTTATTGGATAATATTAGATCAGTTAGCATCAATTATGATTTATGGTTACCTTGCATATTGTTGCCACTGAAATATTCTGTTCTTGGAATCATCTCTTTAAAGCAGCTTTGTCTAGGTTTGTCAAAGGAGTCTCTGTAAAATCATGCTCTTTGCCTTTACTTAGCTAAAATTGTTTTAAGGAAACCTTATAGCTGTAATCTTGGATGTTAGAGTTTTCTCTCCTTCTATGGTTATAGTTACTTGTATATCTTAAATGTTTTTCTGTTCTAGATGATAAAAGCTCTAAAATTTGGGTAAGTTTCTTACCTTTCTGTGTTTTTATCTGAATGTTTGTCTTGGTTAATTATCTTTTTTTAGTCTAAAATCAAATGTATTAAGTTCTGCTTATGCCTTTGATTCTCTTGCTGTTCTTATAAATTTTCCAACTCCCTCAGTTTACAAGTATATAAAGGATTCTGTTTCAGCCCTTTATTAGTTTGTTTTTCTCAATATTTATGTCCATTTCATAAATCCATCATAACCTTAAAAGATCCACCAAACAAGTAAGCTTGCCCCGCACATGCTCCTAAAACCATTGATGAACTCATCTGGACCTTGTTAGACTCCATTGCCCAATGACTTAACAATCTTCCATGTTTCCTATCTAAAATCTATCAAATTATCATGCCCAACCAAACCCAAACAAACAAATTTGCACCTAATAACTAGCGTAAAATCAACCTCTTAAAAGCATCAAGCTATATACTTACAAACATATTAAGAGATCCCTCTCTGAGACTAGGAGGGCTAGATCCTAGAACTCTAAAGCTTGGTTTGATGTTACCCTTGTCAATTTGTATCTCAAACAATCTAGCAAATTATAGGGAGCTAACATAGTGGCGATCACGGTGGGACCCCCCAGTTCATAGTAGCCTAACAAACTCTTATAGACTCATATACATCCCTAGTTTGACTTAAAAACCAACCCATAGCCAGAGTAGAAACTAATTACTTCATCATCCTAGCAAGAAAATGACTTAGTTAGGGGATACTAATTGACCTTAAGGATGCATAAAGAAACTGAAAACCCAGAAGTACTCCCAAGATTGATTTTTTATCAAGAATTTGGTGGTGGACCATAAAACATTTTACCTTTAGAAAAGCTAAAAATTTCCACCCGGCGACTCCACTAGACCCTAGTAGGCCTTCCTCATTCCACTAGTCCCATAGGTTGTTCTAGGATTGTGTCAAATTAGTCCAAAACAATTTTTAGGGCCTAGTTATACCTTGTGAGAATAAAGAGATCTGGCTCCACGAAGGACCTATACCAGATCACACTCGGACCCAAATCCTCCTGAGATAGTTGATAATCCAGAAAGTATCCTTAGGAAATCTCCTAAATCCAAGACTTCAATTGTTGTCAGACCAATTCATAGAGCTAATTCTGTCCCTGAAAGTCTCTCAGCTTTGCAAGATACACAGGTTGACTTACCATTCATAAGAAACCCATCTAGAACTAAGTCACTTAGTGATATAGATCAGATAGAATTTGAGCCTCCAAACTCACCCCAACATAGTGGTGAACATACTGATAACAGAGAAACCACCTCACCTGATCTGCATTTCATTCATAACTTTGGTTTCTCTCATCCTAGATTTTCTCAACAGTCTCTTGCTGGTCCAAGTACTTCTATTATCCATACACCCACTGTTCAAACTACTTCATTCCATCCTCCCCCCTCCTTTCATAAACCCTCCACTTGTAAACCCCCCATTTTATCCACAACCTCTTATCATGGCAACATGGTATGCTCCTCTAGTCCTTCCTTTAAATTTAGCAAATTTTCCACAGGATTATTAGTCCAAGATTCCAATATATGATGCTAATAGTTATACTACTGATTTACAACATGTGGAAAAGATGAATGACTATTTTGATAGATGATGAAGCCATTAAACTCAGATTGTTTGCTCAAAGTTTCGTGGGAGAAGCAAGAAAATGGTTCAAGAACTTAACTCCTAATAGTATAAATGATCTCCCTTCTTTACTTCAAACATTCATAAACAAATGGGAAATTAGGAAGAACCCTCTCCAAATAATTTCAGATTACAACAATCTCAAGAGAAACACTGGGGATAGTGTTCAAAATTATTGCACTAGATTTAATAGTGTTTATAATGCACTATCCCTAGATTTGAAACCTCCACAAGGCTCAACTTTGGCCAAATTCCCTGAAGGATTTGATCCCGAAATGTCCTATCAGCTAAGAGAAAGGGACCCCTTGACTTTAGAAGACATGCAGAAGGGAGCTCTTAGTGTAGAAGCAAATCTGATCTAGAAGAGAGCTAGAATGAAGACTGAGAAGAGGGTATCATTTAGGGATGAATCTGCACCTTCCACATTTGACTCAAAAATGGAAAGGATGATGGAGGAGATGATGAAGAGGATGAGCATATATGAAAGAGCTCAATCTAGAGAAAACATAACACCTCCTCAAAATATAAACCAATCCCAGAATCAAAATCAAAACTTTAGGAGAAATCAACTTCAAATCAGACAAGGAGAGAGTGACCAACAAATCAGACCCCCTTTCCAAGAAAACTATGTAGATGAAGAAGAAAGTGAGCCTGATCGGTTGGAAGAAGACCATGTGAATGTCATAGGTTCGAATGATGAGGATAACACATTCCTTACTGAAGAAGAACAAAGGATGTTTTCTTCAAAACCAAATGAGAAATCATATGAAGATTCCAAAGACTATAGATTAGGATTTGAGAATGCCATAATGGAAGTCCATAGGCAGTATAACCTTAGGAGCAAGAAGTGTCAAGATGTTCCTAAAACAGATCAGTCAAACACTGCTATTAGAAAAACCTCTGAACCTATTCCTAAAAAGACAGCAGAAAGCACAAATACTACGGCTAAAAAGACTGGAATAAACAAGCAAAAGACTAGCCAGCCTAGTAATGATTCAAACTCCCCTAGTACTTCAAATAGTGGCCCTGAAAAAACATTACTGTCCAAACCATCAAATTAGAATTAGAAAATTAAAAATGTAGAAAAGTTCATGGCTGATAAAACTGATGTGAATGCAATAAAGACACCTGTTCCTTTCAGTTTTGAGGGGGAGATTGCCAAAATCAAGATCACTATACCCCTCACTGAATTAGTGACCCAAGAGGTATATAGATCCCAGATTTTCAAAGTGTTAAAAATAGGCAAAGATACTGATACCTTAGATTTAACTGATGATAAACCAGAACTGTTGTTTGGTCCTGAAGTAGAGGGAAGATATCAAGAAGGAGCAATCCCTCCTTTCTATGTAAGTCTGAACATTCATGACAAAATTCTGCATAATGCTATGCTAGACTCCGATGCCTCACACAATCTCATGCCAAAGGTTGCGATGGAGAGATTGGGCCTAGAAATCATAAATCCCTACAAAGACTTGTATTCTTTTTATTCCAGTAGGGTTAAGTGTCTGGGCCTAATCAAGGATCTGTGTGTCAATCTGGCAGAAAATCCTGGCTAAGAGTCTAGTCATGGATATAGTTGTGGCTGACATCCCCCCAAAGTATGACATGCTTTTATCTAGATCATGGGGGGCCAAACTCCAAGGTAGCCTTCAAATGGATATGACCTATGCCACCATCCCAGTCTTCAATAAAACAAGAAGATTGTACCGGGAATCCCACATGAAATACATGGTGAGTAACATAGATAGGCCAAATAACACACCGGTTTATTCCATTCAATCAGACCTTGATTACTTCATCCTGTACAATGAAAATGACATAAATGAACAAGTGAATGAGAATGAGAGAGAACTAAGTACCCCAAAACAATCAAAACAGCTCTCTAATCAAGAAAATGATTCCCAAAACTCTAGTAGCCCCAAAGTACAGAACATTGACAAAACTGAAGTTGACACCCTTTGGCATATGAGATTTGATGGTTCTTATGGTAAGGCCAGATCAGGGGCTGGTGTTTGGATCCACAACACAAATGAAGGCCATTCCTATAGGTTAGATTTTCAATGCACCAATAATGTTGCAGAGTATGAGGTTCTCCCTATTGGTCTATACTTACTTAAAAATATCAAAGCCAAGAAAATATTGATCCAAGGAGATTATGAACTAATCATCAATAAAATTAAGGGAGAATATTTAGCCAAGAACCCTAGGTTAAGGGAATATAGAAATGCTGCCCTAGATCTTCTCAAAACCTTTGAGAAATATGAGCTTAATTTCATCCCAAGGGCCCAAAACTGCCTGGCTTTGCTGCCAACAATTTCTCTTTACCTTATGAAAACAATCAGTGCCTCATAAAAATAAAGAATAGGCCTACTGTACCAGACAACTTGAACCATTGGCAAGTGTTTGATAATGATGACCAAATAGATGATTTTTTGCAATCCAGAAATGACTTTCAAGCACAAAACAGAGTTTGAGATTTGAAAGAAATAATTCTGCTAAAAAAGAAACTCCCAAAATAGAGCTGCCCTTTGATGATGATATAAACCACCTTCAAAAACCTTGTGTTGCAGAAGTATTTGATAAATCAGATCAAAGAGAATTTGAAATTCTATAGTACAAAGATGACACCTTGCCAAGAGGCCTTACACCACTAGAAGAGTTGTTTGATTTTAATGATGTAGATAAAAAGCCCAAGATGGAACCCACTGAAACAAATGTAGAAGAGTGTAACATTGGAGGGATGAAAGAGCCAAAAATAATCAAGTTGTCCAAAACTCTCCCATTTCACACAAAACATAAATACATTGAGCTGTTTAGAGAATTTAAAGATGTGTTTGCTTGGGGGTATGAAGACTTGAAATCCTATGACACCAAAATCATCCAACATAAAATTCCTCTCAAAGAAAATCAGAAACCATTTAAACAAAAGTTGAGAAGAATAAACCGCCTCTTATTACCATCAGTTGAGAAAGAAATCAAAAAAATGTACGATGCCAGGATCATAGTCCCTGTCCGATACTCAGAATGGGTGTCCAACCTTGTGTCAGTTAGGAAGAAGACCACATAAATTAGGCTTTGTATTGACTTCATAAATTTGAACAAAGCCTCCTTGAAAGACAATTACCCCTTGCCTAAAATGGATCACATACTCCAAAAAGTAGTTGCTTCACAAATAATCTCATTACTAGATGGCTTCTCAGGTTATAACCAAGTTCTAGTCTTTCGAAGTGACCAACTTAAAAATGCTTTCACTACACCTTGGGGTACATTCATGCATGTTAAAATGCCATTCGGTTTAATGAATGTAGGGGCTACTTTCCAAAGGGAAATGGACATAGCTTTTTCAGAAGACATAGGTTACTTCATAGTCATATACCTTGATGACATCACTGTCGACTCTAAGAATGATGAGGAGCACTTATTCCACTTGAGAAAAGTCTTTGAAAAATGTAGAAAGTATGGCATATCCCTAAATCCTAAGAAAAATTTGTTTGGCCTTTAGGAAGGAAAACTCTTAGGTCACATCATCTCTGAGGAAGGAATCAAGATAGATCCCAAAAGAATAGAAGGCATCTTACAAATCAACCATCCTAGGAACATTAAAGAGCTGCAATCTTTCATTGGAAAGATTAAATTCCTAAGAAGATTCATCCCTAACCTTGCTGAGCTCTTAAGAAATATCACGAATATGTTGAAAAAGGAAGTAGGAGTGAAGTGGAATATGGAAGCAAAACAATCTTTTGAGCTAGTAAAACAAGCACTCACACAAACACCAGTCTTAATCAGCCTTTACTTCACCAAGAAATTTTACATTTTCTCCTTTTCTTCTGAACATACTGTGGCAGCAGTATTGTTACATAAGAACATCATGGGGCAAGAGCAACCCATAGATTTCTTCAACAAAGCCTTAAGGGATGCCCCTCTAAAGTATAACATTATGGAGAAACAAGCCTTTTCCTTAATCAAAGCTTTTAAGGATTTTAGAGTTTATATTTTGCATTCACATATCATAGCCTTTGTCCCAAACACGGTTGTCAAAGATATACTTAATCAAGACCCTGATGGTAAAAGGGGCAAATGGATTGCTACCATTTTAGAATATGATTTGGAAATCAGACCCACTAAATTGATTAAAGGACAAGGACTTGCAAAACTCATGGTTGAGTCAAACTTCCAAGCTTTAGATATGAACATGTTTGATATTTTGGAAGAGATAGAAGAATGTACAACACCATTCATTGAAGAAACATTCATGAACTCTCCTTGGTATGCTGACATCATATATGTGTTGCTTTATCTGAATGCTCCTCCTTCTTTGTAAAAAACAAAAGCTATATTTTTCAAACAGAAGGATTTAAATTATTGTATATTAGATGGAGTTTTGTATTGGAGGAATGCTGTTGGAATATTGATTAAATTTTTGCTTGAGATTGACGCAAGAAAAATCATGCATGAGCTGCATGAAGGATAATGTGGAGGACATATTTACTGGAAGACTACCGAAAATAAAATCCTAAGATCTGGTTACTATTGGCCCACCCTTTTCCTAGATACTCAGAATCTTGTCATGTCTTTCCATAAGTGTCAAATTTTTGATGGCAAGAGAAAACTCCTACCTTTACCCTTACATCCCATCAGTGTTAAGGCTCCCTTTCAACAATGGGGTTTGGACTTCATTGGGGAAATTCACCCATATTCTTCAGCCCAACATAAGTGGATCCTCACTGCCATTGATTATTTTACCAAGTGGATAGAAGCCATACCTTCTAGGAATGCTACTGACTCTGTCATTATTAAGTTCCTTGAAACCAACATACTATCCAGATTTTGTTGTCCTAGAAAAATTATCACAGATAATGCTGCTGCTTTCAAGTATAAAAAAATGGTTGACTGCTACTATAAATATCATATCACATTGGGTCATTCTACTACCTACTATCCCCAAGGGAATGGATTAGTTGAATCCTCCAACAAAAGCCTTGTCAATGTTATCAAAAAAATGTTGGAGAAAAATAAAAAATCATGGCATAGTAAGCTTATTCATGCTTTATGGGCTGATAGATTAACCACCAAAAGGTCAATAAATATGTCTCCCTATCAGTTGGTTTATGGTATGGATGCAGTCTTCCCAACATCCTTAGGAGTTCCAGTCATGAAACTTCTTCAAGAAGTACAAGCTGAAGAGAATGATATGCATAGAAGAATCAATCAAACCATTCATTTACAACAGTCAAGAGAGGAAGTGTACAAAATAACACAAATAGTCCAAGAGAAAATCAAGAAACTATTTGACAAAAGGACTAAAGAAAATGATTTCCAAGTTGGAAATATAGTTCTAAAGTAGGATTCTAGAATGGAAGAGAAATAAAAACATGGTAAGTTTGAAAATCTGGGGAAAGGCCCCTATATCATTGATTCAGTGAGAGGCAACAATGCTTTCTTTTTGAAGGAACTTGATGGAATTGAAATTTTTGGAGGTTCTGTCAATGGCAGGATGCTCAAGAACTATTTCTACCAAGAATCTTAGTTTAAAATTTTTTTCATTGTATATAACATTGCTTTTTAAGATTTGAAAAAGAAAAACACAAAAACAATAGAAAGAGGAAAAAGAGGGCAGATTCAAAAAGAAGGTACAAGCCCCATACCCGAAAAATAGTGATACTGAAAGTGTGCAAGTCTAAATGCCACTGCTGATCCAAATGATATATTGTTTAGTCATATAGCCTAATCATGGCTGAACATGATTTAAATTTATGTTGATAAGTTAGTAGAAACTTTGATTGATGAAACATTATTTTAGACTTAACTAATTGAAAGAAAGATAGATTAGGAGATTGAAAAGATATGGGTTCCACATGCCTAAAACAGAACCAAAGAGATAGATAAAGATGCCTCACAAAAGACAAAATCATGACCTTATCTTTCTGATTTACTTTTATGCAAAATAATGTTTGTGTGCAAGCTCAAATGCCACTACTTGTAATTATTCAATCATACAGCCTAAACATGATTGAGTAAATTTGAATTTCATGCTGATAGGTTAGTGAAGAAAATTTGCCAAACTGTATAATCTTGGCTTATTAGTGGAATAGATTAGGATAGAAAAGAATGGTTCAAACAAACTCAAAATTTGAACCAAGAAAAGGAAAAAGATAGCTCTAAATAGATCAAAACCAGAGCTGGAAAAAGAATAGAAGGATGTTTATAATTTTCAGATCTTAAGCCTTCACAATTTTGTTTTATTTTTCTGCAAATAGAGTCTATGTGCAACTTGTACATAAAGCCATAGACACCATAGCAAATCATACTGCTTAATCCTGATTTATCTATGTTTCAAATTTCTGTTTTATAATATAGAGAATGCAGATATGTCAAATAGCTTAATCTTGACAGATAGTAGTATAGGTAGAAATAAAAAGAGTTCAACAGCTTAATCTGAACTCTTGTAAGAAATAAGGATAGACTTAGATTATTTTTTTCCTATTTTGAAAAGAATAAAATGTTGATGTTTCAGAGGGTTTTCAAGTCCAAGTATACCCACAGAAGAAAAAATGTTAGGACAAGTAGGATTGGGTAGGTAGTGATGCTGCTTTGAAAAATTTCATATGCTGCAGATTACTGAATCCAAAGATAGCCATCAGCAAGAAAGAAAAGAGATTCTTCCCAATGGATGAGGCACTAGTCTGCTGAAAGCTAGAAGATTGATTACTGAGGTTCTGGACACCTAAAAAGACAGCTGTTCTCCCCAAGTGGAGCCACTGTTAGCCATCTATAAATTATGATTATATCTGATGATGGCTAGATTAGTCCATGGATTTCCAAAAACAAGATTTTCATCAAAATCTATGAGTTTCGGAAATATCACTGTGTTCATTATCCCTAAGTTATCCATTTCTCATAAAATCTTCAATCAAAACCTCTAAGTTGCCCTGCTGGTACCAAAAAAGACTGTTTTTAAGCCATTTTTTCCACCATTTTCCCTTTGAAAAATCCCTCATTTCCCCCTTCCCTTTTTCTTCCAAAAACCCTCTTTTACCCTTTATTTTCCTTCAAAATTCCCTTTAAACCTGATAAAATCCTTTTATTAAGGTTTTAACCCCTTTTTTCCCCTATCGGAACCCCTCAAAACCCTTGAAAAAAATTTATTTTGGCCTAATTCCGCTCCTTTTAGACATTCAGGCTTAAGTGTCTTTTGGCTTAGCCCTAGCCCTTTTCTTCCGCCATAAAACCACGCCTTATAACCGAGTGCTAGGCCCATCGGCCCATCGGAATTTCGGCATTTCGCCTTTCCTTGCGACCTTTTTCCCTTTGAAAAAATGTTCCCCACTGATGCGATCCCCCGATGAAATCTCCACCATCGATCTCCCCCAGATCTGACGGTCTGCGCATCGTTCCATCACATTGCACTTCGCCATCGCGTCGGCCATCGCACATTGGTGATCCCAGTTTCATCGTTCCTCGACCCTCTTCACCGCCGATATGTGAAGCCCGATTGAATCCTAGCCGTTGATCTCATTCTTGATCCAAAGACCATCGCATCATAGCACTTCGGCTTCTCCTCGCTCCCCTGTCTCCTCTCCTGCCAATGGCCGATTCCCCAATGGATTCCTAAACCATCGATCTCTCCCAGATCGGACAACCATCGCATCGGCACTTCGCTGCTCGGTGCATCGCATCGGCACAATCATGATTTTCCTCATTCCACTTTCCCTTTCCTCCACCGATGATTCAACCGCCGAAATGATCTTCACCATTTATCTACCAAGATCAACAGCTGTCGACACTCCCCTCCTTTATCCATCTCCTGTCTATCTCCTTTCCCTTTTCCCTTCCGACACAATATTAACCATTGATATACAAGATCTAACGGCTCCCATTGATCTCTTCCGCTCTTATAAACCCATTTTTCCCATGTAAAAGCCTTTCCGCCCTTTGTATCCTAAAAAACCCCAAAACCTTTGTATAAAGACCTCGGCCTCCGAAACAATTAAAAATGGGCCCTCCCTTCTTTCATATTTCTTCCCCCTCCGAATCAACCTCAACCATAGATCTTATAGATCCAACGGCCATCGGGCTTTTCCCACCACCCCATCATCGCACATCTCTTTATTTGTCGCGCTCGCTTACAGCCATGGATCTGGCCCCCCCCATATCGGATGGTTAACATTCAATTTCGCGCTCGTTTCTCCAAAATAATTGATCACACATTTTCAACACAAAAACGATGGTTTTTGTTGGAGACGCGTCGCCCAGGGACCCGTATCGCGTTCCCCCAAGGAAAAAACATTTACCACCCTTTCCTTGCGCGAAAACCACCCGCGGTTTCACAAAACCACTTTCCCAATTTCCGAGCCAAATTCAAGTTTTTCATGGATTTTTCCTGTTTTTGCTTGTGGGACCCTTCCTCTCATGCAATTTCCCTTCCCTCTGCATTGCTCTTTCACCCTCCGCTAAGTCCTCTATTAGCAGTTAAACCACAAACGCAGAGTTTTATAATGTTTTTGTTGTTTGTTGCAGGTTTCGTCCCAAAGTCAAAGAACAGTGACAAAGGACCGAGGATGACGATCCTCAGGGAAAAATCACGCAGAAAAGGGATCGACAGGGTTAAAATTTCAAGTCTAATCGATGTATCATGAACATCGGTTAAACAGTCAAAACCCTCCAACGCAGAAAGACACCTGTACGCAAGCAAAATCAAAGGAATAGATGAAGATTAAAGGTCTTAATTGATGATTACAAGGTTAAAGAAATCAGTTAGAGGATAAAGACGGTGATGATGATTATAAAGGCTTAAGGCGAAATCAGAGCCTTAAAACAAAGGAGTAAATCCTAATCAAGGTTTTAAAGCCATAAAGGATTAGATGAATAAAATAGTTGTTAAATAGAAATAGAGATAAAGCAGTAAGACAGAATATCAAAGACAAATCAGAGTTAAAGGGCTAAAGAGCAGTTTTATGATTAAATCAAGAAGACTTAGGCTAGAGTAGCCTCAGATACATAAAAAAGAAGTAGTTATTCCCTTACCAAATCAAACTGACACCTTTGGCCTAATTTCTATCCCAAAGGGCAAATTGGCAGTTATTACACAAAAGATAATATTTAAAACTGTCAGAATAGTTAATGTAAAGATGAGGATAAAGCCTTAAAGTCAATCTTTTCACCTGTTTTATCCTTAGAAAGTAAAGACAGAGTTATTAAAACAGAGAGGTATCTAAAGATGTTCCTACCTTATGCCTTGCATGGTTATCAAGGTCAGGAATGCATTTACTCTGTAATTAATAACACTTGAACCCTAGAAGAGTTCCACCTCCTCATTTGCAGTATAAATATTGTACTGGAACTCATTGTAAATGTTGGATTTTGATGTCTGATGCTGGAATAATACATATTCCTTTGAAGCTCTTGAAGAGAAATTTGATGTCTTGGAACTCATGCATGATCTGATTTTCTTGTTGATGGAGAAGGATTGTTTGCAGGATCCATAGGCTTGGTTGATGGTGAAGTTTTCTTTTGTTTATGTTTTCTAGTTTTCCATTATGTTTTCCATCTTATTATGTTGCAGTAGGACAAATAATTTAGATTAAGAAATGTTTCTAATGGCACCTTAAATCTGTTTGTCCTTCAATGCCTTAATGTTTTCTTCTGCTAGGATATATTAGAGAATTCATCTTTTTGTTCTCTAAAAAATTCTTATCTCATCCATTTCTTGGATAATATTAGATCAGTTAGCATCAATTATGATTTATGGTGCGCCCTGCATATTGTTGCCACTGAAATATTCTGTTCTTGGAATCATCTCTTTAAAGCAGCTTTGTCTAGGTTTTTCAAAGGAGTCTGTGTAAAATCATGCTCTTTGCCTTTACTTAGCTAAAATTGTTTTAAGGAAACCTTATAGCTGTAATCTTGGATGTTATAGTTTTCTCTCCTTCTATGGTTATAGTTACTTGTATATCTTAAATGTTTTTCTGCTCTAGATGATAAGAGCTATGAAAGTTGGGTAAGTTTCTTACCTTTTCTGTGTTTTTATCTAAATGTTTGTCTTGGTTAATTATCTATTTTCAGTCAGAAATCAAATGTATTAAGTTCTGCTTATGCCTTTGATTCTCTTGCTGTTCTTATCAATTTTCCAACTCCCTTAGTTTACAAGTATATACAGGATTCTGTTTTAGCCCTTTATTAGTTTGTTTTTCTCAATATTTATGTCCATTTCATAAATCCATCATAACCTTAAAAGATCCACCAACCAAGTAAGCTTGCCCTGCACATGCTCCTAAAACCATTGATGAACTCATCTGGACCTTGTTAGACTCCATTTCCCAACGACTTAACAATCTTCCATGTTTCCTATCTAAAATCTATCAAAGTATCATGCCCAACCAAACCCAAAAAAACAAACTTGCACTTAATAACTAGCCTAAAATCAACCTCTTAAAAGCATCAAGCTATATCCTTACAAACATATTGAGAGATCCCTCTCTGAGACTGGTACACTAAAAATTGTCATCCTGACATTTTGCTATGTGTATGAGCTCATTATAACTCATACTTCTCCCTTTCTAGTCTAACATATCAGTTCCTCATGTCAAGCCTTGAAAATCAGAGAAAAGTTCCAAAAAGTCTCCTAAACTTTGGTGTCGCACTTTCTCTCTATCTTGCCTGCGGTCCCGCACCTAATGTTCAGCTCTCTTGTGTACCTGAACGCACTTTATATGTGTTAAAGGTACAGACCCCTGTAAGATAAAAAAGGCGCAAGTAAATTCCAAAAATCTCAATAAAAGTGAATTTTGGAAGCTTCTAGAATGGATCTTGCGGTGGCAGAACCACTCTTGTGAGGTGCATGAATCCCTTACCTTATGGAGCTAACCCCTTGATGTGAGGAGCTTATCCCTTTGAAGGAGGATTCTATCCCTTCATACTTGGAACAGAAAACCTCCTCTTTTCTACTATAAAAAGAGGCATTGGGTAGCCTCAAAGGGAGGTCAAGCTTAAGAAGATTTGAGGTTAAGTGCTGTTGAGATTTAGACTTAGTTGACTAAGACTTTTGTGAGGAGAGATTACATACCTCTATTCGTCTTGGTCGGAGGAGTGCAGAGCTTATCAAAGTAAAGGAGACTCCTGCTTCGGACCCCGGGAAGGCCTTTCGAACATCAAGGCTAAGGTTGTAAGGTTTTCCTTCTTTTGAGATTAATACAAACATACTCATTTTTCTCAATAAGCTGTCTGTTAATGGTTTATTTCATAGATTCCTTGATCACTATGATAAGCATGGTTTATGATGATTTCTATATAGGTGCTATGTAATATTTTGCTTGTTTGTGACTGTAGTTTTACGAGGAAAACTCCTTCAAGTGCACGAGGGAAAACAACGACTTCAAACAAGTGCTGGACATACGGTAAGTCTTTTACACCTCTATAGAGCTTTTTTTAAACCTTACATGCTTAGAGAAAGATTATTCTGTTTGGCTGTTTGTTGCTAGATACTTTTAGTACTAGGGAGATCGGTCTTGTACTAGGGGGGGCTAAATTGTGTATGAGTGTTAATTGCCTTTGAGTATTTTTATTTTTGATCTTTGGAACTCTCACCCAATTTTCTTGACTTGCACTTGATTGGTTCTTAGATTACATTAGAATTAGCTTGTGTTTGAGAATTATCTTGCATAGATCACATTTGCATAATTAGAATTCTCATTTTCAGAATATGAATGAAAAATGTGCATAGATTACATTTGCATACTTTTCATGTGAATTATGCATAGATTACAATTGCATAGTTTACATTCTGAAAAATCAATCATAGATTTAGATCAATTTTCTTTGATTTGAATTTAGATGTTTTTATGCTTGTTTTAAAAACACAAAAATATAAAAATTGTTTTGGGATTGATTTGCATTAGTTTTTATTGATGAAATTAGTGCATTAGAGAATTTGTTATATTTTCTCTTAGTGATCAATTTTTTGCATTGTTGGAAGTGGATGGAAACTCTTTCCTTACTTTAGTTAGGATTCATAGAATTGAAAATATTACATTATCATATTCGATTTCATTCAGTTTTGGTTCGGGTCATAACACCATTGGTTTCATATCCATTTACCCTTTTGAGTAATAACAGCCTAAATAACACAGCGCTTAAATAAAATTCATCTAGTAATTTTTACATTTTTAGGGCTCTTTCCACCAATCTAGTTCAGGATTAGTGCTTTGGAATAGGTTGTAGTTAACTTTCCAAAGCAAGTAAAAACAAACAAGTAGATAAATCTTGCGGTAGGAAATAAATCCAATTGTAATTGGTACAATCTGGGAAGCTTCTCTTAAAGAAGTCAATCACGAGATCATGTTCGAACCTTTGAGACAATCAATTCTATTTCATTAGGAAAGATAGAACATTTTGAGCACATTACAAACGATAAAGCTCGGATTAACCATTGTCGAGGAGCCTGGGGTCACTTGTTGGTAAACCTCGGATTGACCATGTTGAGGAACCTTCAAGGGGATTGAGCTTTGTTACTGTGCCATGCCTTGCATTGGCAGTGGAGGTCGGATGGTAGGCGTTTCCCAGTTGTGTGTTGCTGGTTTTAGCCAACCTTAGTGTCCATAAGCTTAAGATTATTTCCCTAAGGTGACGGTGAAGGAAAGATCTCAACGTACACAGATGGAACGTCGTTAGACTCGCAGTTTCTGGGGGGTTCTCTTCACTCGAGATGGTTTTGTGAAGAAACTTGTGCCTGTCCGTTTCATTAAGCAGGTTGTTGGGGTAACAGTTCCAACCGCCCTTTCTATATTAAATTCTACGATGTTGGATTTCATCACCAACTAGTGTTTTTAGTACGGGAAGTTACTGTTTGTGTGTGGTTTGACTCCTAGATTTGATAGCGCATGTTAATTTGTTTGTTTTTACTTTTAGAGACCATAGGTGTGAATTGTGAATTTTAATTTTTAGGTGTGAATTGTGAATTGTTAATTTTAGTTTTAAATTGTTAATAAAATTCACTGAAGTTGAATATAATGGCAACTGTTCCGGAATTTACCAACCAAGGAACCCCTCTTAATGAGAATCCTAGTAATTTTCCTTGCTTTGGAAATGTTGGTCCTCCTTATATGGCTACATTGTCATTACCTGGATTTACAATAGGTTTACCGATATGGTTATTTTCAACTTCGTTGACCCCGAATACTCCAATTGTTCCACCTCAACCGGATGCTTCACCTCAACAGAGTTCACCATCTCAACATCACCAACCTTCTGTTGACCCTTTACCTTCTTCGCCTAATATTTCTTCTTCCATTTCTTCCTCTTCACTTGGTAAAAGCCTTGACGCTAGTAACCAGGTGGCTAAGAAGAAGAAGAAAGGGAAGAAGAAGAAGAAGAAGAAGCAAGATAAGAAAGAAGTCAACCAACCAACCATGGTTGTAAGTGTTAGTTGTGTTGAGGAAACCTCCAACATGCATCGTAAACCCAAATACCCTTGCAAGCTTTGTAAGGGTGACCACTTCCTTATCAATTGTCCTGGTATTCCGAAGGTCTTGGAAGTATGGTTAGAAAAATCTCATCAACTTTCCATGGATCCATCAACTAGTGATAGTCAGGTTCCTGGGAAAAAGGGTAAAGTTAGGTTTCCTTGTAAGTTATGCAAAGGGAGTCATCAAACTCACATTTTCCCTCACATGGATGAATCCTCAAAATTATTGGAAAATATTATTGTTCCACAGCAAGAATTTCCAACTGGTTATCGTAAAATTTCTCCCAACCTACTGTCAACTGACGGAGTGATTAATCTAATTTCAAGTACAGTCGATCCCACTCTTCCATTGGAGAGTGAAACTCATATCACTCAGGTTGATGATCCATTAGTTTATCAAGTGGTCGGTTCAATTTCACATTCGGTCGATCCCATTCTCCTTGTGAGTGTTTCCTTATCGCTGGAGTTCTTCTTGTTATCAATTCTTCTCTGTGAGACATTCTGTTCTACGAGAAACCCCTCAATCTTGAGGTCTTTTCTATTTGGTGGAATAGTATGGAACCTAAATCTTCCTTCCCTCCACATCCCTTTCCAAATCATTGTGAAGTTTGGTGGTAGGGACATACACTGCACACAGGTAGATGAAGGTGCTTATGTTAGTATTTTATCCTCAACTGTTTGGAAAGCTTTGGGTTCCCCTCAGCTTGTGCCTATTACATAGAATCTGAAAGCTTTTAACAGAACCATTAGTGAAACTTTAGGGATCCTTCCTAAGTTTTCTATTAATTTGGAAGGTAAAACTGTCTGTATTGATCTTATGGTAGTTCAAGGTCCCTTGGATTTCAATTTACTCCTTGGGCGAGACTATGTTTTTGCAATGAAAGCTGTCATATCGACACTCTTTCGCGTGATGTCTTTCCCTCACAATGGTAATATTGTGACTGTAGACCAGCTTTCTTTCCCTAGTCTTGTTTCGACTACCAATAATCCGACACCCCTAAATGTTCTTGATTCTAAAGTGGTATCTACCCCGCCACAGGTTAATTATGTGGCAACTAGTCCCATGTTTTCAATTACCAATGTAAGCGAGCCTCTCAATGTTTGCTCGTCTTCCTTTGACTTGGATTCGGTAATTGACATGGAGAACTCTATGGGATTATTTGAACGCAATGTTCTTATCCATTTTGAGTCCCTTGACATGTGTTCTTTCTAGAGAACTATTCTTCCTTCTGATGAAGATCTCTTGGAAGCCATGATCGAGGTGCGTCCATTAACATGTGTTTCTTCCAGTTGGAAGCCATGATAAAGTTGTGAGGAGAGTTCCTTTTACTGTGTCAACCTCATTAAAAAATGAATCAGTTATTCGAGAGCATAGTTCCTTTTCTTGTGTCAAGCTCATTTAAAAAATGAAACAAGCTTCCACGAGGATAGTTATTTTCTTGTGTCAACCTTGTTAAAAAATGAAACATGTCCGAGGATAGTTCCTTTTCCTGTGTCAACCTCGTTAAAAAATGAAACAGTGAGTCCGAGGAGAGTTCCTTTTACTGTGTCAACCTCATTAAAAAATGAATCAGTGAGTGCGAGGATAGTTCCTTTTACTGTGTCAACCTCGTTAAAAAATGAATCAGTGGGTCCAAGGATAGTTCCTTTTACTGTGTCAACCTCATTAAAAAATGAATCAGTGGCTGGTGAGGAGAGTTCCTTTTACTGTTTCAACCTCGTTAAAAAAATGAATCAGTCGGCGATGAGGACAGTTCTTTTCCTGTGTCAACCTCACTAAAAAATGAATCAGTAGGTAGATTGTAGAGAATAGATTGATAGATTAGACATAAGTAGTTTTTGAGGATAGTTCCTATTACTGAGTCAACCTCGTTAAAATATGAATCAGGTATGAGGATAATTCTTTTCCTGTGTCAACCTCGTTAAAAAATGAAACAGTTGGTCAAAGGATAGTTCCTGTTACTGAGTCAACCTCATTAAAAAATGAATCAGGTATGAGGATAGTTCTTTTCCTGTGTCAACCTCATTAAAAAATGAATCAATAGATTATATAGGTAGATTGTAGAGAGTAGATACGAGGATAGTTTCTTTTACGGTGTCAACCTCGTTAAAAAATGAAACATGTAGGTGAGGATAGTTCCTGTTATTGTGTCAACCTCATTAAAAAATGAAACACGTTTCCATGAGCATAGTTCTTTTCCTGTGTCAAGCTCGTTAAAAAATGAAACAAATCCTTCCCTAATTGAGTCGAGTCTTTGACTAGATCTCGTAAATGTTAAGTCATATATTTAGGTTATTTTTTGCGTAATTTTCTTACAGTTTTAGGTCGGGTCTTTCATATGATCTCGTAAATGAACCTTCATTCCATCCAGCTATTAATTACCAACAGTATACTTAGTTGAATGAAATGAAGCTGGGGGGGCATGCGCTCTGGCAGTTACGCTTAGGGGGCATCAAGCACAGTTTTCTCTCTGTTTCAAGCTTGTATAAAAATGAAACCACTCTGAATCATAGTTTTTCTCTGTTTCAAGCTTTTGTAAAAATGAAACCTATCTTGAGTCAATTTCAGTTATTTTCAAGACTCGTTAAACTCATGAAAATCCCAAGATTATTTTGCTATCTTTCATTCTCATAAAACACATGAAAATGCCAAGTTCTTTCCATCTTTTCCTGCTCGTAAATTAAATTTAAAGTCGGCCACATGAGTACATTTTTATCCCTTTTTGGGACTCTTTAAAATTTACAGAAAAAGTGAAACTACTGAGTATACTTTTATCACTTTTTCGGACTCTTTAAAATTACGAAAAATCGAAACCTTGGAGTCCTCTTTTTAAGCCCTTTTCAGACTCCCTGAACATGAAAAGATTGTCGAGCACTTGATTATTCGAACTCGTTAAAGTAAATTAATGATCGTCCCTTCAGTATAAGTTTACCCCTTTTACGGAGTGAAATGGACTATTTACGAAAAAGGTATACGTTGACTAATTACGGTCAATAGAGTTCTCTCCCGCATTATTTTATTCTTTTTCGGGCTCAAGAGACTAAATTTATGAAAAAATACACCCATGGAGTTTTCTTAAGTTTTTTCTTCTGACTCCCTAAAATTGAAAAAACACCAAGTTTCTCCTATACTGGACTCGTTAAAATTTAACAGTAAAGGACTTGTTCAATTTTAAACAGGAACGAACCAGTCCTTCTTAGGGTTCGAATCTTAAACTAAGTTGGACTCATCTGAAGGATGAGCTTATAAACAAGAAAATATTATCCTCCTAAAGCTTGTCAAAAATAAAGAGGTACTTGCCAGAAATGGTGGGGGAAAAGAGAGAAAAATGGGCGTGTTTGTTGTATTTTGATTTTTCGGAAATTCAATCAACCACTTTTGAACACGACACTTTTTGTTCACCTGGGTTGGGAAATCCTTTGCCTAACAGTTAATCAAACCATAATGAAAGTCTTCATCCAGTTTCTGGGTATTAGCTTTGGGTCAATTTTCACCAAGCCATCTGCAGTGTCGTTATGTGTTCAAGAGGACAGTTCAAATAAACCATTCATCTGCAAAATATCTGTCATCCATTTTGACCATCCCTGAGTCAGTCCTTGCAAATATATTTCTTCAAAACTTGATCTATTATTTTGTGTAGTGGGCTTGCCTACGACGGATCACTTTCTATCGACAACAACTCATTATCTAGGAAGTTCATCTAAAAATCGTCAGTACCTTGGAATCTGCATGCCTTAATGGTAGGTTTCTCGCCTTCGACGACAGGTTGCATCACTGACCTTCGATCGAATGATTCCGTGACATGTTCAAATTCAGCTCATTCATTCACATTTCATGGATTGTACTGAGTACTTTGAGAGCCATTGACATTACTGGTGGTTACTCTCACACTTGTTAACAGTTTAGATCATTGACTGGTAATCAAGTGGTTTCTACCATATTCGACTTCGACACATTCAATCGCATGGATAGAATCGTACTAGTTCGGGAAACAGAAATCAAGACCTTGGATCTAGTTTCTACCATCCAGGCTGTGAGGAATTTTTGTTATTCATTATACAGTGGAATATTTATAAATAGATGGCTGCATCCATACTGTGTCTACATATGTCTATACTATGATGTACTCAAAATCATTCCTGTATCAGAACAAGTTTGAATTAGTTTCTAGTTAGTTTTGATCTGAATATGGGAATGCCTACCTCAGCGATGATATGATTACATATATATATTTTGCATTGAATGTTTTTACAGGTTCCTACTGGGGTGTCCACAGGATGATCCTTGAAATGATAAAGTACTGCACTCTTCATATATGATAGACTTCAGTTTCATCTATTCCAGACTTTGCACTTTAGGGGGAAATCTGTTACACTAAAAATTGTCATCCTGACATTCTGCTATTGGTATGAGCTAATTTCTACTCATACTTCCCCCTCTGCAAGTCTAACATATCATTTCCTCATGTCAAGCCTTGAAAATCAGAGAAAAGTTCCAAAAAGTCTCCTAAACTTTGGTGTCACACTTTCTCTCTATCTTGCCTGCGGTCCCGCACCTAATGTTCAGCTCTCTTGCGTACCTGAACGCACTTTATATGTGTTAAAGGTGCGGACCCCTGTAAGATAAAAAAGGTGCAAGTAAATTCCAAAAATCTCAATAAAAGTGAATTTTGGAAGCTTCTAGAATGGATCTTGCGGTGGCAGAACTGCTCGTGTGAGGTGCATGAATCCCTTACCTTATGGAGCTAACCCCTTGATGTGAGGAGCTTATCCCTTTGAAGGAGGATTCTATCCCTTCATACTTGGAACATAAAACCTCCTCTTTTCTACTATAAAAAGAGGCATTGGGTAGCCTCAAAGGGAGGTCAAGCTTAAGAAGATTTGAGGTTAAGTGCTGTTGAGATTTAGACTCAGTTGATTAAGAATTTTGTGAGGAGAGATTACATACCTCTATTCGTCTTGGTTGGAGGAGTACAGAGATTATCAAAGTAAAGGAGACTCTTGCTTCGGACCCCGGGAAGGCCTTTCGAACATCAAGGCTAAGGTTGTAAGGTTTTCCTTCTTTTGAGATTAATACAAACATACTCATTTTTCTCAATAAGCTGTCTGTTCATGGTTTATTTCATAGATTCCTTGATCACTATGATAATCATGGTTTATGATGATTTCTATACAGGTGCTATGTAATATTTTGCTTGTTTGTGACTGTAGGTTTACGAGGAAAACTCCTTCAAGTGCACGAGGGACAACAACGACTTCAAACAAGCGCTGGACATACGGTAAGTCTTTTACACCTCTATAGAGATTTTTGTAAACCTTACATGCTTAGAGAAAGATTAGTCTATTTGGCTGTTTTTTGCTAGATACTTTTAGTACTAGGGAGATCGGTCTTGTCCGTAAGAATGATTTATCTGGCCAAAAAAGACTAGGAGGGCTAGATCCTAGAACTCTAAAGCTTACTTTGATGTTACCCTTGTCAATTTGTATCTCAATCAATCTAGAAAATTACAGGGAGCTAACATAGTACCTGCAACCTCCTCCATCGCTTCATTTTCCTGCCTCCACACATGACCCCATAGCTCCCTCGGGCCCCTCCGCTCTCCCACTAACCTCCCCTCCTCCCACAAAATCCCGCTTCCCACTCCCGACATAGGAATGGCAGAGCCATCACGTCGATAAGTTGAGACAGGGTTGTAAACGACGTTAGCTACATTTTGAGCCTTGGTTTGTAGAGGATTAGGGCTTCGGGCTTCCGCTCAAAGCAAGCACTCCTGACGCATTACAACAAGAAACCACACATTCATTAAAAATTGACAAGAGCATCATAGAGAGACCGAGTCTCTGTCCATTTGATTAGAGTCGAAAGCATCGAAGGAAAGAGTTGAGTTGGTTTCCAAATTAAAGGCCGAATCAACTCATATGAAGGAACCACGAGCCAAATTTAAATATAAAATCATTTTTTCAGGGTTCAATTTATGCATCTATAGGCATGGAGGTACCATTCCAGTCTTAAAAAAAAAATTTGGTTAACGCACAGTGGCCTCTCGACCTGAATTTCCATCTCTGAAAATAGAATCTGTGCCTGCTCCAATCACGTATTTTCATTGTGCTTCTCTTTCTAAAATCATGCTCTACGTCACTAACTTCATTGGTTCATGGCTTGGTTTATTTTTTGTCTGTTTTTGTTACTCCTAGAGACAGCCTAGAGTTGTGATAGACCAGTGCCTAGGACATCTTAGCATAGCAAGGAGCGTATAATATAATGTATGAAGTTGTCAACTTCAGCTCACATGCTATCTCCTATAAACAGGGAAATAAACTAGAATGGGACCAAGACCCTCAGAAACTGGCACAGAGAAAGGGATATTTCAGAGCCAAAGTGCATAAATCTAATATGAAAGCAACAAACAATTCAGAGATAGTTTACTGCAAAGCGGGCCGATTCAGAAATACTTCACAGACATAAGTTATCAGAAGGTGTATGTAGTGAATGAAATGTAGAGGAGATATTAGTTAACATTGAGCTGATACCCAGATATACAATACCACCATCCATGGGCTTACCAATCTAACAATCCATACATGATAATAGCATTTTAAAAGCACCCTCCCAAAGAAACTAATATAGCAGAAATATGGTTTAGCTGAATCATGGAACATAATATCATGCATGAGCCATATTTAAAGCGCTTGACTGATCCGAGCATGGGCATCAACTAGGATGAATCCATACCAGAAATCAGTGAGCCACTCGCATTCCAAAACATGATACAAGAAAGATGGATGAAACGAAATGATCTATTAATATAACACATAAGAGAAAAGGTTACAGACTGTGAAATACAAAAGACCAGAACCCTCTTTAATAGATAGAACTCCTCCTCACTGAGACCCTATGGGCTCTCAGCCTTCATACAAAAGCTTTACAAAATGTATACAAAAATCCTTTCACTGCATAGTTTTCTGATAAAATCTGGAAACCTCAATGATCTGTTCTTCGGGGTTTTTATAGAGAAAGGGAAAACCTCATAAATGAAGTAGGTGATAGACATTTAACTGTATCATGAAAAAAAATGGGGGAGACGTGCACGCCCATACTGCTTGATGACTTTGTGGTGCTGTACGTTCTCAGTAGCCTGCTTTCTGAATTAAATGCACTGGGTAGAAGACTCTTTAGGAACACAGTATAGAGGTAAAACCATATGAACATTCTGTCCTTTCCTGAAAGAAAAATCCTGCTGAGATGAAACCTGGAGGATATTGTTTCCTGTGCATGGTACCCTCTGTATTTTATCCTTGAATTAAGGCTTGAAAACTTCAATGCTGATCATTGAATTCCTTAATCATCCACCGATCTTTCTTTGCTGCTCCATTAATATCTTCACCTGCGAAATCGGCGCCTTGAATGTCCCTACAGGGTTTGACAGATTTTAACCCCGTTTCCTTAATGGAAGTCTTATTGATTTGGCTTCCAGGGAATTTCTTCATAATTCTGCTTTGAAAAATGGTCCTTTGATGTGTCCTCTGATACTGAAATCAAGACTTTAAATCACAACAATCTTTCGTCACTGAAACCCTGCAAAAACCCGCAAACTTGTTAAGAAAAACCCTGCGTGGAGATGGAGGCGCAGTGGGGATGACTGTGTAGCAACGCGGCATGACGAGATGGCGGAAGGATGAGAGGTGACGATGAAGAATGCAGTGGAACAATGGTGGATGGGCTGGCCAAAGTTATAATGCGAAACATTAAAATATAGAGTATGAATGTAATGTATAAATGGCAGAGGGAAAGATGCGATAAACACGTGGGATGATGACGTGGAGGAGGATCGAGTCAATGGCAGGGTAAGCGAACGATCTGGACCATTCGATCTCAAAACAAGATCGACGGTTGAAAACGCATCAGAGGGCAATGAGACAGTGGGCCAGGGGCACTGTTGACATGGACTAACCCTCGTGCAGCTTCAGAGCGCGACGACCATTGGATGAAGATCTCCAGATCTGACGGCTGACAACGATATCACTGTGCATCTTTTGCCGAACAATAGCGTGCAATGAACGATGGTTTTGGAGCCATATGCAGGGACACGCGGCAGACAGTGTATGGAATCGCTGGCCGAACGAGAATTACCACCCACCGCCAGGGGGCGGTGTGATAGATACCACCTGGTTTTGGAGTATTGCGTTGCGGGGACCACTGGGGCAAGTGAGATATGGACCGTCAGATTTACGGGTGAAAGGACGGCTGAGATGTGGTTTGGGCGATGAATGGAGTGGGCCACGGGAGTGGTGGAGCATCACGAATGCCATTTGATCTGTACAGATCAACGGCCAAGGGCACGCCGATATTCATATGCGATAAGTGCCTAGTGTTTTTGCGCCTGGTTCCAGCACTGGGTTACGTGGAGGAAACGACTGAGGGGATAGGGATGGAAGGGGCTAAGCCTTGAATATTTTCAAATGTGGATTTTCGGCCCTTTTATGCAATTTTGAGGTGGGAAAAGGGAAACGATAGGCAGCAAAAGAATTACTTAGTGCTATCAAAAGAATTTTGAAGGGTTCAAATGGAGTGGCCTGGCAAAAATTTAATAGGGGATTTGACATGATCAACATCTGTGATTATCATTTTCTATGGAACTACTATTTGCTGTAGAAAATCAAGAGTGTGTTTCCTTGTTTTTCATATTTCAGTCCCCTGCATTTTTGTATGGACGACCTAGTCTAAGAATGATACGTCAATGGCTATACCCGAGAAAATATTAGGAGGCTGATTTAGCAAGCTATTTATCATTTTTTTTGGGGGAAAATTTATAATTATTAAAGGATGAATCTTTTATTATAAGAAGGCAAAGTTCTGGAAATTATGAAGGCCAGATTTAATGTGTCGAATTTGATCTCTTGTTGAGGTCGAGAAGCCATCTAACCAGTGAGGACGAGTACACCAGTTTAATTGATTATTTATTTACTGAGTGTTTAATATCCATCTACCAAAGATAAATTCTAGAGGGTCGAGTTACTGCTTCGGCCATTCTAATTCTCAGGAAATTGATTTATTATTTGGAGGCCGAGTTTCTTCAATTAAGGAGGCCGAGATCTAAATTCTTGGAAGGCCGAGTTTATTATCATTTGGAGACCATCTTATCCAACTCTAAAAGTCGAGTTATCTTTCAGGGGAGATCGAGCTTATTGATCCATATCATCACCAGAAGAAGGCTGAGTTGTTGATCCTTTAGAGTCTAGATTGTCTGTGTATCAAGGAGCAAAGCTGTCTTGTTTCTATTTGTCGAGATTATTCCTTGAAGGGGCCAAGAGTGAAAATTTCCAATAGTGTATTTTGGCCATTGTGAAAAATTATCTCTGTGCATTGTTGTCAGTCAATTGAATTTTTTTTAATTGAGCTTCTTTTGTAGAGCAGTGTATGGTATAAGTTGCATTAAATCATTTCTGTAGACTGTGTATGTTGGCACCTTCTTTGATTAATGTGTTAAAGTTTTTTCGGGGTGGATGGTATAGGTTGAATAGTTTTTTCTTTAAAAAAAAAAAAAAAAAAAAAAAAAAAATAGAGAAGAAGAAGAAGAGATGGTTGGGATTGATGATGCAATAGAATTGTTGAATACTTTAATACATTCCATTGTTGATGGGATAGAAAACATTAGCAAAGACACTCTTTTTGACATCTAGATCTATCTACACAATGCACAAGAAAATATTGAATTTTTGCAGCTTGAATCTCAGCTTCAGCAAGCAGAATTACATCAGTGGAGTCATCATTCTGAACTTGTTTCTACTTAGAAAATTGAAGTAGACTCCCATAAAAAACAAGTCAGTAATGTTATAGTTGATTCACATTCAGTGCCTAGTTCAAAAGTAGATTTTTATGCAGATGTAGAAGCTCGGGTTCTACCTCCCAAGCCCATCATCAGACCTTGGGAAGAGCTTGTCCATAACAAGCAAATAACTGGTCTTGGATATGAAAAGGATGTGTCCTTTGATATTCCGGACTACTCCAAGCCCATAAAATTTCAGAGTGCTGGATTTGTTCATGAGAGTTCACCTTTAGCTATTCCAGATCCTTCTCCTCTTCCAAATCAGAAACAACAGATTGAAAAATTCTAACACTGTGATCGAGTTGGCCATATGAAAGATCATTGTTTTGATCTTCACCCATGCAAGCACTGTGGTCGGCACACACATTATTCACACAGATGCTTCAGAAAAAAAACTCCTGCAATAAAAAATATTCATCTTGGGTGGATCTCTTCTTGGAAATGGGCATCAACAACCAAGAAGATGTTTAAGTCACATGTCAAAACTTGTTCTGGAATATTGAACAATATTGCAGTTGAGTTTTCACCATCATCTCACCTTGTACCTGATAGGGGGAAAATGGTGGTCATCTACAAGCTTAGAAGCCACATAAAGCGAGCCTGAGCCGCAATCTCTCATTCCAGATTCAGAGTTGTAGCCAGAGACACATTAGTTCAAGCGAGCCTGAGCCACAATCTCTCATTCCAGATTCAGAGTTGTAGCCAGAGACACAACAGTTCAAGCGATCCTGAGCCACAACTTGTCATTCCGAATTCAAAGTGGTAGCCAAAGACACAGATGCCCATGAGCATTCCTTTGGTTGATGGACAATATTAAACCATATATGCAAGGTTGATATTCTTCCTCTTCAAATAATTTAGAGCACTTCCTCTAGCAGAAGACTTCAGCTTCTTGCAAGCTTTGGTAGAGTTCCAGGAAATGCATTAAGCATTCCAGTGTTGGTGGTGTAGAAATTATATAACTGATATGTTATACATCCGAGATTCTCCTGATCACACACTATTTGACTTCATGCATAATACATAATCTCTTCTACTATTGATCATTACTTGCGGAAATAAAATCAATTGCATGCACACATTAAAACCATACAAATTCACACATATGAACACAATAATTTATGGGAAAGCTTAAAGATAAAAACACCCAACTATCTATATAATATATGTCATAGAGATCATGTAACAATCATCATACAAAGCTCCTCACAAGCTCTCAGTACAATCTCCAATTGCTACACACTAATCAGGTCCGATCTAGCAAATCCCATGCACTGATCTCTGCCACCTGCTAGCCTGCCTCTACTGCGCAATCACTGCTGAAGAATGGCTCTGAATGAAATTGGATTGGTCCAGCCTTGCTCACGCAATCCTTATTGGCATCTCCAACCACTGTGTGTTGCAAATCATGCAACACTATAGTCACAACTGATAGTCAACCTTCTCTTTCACCTACCTCTTCACTGGTCTCCACTGAAACTATCCATGCACTGTAGTTAACTGATGTATTCTTCAATTGATTAATGAGTTAATAATTAGTGAATTAATTAATAATTAATTCACACCACTCTCACTAGTGTATCAATCAGTTAGACTAGATACAACTAGCTCAACTATGTTTAACTAAGTTAAATTGAACACAACTCCACCAACTACCTCAATAACTCCACCAAAATCTGTCACATGAGTTCTAACTGAAGTCTCCATGCAATAGCTCCACTTAACCCTCAGGAATAGCGTAATTCCTTCTGTCAGCTCCTGTGCCACATCTGTGCACTTAACTGAAGTGCTCCAAGAGAATAAGATAATGTTTATAGTCCAAATATTACTAAGAGCTAATAATATTCGACATATCTATTTTTAGACTGGCAATCTAAAAATAGATTCCGCCCAATATGTCTAAAAATAGAAGTCCATCTATTTTTCCAACTTGGCCAACCATCCACAAATAGCATCCTGCAACTCATAGAATATGATCGACATGTCTAAAAATAGACTTTGCGCCAAAAATAGCCTGCGGGCCCACTTAGTGAAGGCGACTCTTTTCACTAAGCTCATCATCTTGTTGCAATCTCAACACTCCCTCTCAACAAGATAAGGATTATCTACCACCCCTATCATGCCTCTGTGGTATTCGAATTTTCTCCTGGTGAGCGCCTTCGTCAAGATATCAGCATCCTGATCCTCTGTGGGAATGTATGAAAGTAACATGATCTTCCGCTGTACACAATCTCTGATATGATGATACCAGATGTCAATGTGTTTAGATATATCATGAAATATTGGATTAACCGAGAGTTTGATGCAACTCTGATTATCACAATATATCATAGTAGGATCTAAGTGTGAACCGAACAACCCGACCAGGATCTTCCTCATCCATATAGCCTCGCATGCAGCCAAACTCATTGCCATATACTCGGCCTCTGCTAAACTGAATGCCACGGATCTCTGCTTCTTGCTGTACCAAGAAACTGCTATCGACCCGATACTGAAAATCCCTCTAGATGTGCTCTTTCTGTCCGTTGGGCTCCTTGCCCAATCTGCATTTGTGAAGCCACACATCTTCACCTCATCCGACTGTCTGTACCATAATCCATATCCCGATGTGCCTCTGAGATATCTCAATACATGCTTGCCTGCCTTCCAAAAGAGCTTGGTAGGCTTAACCATAGCTTGTGAAAGCTGGTTAACAGCGTAGCATATGTCAGGTCATGTATTGACTAGATACATAAGCAACCCCACCAACTGTCGGTAAACAGTGGCATCCACTACCTCTGACGATGTAGCATCCTCTTTCCTCCAACCACCAGGAAGAGGAGTGTCGATAGGCTTGCAGCCATGCATGTTGAACTTCTCCAGTATCTCCCGGGCATACTTGCCTTGAGACACAAACAATCCATCACTGCGTTGCCAAATTTCCAATCCCAGGAAATAATGAAGGAGGCCCAAGTCCTTCATCTCAAACTCTTTTGCAAGATCAGCCTTGCATGAGAGTATCAACTGTTCATCACCCATCAAAATAAAATCATCTACATAAATTACAGTGATCAGCAACTTACCCTCCACCACAATCTGGTATAGGTTTGGATCTGCCTCACTCTTGGTGAATCCAAGATCGGTGAAATAACTGTCTATCTGTGTGTACCAAGCACGAGGTGCTTGTTTCAACCCATACAACGCTCTTTTGAGCTTGCACACAAGCGACTCGCTGCTTAAGATCTCGAAACCTTCGGGCTGCTCTATGTACACCTCCTCCTCAATGACTCCATTGAGGAATGCAGTCTTCACATCCATCTGATGAATGTGCCACCCCATCTGTGCTGAGAGAGAAATAATCGTCCGTATGGAAGAATACCTTGCGACAGGTGCAAAGGTTTCCTCATAGTCGATCCCCTCAATTTGTGAGAAGCCCCGGGAAACAAATATTGCCTTGTACTTCTCCAAAATCCCATCAACTACTTGCTTCACTTTGTAGATCCATCTCGAACCTACCACTGATTTCCCTTCTGGCCTTGGAAAAATCTCCCATGCACTGTTTCTGACAATCGAATCATACTCTTCCACCATGGCATCTACCCATGTAGGGTCCTCCACAGCTTCCTCGAAAGAGGATGGTTCTGTCACGATACACTTGCTCATCAGAGCCATGTATCCAGTATATCGGTCAGGTGACTGTCTCTATCTGCGTTGTGATGTAGGTGCTCCTAAAATCTTCTCTGCATCAAGATTCAGTTGCTCAGCTTCTGTAGTGTGCTTCCGCCCTCTGATGGTTGGTGCTGCATGAGTGGTTTCTTCCACTCCATGAACCTCCTCTTGTGGTTGATCCACATCCTGAGGCTCATCCTTAGGAACTAATAGCTCCTCATCTACATTTAAGTGTGGCTCCCTCTCAAGTGAACATTTCATGGCTTTATCCTCATGAAATTTGATATCCCGTCGCACAACAGTCTTTCGTCTGTCTGGCAAATACAGACGATAGTTGTGGGGTGTATCGGTGTACCCCACAAATATCCCAACCTCTACGGTCGGCTCCAACTTTTTCCTAGCATCCTTCATAACATGAATGTAAACAGGTGAGCAAAAAATCTTCAAATGAGAAATATCAGGCTTCTTACCAGAAAACGCCTCCTCGGGTGTACTCATGCCAAGTACTCTGTGAGGACAACGGTTTTGCAGAGAAACCGCAGTATTGCATGCCTTAGCCCACAAGTGTACGAGAAGGCCCTGATCATGCAACATTTCTCGTGCAGCACCCACGATCGTTCTGTTCTTTCGCTCCGTGCCCCAATTTTGCTGTGGGTTATGAGGCACTATGAGCTCTCTTCAAATTCCTTCTGCGCTGCAAAAGTACTTGAATTTGGCAGAGATGAACTCACCACCATTATCGCTCATAAGAGCCTTCACCTGCTTCCCCAATTCTTTCTCAACCAGTGCCTTGAACTCATATAACTTTGAGTATGTCTTGCTCTTCTTCTGCATGAAGAAGATCCAACACTTACGAGAAAAATCATCAACAAATATCACATAATACCTGTGCTTTGCTGTTGAAGCTACTGAGAAAGGTCCACACATGTCTGTGTGAATTCTCTCAAGGATCATCGTGGCGCAACTATCCTTCTCGTGAAAGGTGGCTTTCACAAATTTTCCCAAAGTACATCCTCAGACCGATCCGACCGCACAAGTGTGCTCCTTTTGGAAGCCCGCAGAAATCGCCGGCAAATTTTCAAAGCACCATGGTGAAGATGGCCCAATCTCTGTGCCATAGTTTCAAGATGTAAAGACGCCTTCATCACTCCTTCATTTGCTCTACCATTGTTTCACAGCCTATCTACCTACAATTGATAAAGGTTCTTAACTCGAACCCCTATCCTCCGGGTCTCACCAGTTGCCTTACTGCGCAAGAAAGCCTTTCCCTCGCTAAAGACAACATCATATCCCTTGTCTTCCAACATCGCCACAGAGATAAGATTCTTCTTCAATCCTGGAACATGCATGACTTCCTTCAATACGAAGGGTTTACCAGACTCCCTCTCAAAGGAAATGGTCCCGATATCGGTCACACTATATCTACCATCATCGCCCATCTCGATGTGCACTCCAAGATATTTCTCATCCAAATCAGTAAACAAATATTTGTCTCCAGTCATGTGGAAAGATGCACCACTGTCAAGAAACCACACTGATCCCATCACACTTGAGACCAAGCAGATTAGTAAATGACTTGGACCTGCGGAGGCTGCATGGTCTTCTCCAACCGGCAGAGGCTCCCTCATCAGGTACCGCTACTTTCTTCTTCTGTGGACAATTGGTGGCGTAATGTCCGTGTTGGTGATAGTGAAAGCACTTCACCTTGGACATGTCCTACTTCTTGCCTTTCACACAATCTTGAGAAGCATTCTTCTTGCTCTTCCCCTTCCTTGCTTTGGCAGCCAAAGCACAATTTTATTCATTTGCACTCTTCGATGAAGATTCGTCCCTGGTATTCTGCCTTATCTCCTCTTGCACAAGATTCGACCAAAGTCGCTCCCATCCTGGAAATTTCTCCCGACCATTGACAGAGTCCTGATAGGAATTCCAACTCTTCGGAAGCCCAAGGAGAGCCAAGCTCACCAAGTCCTCTTCATCTACAGTAACCCCAACACTTCCCATCTCATCCCTTCACTGGACGAACTTCGTGAGGTACTTGGGTATACTTTCGCCCTTCTCCATTTTTATATTCCTGAGCTTATCCTTGAGCGCCAACTTCCTCTGGTCGCTCTTGATTTGGAACGAATCTGTCAAAGATTTCCACACCAAGAATGGAGAAGCTTTACCATGAAGGTTGGACACTATGTGATCCTTCACACCTTCCAATAGAATCCTTAGATCAATTATTAATTATTAAGACTAGTCACATGAGTTATAACTGAAGTTTCCATGCAATAGCTCCACTTAAACCTCAAGAATAGTGTAATTCCTTCTGTTAGCTCCTGTGCCACATCTGTGCACTTAACTGAAGTGCTCCAAGAGAATAAGATAATGTTTATAGTCCAAATATTATTAAGAGCTAATAATATTCAACATATCTATTTTTAGACTGGCAATCTAAAAATAGATTCCTCCCAATATGTCTAAAAATAGAAGTCCATCTATTTTTCCAACTTGACCAACCATCCACAAATAGCATCCTGCAACTCATAGAATATGATCGACATGTCTAAAAATAGACATATTCTAACAATAGACTTGTGCCAAAAATAGCCTGCGGGCCCACTTAGTGAAGGCGACTCTTTTCACTAAGCTCATCATCTTGTTGCAATATCAACAGGTGGTCATCCTTAAACCATCATAGGTTGTAGACCTCCCTTATTCTAGGTTGAAGGTCTCCCACTTCAAATATGAGGGACAATTCCTCTAGCAGAAGCCCTCAGCTTATTGCTAGATTTGGAAGAGTTCCGGGAATTGCATTAAGGATTCCAGTGTTGGTGGTCATCCTTAAACCACCTCTTTATGCAAAAATTTCAGAGAGCTGATTTAGCCTAAGTGTTGCCATGCATACTTTGCAGATTTTTATTACAACTCTCTTCTTGGACTCACACATACCCCTTCGGATTAAGGGGGGGAATTTTGGACACCCAATCCTCTATGGGTAGGTGTGGAAGGAGAAAAATCACAAAGGAGTCCAAGTGACCTTGGAATGTGGAATCCAAGAGTCACACCATGGTATTATAAATGTACATCTATGGTGAATAATAAAATAACTCACGCTTATCTTTTCCCTTGTGTGTTTCCTTGCTCATACACCATGCATGTGTTTAACAATTGTAGGGAACTATGATCTCCCTTTAATGATTGCTTATTTGCATTAAGCTATAAGTTCCTTAGAAGTATATTCACACCCATTGTTGGATCTAAGAGTTTTTATCTTTATTTTAGTTAGGGTCTCTACTTTGGATCTAAATTCCATGAACTTTTCAAATACTTCATACTTTGTCTTGAGAAGATTAATCCATGTCTTTCTAGAGTGATCATCAAGCAGGCCACATAGTATAAATGGCCTCCAAGAGATTTATCAGACATAGGTCCACATACATTAGAATGAATTAGGTCTAGTATTTCTTTAGACCTTGTGTCATTACTTGTGAATGGTTTCCTAGTATTCTTTCCCAAGGCACATCTTTTGCATACTCCTTCATGGTCTTCCTTAATGTTGGGGATGCCCTTCACCATTTGACTTAAAGAGGGTAGTACCTTGTAGTTATTGTGACCATATATTGATCAATGCCAAAGCTCGATGGAATAATCTCCATATGAACAAGGGATTGAGGAGATGGTGTTATAACTCTCTACAATATTCCTTCACGAATCCCAATAACCCTTTCCTTTTCAAAACTATAATATTTTCCCAAAACCAAAACTTTACCATATACAAAAGCAACCCTATATCCTTTATCTTCTAAGAAAGAAATAAAAAGTAAATTATTCTTCAAACTTGGGACATAGAGGATGTTGTTGAGATGTAACTTTCCTCCAATTTTTATCTCAAAAGACCTAGATCCCGGGCCTTTGAATTCATAGCTATTGTTGTCTCCAAGTTCCAGTGAATGAGATGATGATCTTTTTGATAAAGTATGAAGCTTTCCACTTTCTCCTGTCATGTTTCTTGAGGCTCCATTATCAATAATTCAAGCATTTTCATCATCAAGTGCACTTGTAAGTGCAACTAAGAATCCTCTACTCTTGAATTTCCTAGATAGATTGTAGATGATCCTTACACCAAAGATTCCTGCAATTTTCAAGAGGTTGAGTCCCATATTCAAATAAATTTCCATTGAGAGAGTGATATTTCTTCCAAGGTTGTTTTCCTTCCTTCAAATGATATCCAACAAAGTGATCTTCAAATAGTCCTTCCTTCACCTTAGCTCTAAAAACATGTTGAGAAATCAATGCAAGTATATATTAGTGTTTGATTCCTCTTTTCTTGGTAATTACTTGTGATGTGTGTTTCCTTCATTTACTTCTTTATTATGTTGTCTTTCATGAAGAAATTACCAAATAAAAAGTGCACGAAGATCACAAGAACAAGAAACACAAGATGTAGGCACTCATCGAGAGAAAACCCCTCTCTAGGGGAAAACCCAATCAAACTGTTCTTCAATAATCGAACCAAGTAAAAGTGAGACAATCCATGACCTTTAGACCTAGACCTAGACAAATATCTACTCCAATCACTAAATCAACCCTCCTTCCAAGTATATATATTTTGTCAAAGTCAACGAGAGTAACTTCCTTCAAAATTGCATTAATCTATAATTCCCCCCCGCAACTCAAAATTTCGGACCTTCAATTACTCCAGGAATTTTTGCCTCTGTAACTTGCCTAGAAACCCTAGAAAAACTCACACATGTGAAAGAGATATGCCCCAAAAACTTTGTTTTTTTCTTTTTCTTTTGATTTTTCTTCCTTATCCTTGACTTCACTCCCATTTTTCTTGCTCTTTTACTGTAGATCGAACTTGTGGATGATGGTTCCAAATAGGTCCATCTCCTCTTCTATTTACACTACTTCCACAGGGTCGAATAGCCCCAATCTGAGCCAACTTCTTCAAGGCAGGGTCGACTTGGTGAGGAGGTGAAAAATGAATATTTTTGCTCAATTTTTTTTTCTTTACATGATACAAAAGCCCAAGAATGGTCTAATAAATGTGACAATAACTCTTATGACTCAAGAAAAAACCTAGAAGCGTTCAATGGAGGCTATGACATAGAAAATAAATAAAAGAGCATGAAACCAATGCTTCAATTTTTTTTTTTTTTTTTACAATAAAATTTGTTTTTATTTATTTTTAAAAATACATTACATCATGAATCAAATACAATTATGAAGGCCAAAAATAGTTACATACTTCAACATATGGCATCCCAAAAACAGAAAAATCAATCTAGGTATATGAAATTTTTTTATCCTAAAAATAAAATACTTAGAAATAAAGAATCAGGAGTTCAAACTAGAAGGAAATTAATAAGCACCCCTAGATATGCAAATCTATCACTATTTTCTAGAATAGAACCCAAATTTTTAAACCAAGCTAGTGAATATAACCATTAGGTCAAGGCTATGAATCAAGAATTAGAAGAGATAGAGAAAAATTACACATTAGAACTTGTGCCTAGACCAAAAAACAAAAATGTTATTGGCACCAAGTGGGTCTTTAGATACAAGTTGAATGAATATGGAAAAGTAGTGAGTAATAAATCCAAACTAGTATGCAAAGGGTATACACGGGTAGAAGACATTTATTTTGAAGAAAATTTTGCTCCTATAGTTAGACAAGAAGCAATAAGAATTTTCTTAGCATTCACATGTTTCAAAAAATTCAAAGTAGATTAGATGGATGTCAAGTTCACATTTATGAATGGTGACCTAGAAGAGGAAGTCTACACTGAGTAGCCAGATGGATTTCGATTGTATGAAGATGTAGATAATGTATGTAAACTAAAGAAAGCACTCTATGGATTATAGAAATCTCCAAGAGCCTGGTATTCAAGGCTTGATATATATCTATAATAGCAAAGATTCAAAATGTGCACACCAAAGAATAATATATATATTAAAATTAATAATGAGAATTTAATTAGCATTGTTGTGTATGTGGCTGATATCATATTTGGAAGTGATGTAGATCATGTTAGAAAATTATATATTATAGGTCAATGGAACACATAAAAATATGCAGAAATGCAAACATATAAAACATATAAAACAAGAGAGACACATATATATGTGGTTCACCCAACTTGGGCTATTTCCAGGGAGAAAGAACCAGTCCTTCCTTGATATTATCCAGCAAAATGAAGAGACACAACTTACAACAGATCCACTGTAATATCCTCTACTCTATCACACAATCCCCCTTTCTCTTTCTCGCTCATAATACACTCATAACACAAATCCACAATACAATTCCCTCATACAACAGAGGGGTTGCTTTCTAGGGAAAAAAAACCCTAAATTAAACATAACTTCTACTGTTAGATCATCTACTTAATGCATGGCCTAGATTGACTATGAAATTAAAATATTTTACAAGGAAATTTTACATCTATTTTTAGCTTTGGGGGCACTACCCCCGAACCCTTGCGGGGGTGGGGGGCACAAGTCCCCCCTGTAGCCCCCCGCATGGATGGGTGTACTATATTCCTTGGGTATACATCTTCCTGAACACAAATACCTCTAAATCCGGATGATAATCATGCTCCACACCCAACAATCTCCCCACACCCAACAATCTCCCACTTGGAGACTGATTGTAGCAACTCCACTACATTTTCTGGACAATGAATCCACTTTGGACCTGGTTGTTTCTAATCTTCATAATCATACTTGAAGACCATTGAAACTAAGCAGAACCTTAGTTTCTCCATGGTTACAACCTTTTTTAACACATCTACAAGATTCTGGCTAGTGTGTATCTTTTCCAGCTTCAACTGTCCCTATTCCAACACTGACGATATGAAATGGTACTTGAGTTGTATGTGTTTAGTCTTGGAATGAAATGTTGAGTTCTTTGCAAGATGAATGTAACTCTATATGTCATTGTATAACCTGCCCATCTCCTGCTTCTTACTCAATTCATCGATAAACCTTTGTAACCAAATCATTTCTTTAATAGCCTCTGTAGCAGTAACATATTATGCTTCCGTTGTTAAAAGTGAAACAACACTTTTCATTTTCGAAAACCAACTGACATCTGTTCCACCTACAATAAATACATACCCTATAGTGCTCCTCTTGTTATCTCTAGAACCTACCATATCTGCATCAACATATCCCTGTATAGAATTTTTTGAACCACCAAAGCATAATGATTGATTTGTGGTACCTCTAAAATACATGAGAATCCATTTCAATGCCATCCAATGTTCTTTTCCATGATTTTTCATGTATCTGCTTATAACTCCCATTGCATGTGCAATATCAGGCCTTGCGCAAACCATTGCATACCTTAATCTTCCAACTGCTGATGCATATGTAACTTTAGACATATAATCCATTTCTTCTTGGGTCTTGGGGCACATCTCCTTACTAAGTTTGAAATGGCTAGCCAAAGGTGTACTAACTGGTTTTTCATTCTACATATTAAATATTTCCAACACCTTTTGTATGTATTCATTCCGAGACAATGTTAATTTGTGATTTTTCCTGTCTCTAGTTATTCTCATACCAAGGATTTTTTTTGCAGCTCCCAAATCCTTCATTACAAATGAATTTTCCAATTTTCCCTTGAGCACATTTATTTCCTGCATGTTAGACCCTATAACAAGCATTTCATCTACATACATTAACAATATAATATATGTGTCATCAGTTTGCTTTTTTTTTTTTTTTCCAGATAAACACAATGATCATAGTGACATATATTATAACCTTGTTCAAACATAAACCTATCAAATTTTAGATACCACTACCTCTGAGCCTGTTTTAAACAATATAAGCTCTTCTTAAACCTGCACACCAATTTTTCTTTCCCTTTGAACTCACATCCTTGTGGTTGCTACATATATATCTCTTCCTCCAAATCTCCATGGAGAAAAGTGGTCTTTACATTTAACTATTCAAGATGAAAATATTCTGCTTCTACAAGGATTAAAATAGTTCTGATTGGAGTCATTTTAACAACAGGAGAAAACATTTCATAAAAGTCAATACCATTCTTCTGTGCAAACCCCTTCACCACAAGTCTAGCTTTGTACCTCCGTTTTCCTCCATCTTCTTCCTTCAACCTGTAAACCCATTTATTCTGCAATGTTGTTTTACCTGGATGCAACCTGAATAAGTCCCAAGTTTCATTATGTACCAAGGATTCCATCTCTTCTTTCATGGCTAGCTCCCACTTATTCCTTGTTTCTACCTGCATTTGTTCTTCATAACATTATGGTTCACCAAAATCAGTCAAAAATACATAATATAATGAAGGAGAGTATCCTTCAGGGTGTCTACTTACCCTGGTAGATCTTCTGACACCACTTTCAGGTGTTTGAGGTTCTTGTTGCTGTTGTGGTGGTTGTTGTTGTTGTAGCCGTTGATTATTATTCTTTTTAGGCACCTTTACTTTTTCTGTGATCTCATCAAGAACTATGTATTATTTGTTTTCTTTTTCCTGTTTATCTTCCCACAAATGATCCTTATAGAATAAATTTTCATTGAATATTACATCTCTGCTCCTAATGATTTTGTGATTTTCATAATCATATAAGCGATAACCAAAATCATTAACACCAAATAAAGGTACATTTCTTTGATTTTTCCTCAAGCTTTGCTCTATTTTCTTTATTAATATGGACAAAGGCCTCATAGCCAGAATGCTTTAAAAAAGAGTAGTTTACCTTTTTACCTGTTCATGCCTGCTCTGGAATACCACCATCCAAGGAACTTGAAGGCCCTTTGTTTATTATATACACAACAATATCTACAACATCTACCCAAAATTGTAAAGGAAATCCTGCATGCAATCTCATCCTTTCTGACACACCATTGTCGTGTGGTGTTCTTGTAACTAACTTCTCTCTATGAATTCCATGCTTTGAACAATCCTATGAAACTCTTTGCTACAATATTCACCTCCATTGTCTAATCTGAGACACTTAAAATTATTTCCTATCTCAATCTCAACCAAAGCTTTCCATTTATTAAAAGTATCAAATACATCAGATTTATTCTGAATACAATAAATCCAAGTTTTTCTAGTTACATCATCAATAAAAGTAACATAATAACGAGAGCCAAGGAGAGATTATAGCTGATGAGGTACCCATACATATGTATGCACAAGCTATACTTTTTCGCTCTTATTTCCTTTCCCAACTCTAAGAAATTTGACTCTCTTATGTTTCCATAAACACAATTCTCACATAAATCCAAATCAATATTCTTCAAACCTAGAAACAAATTTCTTGAGTGAAGAGTATTCATCCCCTTCTCACTCAAGTGTCTGAGCCTAAGATGCGATAATGTTGCATATGCTCATGTCGAGTTTAAAGCATTAACACAATTAGAAATACCGTTGCATAAATACAATGTACCAACCTGTTAGAGGTCAATTTGGGCACCATTCCCAATGACCTGGTTAACTGGGCATCATCTCTAGGACCGATGATCAAAGGGTATATCATTCCCTATCATCTTAGTTGCTATATTCCCTAAGACAGAAAACAACATAAATCAAACAAAGACTTTCATCAAGCAAGATTTTTCCATGGTTTGAAGCTTATTATTAAACATGTGGGAGCTCACCAATGCAGGCTATAAGGGGCCTAAGTGTGTTACATATGCAGGTAGCCCCATTCAAGGCTGCTCTGCAAAGCACATCCCAATATTCAAAGGTGTGTTGGTCACATTGGGAGCGAAATTCTCATTGTTCCGGAATCTCCACTTGGCCAGTGTCTTCTAGAAGGGTTCACATGTGTCATGCTTCGGATCGAAGTGTCCATTTGACATCTACATGACTAGAAAACATGTATTGCATATTTTTGGAATGTTATTGATTAAAAAACAACCTACAATTTATTTATAAATTGAACACAGATCTAAGTGTTTGGAAGGAAGAATTTGAGTAGGGAAATGCTGGAGAATTTTCAATAGAGAGTTTGATTTGTGGAGCTATTGCTGGAGAGAATTATGCTGTGGTGAGACTTGGGAACTTTGCTGGAAGGTCACAATAAATCAATCACTAGGTTGTAACCTCTCCTTCTATCATCAATAAAGAATACTTCTTGTTTTTCCCTACATGCATCTATGTTTACTTTGATTTTCCATATTGTAAGATCTTGGTTGATGAATGTAGTTTATGCTTAACTGATTTAGCTAAATAGCTTGAATAGATATCTATATTATTGCATCTTCTCCTGTTTCAGTGTTATTTCTTGTAGGAAGCATTCAGCTATTTGAAACCACTTGAATTTGAAGCTGTAGTGGAAGCAACAAAAAGGAGCCATTTGGAAGCGACTGAAACAAGTAAGCATCCAATCCTCTTTGTGTATCTGTTATGAGCTAGGAAAAAGGGTAGTGCAGTCTTTCACCTGTTGTTCTAGACTAGACACCAGTCTAGGGAAGCGTAGTTTATCCGTAGATTACAATTCCGGCCCAAAAAACTGGCGACCATACTGGGGAAAGCTTCTCTTGTTTCTTGGTGTTTTAGTCTCTGATCTGCTTTCTAAATCCACCCAGTAGCTGTTTTACATAAAGATTAAAATTTTTCAGAGCTTAATTTGCAAATTTAGTGAGCCAAATAGTAGCTTTTTCTTTGTTTACTGTGCCCAACGCACCCTTGGTCAGGGCACAGTGCTTTGTAGAGCACTGTCTCCCTTCTCAGCCTGTGTTGCAGAGCACTGTCTCCCCTTGGTGACTGCGTTGGCTCCTGAAAGGAAAAAATCCCCTTGAATCTGAATTTGTACTTTGCTTCAGTTTTGTTTGCTGATTCGTTCTGAAAAGTTTGATGCTCTATTGACCAGTAAATATATATATTTCTTCTCCTTTGACTGAAAATTTGTTCAATGTTGTTTTAAAAAAGCTTTTCATTATCATTGAAAAGTTGATTTCAAAGTACTTTTTATGGTCGCATTAAGAATCGTTTGCTTTCGAAATAGGAAATTGTTGTCAAATCTTCATTTCCTTGATAGGAGAAATTGTTGTTGAAATCCTCATTTTTCCTTCAAAAGAGAAATTGCTGTTTGTATTCTTCGTTTCTCGAAAGTAAAAATCATTTCGATTATTGATCTAGTGCACCTAGTTTTCATTTTGCATTCATAACATTAAGTAAACTGAAAAGAAAAACTTGCATTTGCATGTAGGATTGTGTGTTTTTTGCAAAAAAGGAACATTAGCAAATATGCATTTAGTCTGAGATTCATTGATTTGTTTGCTCTCAAATTATTTTCTCTCTTCCCTTAGTAGCTAGGTCTTTCATTGAAAAGGCTGAAAGTGAAAGTTTGTTTATCATTCTTAGCTTGAATTTTAGGAATTTCATATACATCATCGTGGTGAACCTGAAAGGAAAACTGTTAAGCAAGATCAACATAAAATAAATCTCAATTTACTTAACAACGCTTTGGAACATGAATGATAACATTTAGAGGTCTAGGCTAGAGACGTGTTCCGGCGTCATAAAACATAGCAGCTGTTGTTAACTTGTCTGCAATACATTCCGAGTGTGATACCTCACTCCACGTACGTAAGTATATCGTAGCTTGTCCACGTACTCTCGAGTATATCGAGCAGTGTTACATTACGATAAGTATAAAGGGGTGCTCTCACTGTGCGGTTTCGCATCAGACAATGCTAATACGGACTTGGGCCTCCACGTACCTTCGAGTATATTTGGGAGGACAATTTTTAGGTGCTATCCATCCATAGTGAACCGAGTTGGCCACCTTGAAATTGTGATACACTGAACACAACATTCGGGGAGATTACCTGCCCGTACTTCTTGGTTCACCAAGAGGTATTCCGCAGTTCACAGTTTCCTGGTAAACCATTTTTCCTAGCATTAACCTCTTTTTGTTTATTTGTTTTTGGATAAAATAAATCAATAATCGTGGAAGAACACAATCCTAACCCCCGTCGTTCGCGTAGATTAGCTTTAAAACCACCTTTACCATCGGAAGTTATTTATGGTAGATGAAGGCGATCACGATCCGCAGAATCAAGTACAATTCATACCTCTGGCGAAACATCATCTTTTAATCCAGAGTTAGCTCAAATTGTTTCCACACATCCTGGTTTGTCTACTGTTGTCGAAATGGAGTCTTCACAGCTACCCGTGGTCACGATACATTCAATCGCTGAGACCATCCCTCCTGGACCCGAAGTTGTTCAAACACACATTGATCCAGATCCTGTCTCTCCTTTACCAAAATCTCTGAATCCTAAATCTGAACAGCCGGAAGTTGTTCCTACCTTGGTCATCCCATAAAGTTCTGTAGCTATTGAAACTCATATATCGCATAGTCAACCGTCTGAAATATATTTTGGGCTTGATGGTGAAGTTCTTCCTCCTGGTTTAATCGCGATTGAATAAATCCCTCAACCTGATACACCTTTAAGTCAAACCCACTTTGGGGGAGACCTTTACCTGTACCAGTCATTTCCTCAATCGTTTCCATATGCTTTTGTTGATCCTATTTCCGTTCAATCACCCATCGATTTTCAAGGGTATACATTTGGTCAAACAACCATGTCTGAACCAACATCTTCGGTTGGGTCTGCTATTCCAATTACGTCAGCTCCTATCCTCGCTACACCGTCGATGTTCACAACCTCACTAGAGTCATATTTTCACGGTGGCCCTTCGGTCCCAACAGGTTACAAATCACTATCTGGCCCTTTCTTTGGTTCACCTTCACGTTCATGGTCTTTGCCAATGTCATCATCTGGTGTTTTAACTGGTGGTCCTATAGTCAGTATTGAACGACTTGATTCATTAAATCCATCATCAGGGCAATATCAAGCCGGTCATTATGGGTCAATTCCTTTATCAACTGGACTCCTAGAATTCGGTGAACAATATTTTCTGTCTTATTATCCTCCTTATGCTGGGGGCAACCTTTGGCTACCCAATATGATAGTACTCAGTCACATTTTGGTCTAAATAATGTTGATTTAAATGTTTTTCAATGGCAGCCCACACTGCCTATCCAACCACAAACGGTTGTCCAATCGTATCAACCAATTCAACATGTTACACCCACTTCAATACCACTTGTTAATAAATCTATACCCTTGTTACAACATCAAAATATTGTACATAAACCTTATCAGGCAAATTATTCAACTCAATATCATCAAATGTTGGGTTCACAGACTCAAAATCCTTTGGTTAATTTACAACAACCTGTATCAGGGATCATTTATGCACAAGCTGGTCCACCATTTTATGGGATGTAACAAACACAATATGGTTATACATATCAACCAAATCCAAATTATACAAATTTGGGTTATAATCTTGGTGGACAGACCCCTTGGTAGCCACAGGCGTAAATTCCGCAAACTTCATTTCAACAAGTAACATATCCAAGTTTTGATCAATAGAAATATCAAGCGTTTTCTATGCAAAACAACCCTTATCTGGGTTACCAACATCAAATCCCATATGCTGGTGCTCAAAGACCTGTTGCCCAAGCAATTCCATCTTATCCTGGCTATGCTCAACCTGACCTTAATAAACAATGCCTTTTGTTCCAACTTTGGAATTACCAGATTTAAACCGGTTAACTAATGATCCTATCAATTATGCTCCTTGGTGGCTGGTGATACCACATAAATTACCCTTCAACATTCATAAATTCAATGGAAACCCTAGAGAAGACCCATCAACTCATGTTATGACTTATCATTTATGGTGTTCATCAAATTCCTTGAATGACAATTTTGTTCGATTACGTCTTTTCCAGAGAACGCTCACAGGTCCGGCAGCTAAATGGTACATTGAATTACTTAGAGCTTGTTTCGAAAATTTCACTGCCTTGGCTACTGTATTTTTGACCCATTTCCAGTTACCGATCAGATACAAAATTGGAATGGAACTCTTGACCAACTTCAAATAGAGTACTCACATTTCAGATCATATTCATGAATGGCGTCGCCGTCGACGAATGGTTAAGAAATTTGTTCCTAATCAGCTCCTTGCTTAATGGTTCATCAAATCCTTGTTACCATCTATAACGGAGGATGTGGCTAAAGGTGGCATCGTCACAGAAGAGCAAGTCATCTCTCATGCCCAGTATTTAGACTTGATTTATACTCAGTTTAGCACGCTCTATGAGAAAATACCAAATGCGCCACGATCTAATTTCAATGTTCCTCCTCAAATAAAGGACTCTCATGCCAGAGACGGCTTGATAGGCACTGTAAACAAACACAACACTACTGCATCTAATCCTGCTCCTACTTTTGAAATCAACGCCGTCTCATTTGACAAAGGAAAAATTGATAAGCAACCAGGAAGTAAGAAAAAGGGGAAATCAAAGAAACAACAAACTTCTAACCCGCAGGAACGATCATCTGATCAACCGTCAGGACCACGAAAACCTTGTTATCCATGCATAATATGTAACGAGGAACACTTTGTTAGTGATTGTCCTCACCGTGCTGAAGTCTCAAAAATCATCAAGACTTCAAATGCATTAGCTATGTTGAAAGACCCATTTCCAAATCTAGACACAAATTTGGTTGCTACGGATCCAGCTTCTAGTTCCCAAGTGTTAATGTTATCCGCTACAAAACCTTCAAAAGATATTTTGGTGTCGATGTGGAATAAAGACTATGGTAGTCCAGCTGATCAACCTACTACCTCGACAACGAATCCATCTACTGAATCAGTACCACCTCCTGTTATTCCTAAATTGACAATTAAGCCACCAAAGGGAGTAATTCATAAATCGACATATAATCCTCAAGCAAGAGCTGAACAAAATTATAATATAGTTGAAGATTTGGCTCAATCCCCTTCAGCTATGTCTACTCTTGAGGTATTGCAAAATTGTCCCTCCTAGAAGCAGGCTTTATTGTTGGCCATTAATGGAATTGATCCAATTGATTCTAATCTTGTCTTCTTTAATCATACGGGTGCCACAGCTACCAACAGAATTGGCATTCTCCATCCAAGTAAATGTTTTCAATCACCTTGTTCATCGTACTAATATTGATGAGGGAGCATCTACCTGCATTATGTCTCTAAACTGTTGGAAGTCACTTGGCTCGCCGTGATTATCACAATCATCAACGACGTTGAAGGCTTTTGATGGAAGAACATGTAAACCTTGTGGTATTTTTAATAACCTGCAAGTTGAATTAGGGCGAAAAACAATAAATATTGATGTTGAGGTTGTTGACGGACCCCTTTACTATAATATTTTACTCGGAAGACCATGGGTATATGCGATGGCTGCAATTGTTTCTACATATTTTAGAATGGTTGCCTTTCCTCATAAAGGTACTATTATAGTCATTAATCAATTATCCCTTTTTTCCTCCGTTTCGCAGGTAACTGGAAGCGTTCCGTTTGTTCACTTACCCAAACTAGAAATCCAGAACATTGGTGTAGGACTCTTTAAGGATTCCACTCTTATGGGAACCTTTTCATTACCACCACCAGCGACGTCGACAGAAATTGAAAGCATAGAGACCTGCTACATGATCTCTTCCACTCTATCTGGCTTAAGGAACAGTATGGGTGATTATGATATTTCTATGTTGGATGATGTTTTACCGCTCAGCCCTATTGAGCTACAATAGCAATCAATATATTTGGCTTGGGCGGTAAATCCGAAATCAGCGTCGCCGAGTGTTTGGGTTGATCGTTCATTAGATTTTGGTACTCCATCTGATCCATTTTCCTCAAAATTTTTGACAGATGAAAATATTTTGGAAGCTAGGATGGCAGAAGGAGAACCATGGGAAGATTATCATCATCGTTCCCATATTCCAGATTATGAAGAAAATAATCTAAGTGAACTATATCAACCATCCATTCAAAATTTCTTTTCTAATTCTTTTCCAATTAATTCAATTGAATCTGAGCAAAATTTATCAAATATTGAAGAAATAATTTCTATCGATATTTCGACTATACCTGGCGTTGTAGAAAATATTTATGTCAGTGTATCTTTTTATCCATTAGAACTTGATTCATATCACTCTCTTTTTCGTGAATTTTGTGATGTATTCTCTTGGTCTTACGAGGAAATTCCAGGCATATATACTAGTATATTTGAACACACTATTAATATGTATCTTGATGTCAAACCAATGTGTCAATGGCTTCATCCTGTTCATCCAAAGAAAGCCGTTGCCATTTCAACTTTTGTGTGTTGGTTTCATTTACCCTGTTCCGCTAACTGAGTGGGTTTCTAATATCGTTCCTGTTATGAAAAAACAAGGAACCATTAGAGTGTGCGTCGATTATCAGGATGTTAATCATGCTTGTCCAAAAGACAACTATCCTACACCCTTTATCGACCAAATTATTGACGATTGTGCTAGATGCGAAATATTTTCTTTCATGGATGGATTTTCCGGCAACAATCAAATCAATATCTGCCCAGATGACCAACATAAGACAACATTCATCTGTCCCTGGGGCACATTCGCATATAGGAAACTTCTGTTTGGTTTAAAGAACGTTGGGGCAACTTTTCAGAGAGCAATGGATTATGATTTCAATGACATCAAGCACATTGTTCAACCATATCTAGATGATTTACCAGCGCATTCACAAAAACAGACTAATCACCCGATGCATTTGAGAGCCATTTTCTTACGATGTCGACACTACAAGATACACCTCAATCCGCACAAATGTGTGTTTTGTGTTGGTTCTGGTCGATTGCTCGAATTCGTCGTCTCAAAAGAAGGAATTTTGATAGACCCACTGAAGGTTCAGGCCATTACTGATTTTCTTGCACCCTCAAACTTACTTCAGATACAGAAACTTCAAGGAAAGGATAAATTCCTGATGAACACCAAAATGGCTAAAGGATTTACTCGATTATTGAAAAAGGAGGTTCCCTTCCATTGGGATCAAGTTGCACAAGCTTATTTTGATGTTGTCAAGGACCATCTTGTCCGAGCGTCATTAATGTATCCTCCAAATTATCAAAATGATTATTTCCTATATATCGCCGCGGCTGAAACGCCCATCACTATGGTTTTTGTCCAAGTAGAAGATGGAATTGAACATCCAATCTATTATTTGAGTCATAATCTCAATGATATGGCAGTTAAGTACTCGTACGTGGAAAATCTTGCCTTGGCAGCCGTTCAAGCTGTCCAAATATTTCTCCATTATATCCTGCTCCGAAAAACAACAATAGTTTCGGATTGCAACCCCTTGACTTACATTTTATCACGTCAATTGCTGGGGGGAAAGTATTCAAAATGGATCATCATTTTGCAGGAATTTGATTTGGAATTCGTCAAATCCAAGTCAAAGAAGTCTTTAGTTTTTGCTGAGCTTCTCTGTGACCTTCCCTGTGATAGTACTGCAACTATGTCGGAACCATCTATTCCAGACGAGTCTTTGTTTCTGATCGGATCATCTGATCCCTAGTATGGAGATTTCATCATTTATCTCCAAACCCAAACTTTTCGACCTAATACCTCTCGCTCTAATCAACGACGTATTCGATACCAAGCCAAATATTATCTGATCGTTGGCAATACACTTTATCGTCGTGGTGTCGATACCATTTTAAGGAGGTGCCTCACTCATGAGGAGGCCGAAAAATTGTTAAATGATTGCCATGCTGGGGCTTGTGGTGGAAATTTATTTGGTTATGCTACTGTGCAGAAGATACTTCGTGCCAGTTACTTTTGGCCTACTATTTTTCAAGATTGTATCCTCGCAGTCAGAAGTTGTCATGCATGCCAGATTTATGACCGTAAAATCCACAAACCGCTAGCGCCAATGGCATCCTGTTGTCTCTGCTGGACCATTTACAAAATGGGGTATTGATTTCATGACCTGTAAACCTCCTTCGTCCTGGGGGCATGGTTATATTATTGTTGCAGTCAACTATTTTACCAAATGGGCTGAAGCGATACCTATATTCAATAACACAGGACGAACAACTACATTATTTTTCTTCAATCACGTTATTGCACGGTTTGGGGTCCCACAGGCTATAGTTACGGATCATGGGAAGCATTTTCGCAACCACGTGATGTCTGAATTGACAGCCAAGTTAGTATTGTCTCATGATAATTCTACTCCTTATTATCCATAATTGAATGGACAAGTTGAGGCTATTAAAAAAATTCTTAAATGAGTGCTTCAACAAATGATAGGAGTCCATAAAAGGAACTGGCACTTGATCCTGTACTCCACCTTGTGGGCGTATCGAACCTCGGTGAGAAACGCAACTGGATTTACTCCTTTTCAATTGGTGTATGGTCTGGAAGCTATCTTTCCATTCCAATGCGAAATATCATTGTTAAAAATTGTGATAGACTTGTTACCTGACACCTCAGAAGAAGAAGCACGTCTCCTTAACCTCATCCATCTAGATGAAACACGTCGTGAAGCCCAATTGGCCAACGAAGTGCAAAAGAGACGTATAAAGGCGCAATACGACAAAAATTTCCAGCCTCGCATCTACTGAGAGGGTGACTTGTTCCTTCTTTACGACCAGGAAGCTGATGTAATTAGTACAGGGAAATTTGAGCCATTATAGCATGGCCCCTGCATTTTCAAAAGAGTTCTTGCTAAGGGTGCCTACAAGTTAGTTGATTACGATGGGATTCCATTGGCACAACCTAGAAATTGGTTGTATCTTAGATGTTACTATGCTTAATCATGAGCGTAGTAATTTTTTGTATTATATTTTTTATATGATGTTGATTTGAATTCACTATCTTAATTTATTTTTTAGAGTTTTCTTGATGTTAGTAATCCAATTTACATTTTATGGTAGATGTCTGAATCTTCAGAACCATTTGTTGGATATGCTGATGGTGCTAGTCGTAGTACGCAGAATCTATCCTCTGCAGCGTGGGCTATTTTCGCTCCGAACAGCGAGTTAGTGAGTTTTAAAGGGATTTGTATTGGTAGATCGACGAATAATATTGCTGAGTATAGCGCGTTGATTTAAATTATCTCTGACGCCATTTCATTTGGTATTAACCACATAATCATAAGGTTAGACTCACAACTTGTGGTAATACAACTTACTAGTATTTATACTGTTAGAAATCCAACACTTCTTAGATTGTTCCTAAGAGTTCGACTTTTGGAGAGACATTTTGATTTTATTCAATATCTACACATTTCCAGAAATCTGAACACTTTAACTGATTCATTAGCTAATCAAGTTTTAGATAGAAATTTGCGACATAGGTAAAGAAAACATTCACATCATTGAATAGGATTGCGCATTAAACATAGGAAAAAATATGAAAACATATAGACAGATAGTTTTAGGTTTTTTACAAAATTTGTGCCCAAGACACGTTGGTCATCTGACCTCAAGATTTATGAAAAAAAGTCATAGGTAAACTAGTGGTGCTCATGATAGCACGCTATAGATCTATCAATCCTATGGAGCAACCACATCCAACTGTTAGGAACCCCAATTGTGTGGCGTGACAGTCGCATGGGAAGCTCTTCGATCCGAAAATCCGGAATCCCAAAGGTCAACCCCTCTATGTGCTGTTGGAGCTTAGCAAGAGTCTCAACCATATCAGGGTCTTGAAGGACTGCTCTCCAGCAGCCCTCTCTGCTAGCGCATCCGCTTCACGCTCTGGTTCCTCTACTGGTTGAACGCGATCGATATCTGCATTACATTAAACCATTTAGTTTATTCTTGGAAAGAAATCAAAACACAAAAAAAATTGTATAAACCTTATAAAAATAAAAAAAACACGGTCAAATCAATCTTACCTATTGCACCCCACTGAGCGCCTTTTGGTAAAACTAGATCTGGATCTCCTCGAAAGTAGACGCCTGCATATGCATACTCATTGATGGCGACGATCTGTCGCCTAAACCAGGTGAAGAATGTAGTCGAGAACACAACGGTCGATTGGCCTGAATGCTGACCCATGAGTTCTACCCATCTCTACATTTGAGGATCTCTAGGACTGGATATATCCAATGTTACATGTTGTGGCTGCATCAGTGGAATCCGTTCCAAAGCAAAAGAGATAAGGATGGAACCATAACTGAAAATTTTCTTCCTTCCTCCCTTTTATTTATTCAGTTGTTCCTTTATTTGAGATAGAACAACTTCAGACCAATTGAAGACTGTTGGCTCTAAACATTCCAGTGCATACTGCATATACGATATGTTTGCTACATGGAGCATAACGATGCCAGCTCGTTTAGCAATTGTGAATAGGATGGTCCTCAAAGGAAAATCCCTGACATCACAGATGTTTATTTTTCCATATTTTCTAGGTTCTGACCCCGGATAGAAATACTGCATAACATAATCCCTCACTGTCTCTCCTCCAATGGTAGATCCTGTGAGTGAAATGGGAAAAACTCTCCTCGAAAAACCTGTGAGAAAATACACATCCTCAACTGTTATGGACAACACTTGATTGTTTATGTGAAACGCCTCTATCACCGGATCCCATGCTCAAATAAGAAACTCCAATAGTTCTATTTGTTGCCTCATGCCCGACAGTTTAAAGTACTTAAGTAGCCCACAATCTCTTAAAGCTCTTATAGTACTCGGATCATTCAAGGCAATCATATCTTGTTCTTCATGTTCTCTTTATCTCCATGTAATCATCATTATAATCTGATGGAAACCTGAAAATCAACCATAAGATCCATTAAATACCATTCATTGCAAAAAACTAGGCAAATTTTGGACACAACATGAAAACAAAAAACTTCAACTATGCCCAACGCACTCCCTGGGCTGATACAGTGCATTGCACATGCAAGTACACTTCACTGTACCTGCTATGCAATGCAGTTTTCGACATTCAGGGGTGTGTTGCCCTCATTTTTGGAAAAATTTACCCTAGGGGCCTCAAAACCCTAAAAATTTGCAAGGGATGGTAATGAAATGAATACTGAAAGAAAGAGGAGGTTTTCACAACTGACCTGGATCAAATGATGATGAAACCCGTCCACTAAAACGACCGTAATCAATGACTGAAGTTCAGGGGAAAAATGAGGTTCAGAGCTCCAAAATGCAAATTGTAACTATGGAATGGTAAAAATGAACAGTGAAACTGCTTTATATAGTCATTTAATTACTTGCAAGTTAAATTTGATGCTATGAATATGGTTTTATTATGTTTTTTTATCATGAAACAGGTAATTTTTATCCATTTGATGTTTTTCTGAACAAGAAATACAACTGACGAACAAGTTAATCGTGCAGATTTATTTCAAGAAATAATTGACCACAAAGCATACTTTTTCTCCTTATTTTTCGAGCTTTGTTAAAAATGAAAAAGGATTTGAAGTGCACTTTTATCTCTTTTTCGAGCTTCGATAACAACGAAAAAGGAACCCCTGGAGTCTTCTTTCAACTCTTTTCAGACTCCGATAATGTGAAAATATTGCCGAACACTTGTCATTTCGAGCTCGTTAAAGTAAATGAATTGATATCTACTCAGTATAAGTTTAACCCTTTTCCGGACTGAGATAGATTATTTACGAAAAAGGAATACCTTGGTTAAACATGACCAAAGAGGTTCTTTCAGATATTATTTTACACTTTTTCGGATCTGAGAGACAAATTTAAGAAAAAGTACTTTTGGAGTTCTCTTTCGTCCTCTTTTTCAGACTCTCTAAACATGAAAAAGGATCAGGATATCATTGTCGTTAAGCTTGTTAAAACATAAAATAGCAACGGGCTTGTCAATCATGGCAAGAATCGAGTTTCATTCATCGCTAGACTCGTTAAAGTATTAAATAGCGATAGTTTATTCTTTATTCACCCAAAGGGTTGAATTATAGATCAAGAAAATGTTATCCTCAAGCTTGTTAAAAAATAAAGAGGTACTGGTCGACAAATGACCGAGGAAAATTTGGGAAAAGCAAGCAAAGTTTCTTTTTGGTAGCAAGTCGCTCTTGAACATGACACTTCTTTCACTCCATGTCCGTGACTGTTTGGGTTGGGTAATCATCTTGACGGTTCATTCACACCTATGGTTCATCATACCTTCACTTCAGTTTTGGGTCAATGCTGCCAACTCATCACAGTGTCGCCGATATTTTCAAGAGAAGTCATCCAGTGATTTATAACTCATCCATCTCCAATACTCATAAACCTTCATTTTCATGACCGTCATCCCTGAAAATTGCTATATCATGTCATACCCTTGTCTCCGAAATCAGTAACTCCAAGTTTCGTAATAAGGTGACTTCCTGTCAAGGACAAATCAATATCCAGGAATTTCACTTAGAAACATCAGATTCCAGTACCATGAGGCTTGTTACAGCATCAAAAATATCCTCGCTTTCGAACTTTTGACCGAAAGATTTTGTTTGGCATTCGACATCAAATCATCTATTCACGCCTTATGAAATGTACTGTAGTAACTTGATGGCCATTTTCATTAATGGTGGTTCTCTCACGTTTGTTAACAGTTTTCATTATTGGCTGGAATCAAATGATGCCTTTCCATGTTCGACGACAAATCATATATTCGCATGGCTAGACTTGTACCTGAATGATCGAATGAATGAGATAAGAAGACCCTGGATCTAGTCTCAGCCATCCGGGCTGCAATTTCAGTATTGTTGTACGCATCATCTGTACAATGACCTTACATACAGATTGTCATCCAAACATGGGTCTATATCCGTAGGCGATGTCTGCATTTGGGAAACATTCCAATGTAGACGACTTTCTGAATTATGTACATGTTATTAGATTGTTTTATGTGCTGACTATGAGAATGCCTACCCTCAGCAATTATGATCAATATAGGATTTATCATGATGTAATGTATTTTAATATTGATGCAGGTGACCGTTCCACTTTGTTTCTAGCCTCATCACAGTGTAAATCATATCAATCAAATGTTTTTATTATTTGGATCTCATGCTTTAGTGGGAAATTATTATAGGTAAATTTGGGCACCATTCCAAATGACTTGGTTAACTGGGAATCATCTCTATGATCAATGATCAAAGGGTCTATCATTCCCTATCATTTCAATTGATATATGCTCTAAGACAGGAAACAACATAAATAAAAAAATACTTTCATCAAGCAGGATTTTTCCATGGTTTGAAGCTTATTATTAAACATGTGGTAGCTCACCAACACAGGCTCTAAGGGGCCTAAGTGCGTTGCATATGCAGTTAGCCCCATTCAAGACTGCTCTGCAAAGCACTTCCTGACATTCAAAGGTGCATTGGTCACATTGGGAGCGAAATTCTCATTGTTCCAGAATCTCCACTTGGCCAATGTCTTCTAGAAGGGTTCACATGTGTCATGCTTCGGATCGAAGTGTCCATTTGACATCTACATGACTGGAAAAAATGTCTTGCATATTTTTGGAATGTTATTGATTACAAAACAACCTACAGTTCATCTATAAATTGAACACAGATCTAAGTGTTTGGAAGGAAGAATTTGAGTAGGGAAATGCTGGAGAATTTTCAATAGAGAGTTTGATTTGTGGAGCTGCTGCTGGAGAGACTTATGCTGTGATGAGACTTGGGAACTTTGCTGGAAGGTCACGACAAATCAGTCACTAGGTTGTAACCTCTCCTTCTATTATCAATAAAGAGTACTTCTTGTTTTTTCCTACATGCATTCATGTTTACTTTGATTTTCCATATTGTAAGATCTTGGTTGGTGAATGTAGTTTATGCTTAACTGATTTAGCTAACTAGCTTGAATAGATATCTATATTATTGCATCTTCTGTTGTTTCAGTGTTCTTTCTTGTAGGAAGCATTCAACTATTTGAAACCGCTTGAATTTGAAGCTGTAGTGGAAGCGACAGAAAGGAGCCATTTGGAAGCGATTGAAACAAGTAAGCATCCAATCCTCTTTGTGTATCTGTTATGAGTTAGGAAAAAGGGTAGTGCAGTCTTTCACCTGTTGTTCTAGACTAGACACCGGTCTAGGGAAGTGTAGTTTATCTGTAGATTACAATTCTGGCCCAACACAACCTTTTCTCTTTTTGATATTACTAGGGCTCCTTTAGTGACCTTCCAAGTTTTATTTGTAAAATTTGTCACACAACCTTCACCGCCTAACTGCCTTGTTGAAATCATATTTTTCTTCAGATCTAGAACATGCCTTACCTCCTTTAATAACCATTGGTTTCCATTCTGCTCTTTTACAATAAATTTACCCATTCCAACAATTTTACAAGGTTTATCATCACCCAGATGAACCTGTCCAAAATATCCTTGAACATAGTCATGAAAATGTTTCTTATAAGATGTGGCATGGAATGAGGCCCCTGAATCTACCACCCAGGCATTAATAACATTTTCTAAAGAAAGAATCAAAGAATATTGCAACACATCACTTGTCACATTCACTTCATGATTGTTTTCTTGATGTGTGTCTCCTTCTTTTCCCTTCGGAGACTTACAATGTTTCTTCAAGTGTCCTTTCTTCCCGCATTTCCAGCACATTATCCCTGATCTGGACTTGGATCAAAATTTCATTGATTTACTGTGATATTATGTGCTCTTTCCTCTTTACATTTTTCTTCACCTAGTCTTTTCACTCAAAACATTACCCGATGTATCACCGAAGATTTTCCGTCGCATGTCCTCGCTAAGGATAACACCAACAACATCATCAAAATTTAAAGTAATAGATCCAAAGATAGAGTTACTAATGGCCATAGCTAAACCATTCCAACTTTTTGGTAATGAGCATAGAAATAACATATCCCTAAATTCATCATCAAAGTTTACCCCTACAAAACTTAACTGACTGGTAACCATATTAAATTCATTTAAATTTCAGCAACAGATCCACCTTCCGACATATTCATATTAAATAAAGGTTTAATAAGAAATACCTTATTTGAGGCTGATATTTTTTCATATAGTGTAGCCAATGCCGTCATTAAACCTTATGTTGTCATTTCCTTCGAAATATTGAAGGCTACCAATGCCGCGAGGCACAACCGTATTGTTACAAGTGCCTTTTTGTCGAGAATATCCCATTTTGCATTTGTTATACTTGACAACTTCTTTGTTTTTCTGCTCAATGGTAATTATAGATATTTCTGATACAAATAATCTTCCATCTGCATCTTCCACAACGGGTGGTTTTGGTCTTTAAATTTGTTGACCCTAAACCTACCATGTTCTGCTATTTCTCCTACTCGAACCAGGAACCCTTCTTTCCTACGATTTTATCAACCAAATAGACCTTCAAATCTGATACCAGTTGTTATAAAATTATATATTACATAGCAATGGAACACATAAAAATATGTGGAAATAGAAATACAAAAAAAATATAAAATAATAGAGACACAAATATGTGTTGTTCACCCAACTTGGGCTACGATCAAGGAGAAACAACCAGTCCTTCCTTTATATTGTCCAACAAAAATAAGAGACATAACCTACAGTAAATCCGCTGTAATATTTTTTACTCTCTCACGTAGTCCCCCTTTCTCTTTCTCGCTCAGAATACGCTCTCAACACACAACCGCAATACAATTCCGTCATACAACGGAGGGGTTGACTTATAGGGAAAAAAAACCATAAATTAAACATAACTTCTACTATCATATCATCTGCCTAATGAACGCCCCATATTGACCATGAAATTACGATATTTTACAAGGAAAATTTATATCTAATTTTAGCTTCGGGGGCACTGCCCTCAAACCCCTGCCAGGGGACTGTTGCCCCCGGGACCCCCCCAGCTGGGGGGGATGGCCCCCCAAACACCTACGGGGTGGAAAAGTCCCCCCCCCCCTCGTGTGGAGGGGTGTACAACCTTCCTAAAATATACATCTGAATAAAACAAAGGCCTCTAAATCAGGATGATAATCAGGTTCCTCACCCAACAGATCAAATGGGTCAACGATTTGCAACAACACATGTAGAAGGAGTTTGAGATGTCCATGTTGGGAGAATTATCATTTTTCCTTGGACTACAAGTTTATCAATCATACAAAGGTATTTTCATCTCTCAAACCAATACCTAAAGGACATACTGAAGAAATTTTGCATGGAATATTGTTCACCTGTTAGCACACCTATGGTCACAAGGTGCAAATTGAGAAAGGATGATAAATCCCTTGATGCAAGTCAGACTATGTATAGGTCAATGATTGGAAGCCTCCTATATTTAACAACCTTAAGGCTTGATATAATGCAAGCTATAGGATTGGTTTCCATATTTCAATCTAACCCTAAGGAGAGCCACGTGAATGCAGTGAAAATAATCTTCAGATATCTATAGGGAACTATTAATTATGGCCCATGGTATTCAAAGAGAAAGGAAATAACTCTAACAACATACATTTATGTAGATTGGGCAAGTAGTGTTGATGATAGGAAAAGAATAGTTGGCGCAACTTTATTTTTGGGGAATTACTTAGTGTCTTGGCTAAGTAAAAAGTGGAACTCTATCTCATTGTAGAATTATATGATTATACAAGGGAAACATGGATCATGCTACTTAAATAAAAGTAAAAATCCCTTAGAAATTTCGAGGTATTCAAATATCAAGTTGAAAACAAAATGGATCTAAAGATCAAGTGCTTGGGATTTGATAGAGGAGGAGAGTTTAGTTGATGAATTATGTGAAGAGCATGTAATTAGAAGAAAATACTTAGTTGCTAGAAATCCTCAACATAATTGAGTAGTTGAATGAAAGAACATATTAGTAGTACAATAGATAGAAAGATGTATGATGCATGAAGCAAAGGTCCTAAACACCTTTCAAGGAGAAAAAACTTAAACAATTTCCTACATATCAAACAAAGTTAAACTCAGAGTAAATGGTGATAATACCCCTCATGGGTTGTGAAGAGGAAAACCGATTTTATTCAAGCATATAAGAGTCATTGGAAGCAAGTGCTATATATAGCGGAATCAAGATAATCTGGGAAAGTTTTACTCTAGAGCTGGTGAAGGAATATTTCATGGTTACTCATCTAAAAGAAAAGGCTATAAGTGCTACAAAAAGAGACTACAAAATATAGTGGATGTATTCATGTAAGGCTAGATGAAGTAGTTCCACAAACAACAAAGCCACAAAGCAATGAAGAATCAAGCGAGACAACAAGTGTAGATTTTAAAATGGAAGAACAAGAAGACCAAGACAAAGAAGAAGAAGAGATGGCACCCCAACACCATCAAAATCTATCTAGGTGTGTGCAAAAAATTATCCTCAAAATAAAATACGTGGAAATAAAGAATCAAGAGTTAAAACTATAAGGAAATAAATAATCACCCCTAGACATGCAAATCTGACGCTATTCTCCAAAATAGAACCCAAAATTTTTGACCAAGCTAGTGAATATAAGCATTGGATTAAGGATATGAATCAAGAATTAGACCAGATAGAGAAAAATGACACGAGACCTTGTGCCTAGACCAAAAAAAAAAATGTTATTGGCACCGAGTGGGTCTTTAGAAACAAGTTGAATGAAAATGGACAAGTAGTTGGGAATAAAGCCAAACTAGTATGCAAAAGGTATGCACGAGTAGAAGACATTGATTTTTGTAGATATACTAGAAGCAATAAGAATTTACTTAGTATTTGCAAGTTTGAGAAAATTCAAAGTATATTAGATGGATGTCAAGTACGCATTTTTGAATGGCACACTGAGTAGCCAAAGGGAATTCAACTGTCTGAAGATTCAAATAAGGTATGTAGATTGAAGAAAGCACCCAATGGATTAAATCAAGATCCAAGAGCGTCACATTCAAGCCTTAATAGAATATAATATATAGGATTTAGAAGGGACACAACAAAGAATAATATTTATATTAAAAATAATAATGAGAATTTACTTATCATTGTTGTGTATGTGGTTGATATCATGTTTGGAAGTGATGTTGATCAAATTGGTCAAAAATTTGCAACAAACATGTAGAAGGATTTTAAGATGTCCATGTTCGGAGAATTGTCATTTTTCCTTGGAATACAAGTTTATCAATGAGAGAAAGGTATTTTCTTCTCTAAAACCAAATACCTAAAGGAAATATTGAAGAAATTTGGCATGGAGTATTGTGCACCTGTTAGCACACCTATGGTCACAAGGTGCAAATTGAGCAAGGATGATGAATCCTTTGATGCAAATCATACTATGTGTAGGTCAATGACGAGAATCATCCTATATATAAAACCTCAAGGCTTGATAAAATTAAAGTTGTAGGATTGGTTGCCATATTTCAATCTACCCCCAAGGAGAGCCATGTGAATTTAGTGAAAATAATCTTCAGATATCTATAGGGAACTATTGATTATGGCCTATTGTATTCAAGGAGAAAGGAATTCACTCTAACAACATACACACATGCAGTTTGGGTGGATAGTGTTGATAATAGGAAGAGCACAACTAGTGCAACTTTATTTCTGGGGAATTTCTTAGTATCATGGCTGAGTAAAAAGTATAACTCTATCTCATTGTATACAACTAAAGTTGAGTACATAGTAGCAACTACATGTTTCACTCACGTCCTATGGATGAAATACTCTGGAAGATATCAAGGTTGAATATGCTCACCCAATTCCAATTATGTGTGATAATACTAGTGTTATTAACATTTCATAGAATCCTGTAATGCATTGAAATACGAACCATATTCCTATAAAATATCATATCTTAAGAGACCATGTAGCTAATCAAAATTATTATACTTGAATGTATTGCCACTAAATAATAGATTGTAGATATTTTCACCAAACCTCTTCCCACAAAGCCATTTGAGTATCTAAGACAGAGGCTAGGAGTGATATCTCTCTCATCTAAATAGTCTTATAAGTATAGGGCATGGGAGTTGTTCAACACATGTCAAATTTTTAGAGAGTGAGTTGCAAGAGAAGAATGATGAAATGCAAAATTTTCACAATTTCCATACTTGGTGCAATTAGAATTGGTCCACTTGGCACACACACAACTGGTATCCATGCATAAAAAATTTATATGAATACCCCTTGGTATTATTAATTGGCATCATATCATTCATTGATGTCAAGAAAGTAGGAGCAATAGTTGTTTTGTGCTCATGATCATGTGGAAAGTTAATAGTACAGAAAATCATCAATTTAGGGGGACTTCAAATGAATAATCATAAATGATCAACTGATATTGGATATGTATAGATGGTATTCTAATATGTGAAATTGGTATGTGATAACAAGATTTATCCTTTTCCATTGATGTCAAAAGGAGGAGAGTTCACTTGCTTGGCGATTAGAGATGAAAGTGAGGTACAAGGGGAGAGACCAACTAATTGGAGAAAATTTGAGACACTGGTATGGAACTAAAATTGGTGCAACAAATTTGGTTCAAAGCTTCGAACCATTGGTGTGACACTGGTTATGAAATTAGTGAAAAGTACTTAATTCAAAATTTAGTAGTTGGTATAGAGTGGTCATGCAAAATTTAGCCACTGCATTTGAGATTGGTTCAAAGTTGTGATGCAGAGTTTAGCCACTGAATTGGAGATTAGTTTAGACAAGGGGGAGAAAATAATTAGTTTGGAGTGCTGGGAGATATTTGATATTGGTGTTTTATTTAGCCATTGATTTATAGCCTATAAATTTATAGTGGAATAAATTGTTGTAGGGATTGCTTGGTTTACAATTGAAATAAAAAAGTGCAATTGGTGCAGAGAGATTGACACTTGGTTTGTGAAACATTGGTAGGTTGGAAGGTAGAGCTCAAAGTACATATGGATACTAGGAGTTATCAGTGCTCCAATGCTAGGGGTTTCCATCAATGACAATGTGGGAGATTGGTGAATGTGTTTTCATTGATGTCAAGTTTAGGGGGAGTTCCCAGTGGACACATGACTGTCAAATATAGGGGGAGTTCTAAATAGAGGCCATGAATGATTCATGGGCCGGTTTAGCAAGTTAAACACTTAATTTTATTTCAAAATTTATTTGTATTCAAGCCTCTCACAAATATCCAGGCCTATTGCATGTTTCTAGGCCTTTCGTAAGTATTCGAGCCTCTCACTTGTATTCGACCATCCAAGGATGCACCAAGGAAAACACTTAAAAATATCTATATTTAAGACTTTTTTTCCTTGACAATAGGTGAAACTTAAGTACATTGTGACAGTACAAGTGGCACTAGGTGTCAAAGTAGGTGGTGTGGCAACTTGCAGAGATTTGATACTAGTGTGGTATTCAACCATTGATTTAGAGCCTATAAATTTATTGTGGAATAAATTTTTGTATGGATTACTTGGTTTACAATTGAAATCAACAAGTGCAATTGGTGCAGAGAGATTGACACTTGGTTTGTGAAACATTGGCAGGTTGGAAGGTAGCGCTCAAAGTACACATGGATACTAGGAGTTATCAATGCTCCAATGCTAGGGGTTTCAATCAATGACAATGTGGGAGATTTTTTAATGTGTTGTCATTGTTGTCAAGTTTAGGGGGAGTTCCCAGTGGAAACATGACTGTCAAATATAGGGGGAGTTCTAAATAGAGGCCATGAATGATTCATGGGCTGGTTTAACAAGTGAAACACTTATTTTAATTTAAAAATTTGTTTGTATTCAAGCCTCTCACAAATATCCAAGCCTATTGCATGTTTCTAGGCCTCTTGGAAGTACCCGAGCCTCTCAATTGTATTCGGGCATCCAAGGATGCACCAAGGAAAACACTTAAAAATATCTATATTTAAGAATTTTTTTCCTTGACAGTAGGTGGACCTTAAGTACCTTGTGGTAGTATAAGTGGAACTAGGTGTCAAAGCAGGTGGTGTGGCGGCATGCAAAGATTTGATACTGGTGTGGTATTCAACCATTGATGTAGAGCCTATAAATTTATTGTCGAATAAATTGTTGTACGGATTACTTGGTTTACAATTGAAATCAACAAGTGCAATTGGTGTAGGGAGATTGACACTTGGTTTGTGAAACATTCGCAGGTTGGAAGGTAGCGCTCAAAATACACATGTATACTAGGAGTTCTCAGTGCTACAATGGTAGGGGTTTCCATCAATGACAATGTGGGAGGTTGTTGAATGTGTTGTCATTGATGTCAAGTTTAGGGGGAGTTCCCAGTGGACACATAACTGTCAAATATAGAGGAGTTCTAAATAGAGGCCATGAATGATTCATGGGCCGGTTTAGCAAGTTAAACACTTAATTTAATTTCAAAATTTGTTTGCATTCAAGCCTATCACAAATATCCAGGCCTATTGCATGTTTCTAGGCCTCTTGGAAGTATCCGAGCCTCTCACTTGTATTCAGGCATCCAAGGATGCACCAATGAAAAAACTTAAAAATAACAATATTTAAGACTTTTTTTCCTTGACAGTAGGTGGACCTTAAGTGCATTGTGGCAGTTCAAGTGGCACTAGGTGTCAATGCAGGTGGTGTGGCAGCATGCAGAGTTAACACATGGTGCTTATTTTGGGTGGCCAATTGGATAGGTGGCAGGTACCAGAATATGTGGTAGCAACAAGGAACACCACATGAGAGTATTCTAATTTGGAAGATGATATGAAAGTGAATTGGAAAACTATTTGGTAGTTTCTGATGTCTCATGATTTGAGCTAGGGTAGTGGTTTGGCAAAGGTTTCTTGTGTATTTCGGTTTGGCCAAATAATGAAAAAAAAGGAATTTGCACCAAAATAGTAAACCAAACATAGTGGGGACCTCACCAAGATATTTGATCACCTGGTGATCCAAATTTGAACCAAATATGGTCACTAGAAAATGAATTAGATTTGGATTTAAGAAAAAGTAGTTAAGTCAAGTTTTCAACGACGAGATTTCGTGTGGAGGAAAAAGTCATCTGGGTATTCGAATATTTGGGTGTGAACCAAGTGTGCTCATTAGCCATGACCCAGATCCCAAATTCAAGACCCAGATCCCAAATTCAAGTGAAGCTAGGAAGATCGACTAAGGTTTTATTTGGGTCAAAGTTCCATGTAGAGAGAAATTTGTTTGGGCATTTGGTAATCCAGTTGTGTACGTAGTTTTTTTGATTGACAAAGACTTGACTTCCATATACATTAGAGAGGTGAGTTAAGCGTCAAGACTAGGGCCTTAACCTTGGGTCACAAAGGGATAAGTGCTTTGCACTTGGAGCCAAAGGATAATAAGGGGAAATATGGGTATCTAGTTATCCGCTCAGTTTGAATAGTGTTCACCATTACAAAGTATTGGATACCATATTCACTGTACTAAGTGAATTAAGCCCAGGTCACAATGGCTAGTCTTGAGGAAGGATGTTGAAGGTGAATAAATGCATAACTAAGGTAAAGGAGCTGAAATGGTGCTTGCACCATATTTAAATATGAATTCTTTATTAAATATTGTATGTGTGCAGGTTGAAGGATAGAATAAGCATGTGGAGAGCACAAGTGTAATGTGTTTGTGAGAAATGTGCGAGATAAAAAGTAATTTGTTGAGATTTGGTTATGTAAGAGATATGATAGAAATCATAGAGAGAGTGCATTGGAAAATATGAGAGAAATTACAAGTAAACAAAGTGCGTACATAAGAGAAGTGTGATATTTGGGCGATTAAAGAGTAAAGAATAAAGTGTTGTGTTGTGCAACATGACAAAAGACTGCTAGTGAACCAAAAAGAGAAGGTGGTTGCTAAGAAATAAAATAAATGAAGGAGGTATAAATTAAAAGTTATTAAAGCATAATAAATGAAGAAAGTTTCCTCTCGATCCAGTCTGAAAATGTGATGAAGCATATATATAGAACGTAAAAGGAATTGGAACATTAAACCCAAAATGGGGACTTGTGTCTCCTGCAAGTTGGTGCCTGCAAATATGAGTGGGTTGGTGCCTCCAACAAGTTGGCTATTTCAAATATGATGGGATTGGTGTGTCTTGAAAGTTGGTACTTGCAACAATGAGGAGATTGGTGTCTCCTATAGATTGGTGCCTACAAATATTGTAATAGTAGGTTCGTGTAGCACCCTCTTCCCACATCTACGCAAGTAACCAACCAACTGGGGTAAACATGTGACGCGATACTACTAATATAAGATTAAACCTCCTAGATGAACTTAAGGAAGTGGAATCGAAAAAAATACCAAAAATACACCTTAAGCTGCAACATTGACATCCCCAGGAGGTAACCCAACCTCCCAGGGCCCTGTTCCCTGAGGGGTGACTAATTTTTATCCCCTTTGAGAATGAACCACGAGATTTTAAGGGAAAGAGAGCAGCTATAGACCCTAGAGCCACAGGTTAGACTTGGAAAGGTAACGACTCAGGCCCAAACAACAAATTTTCTACCTGTAGCTTTGGGATTTGTGCCACATTTTCAGCCCCTGAGCCTAGGTCACTGCCCAGAAATTCCAGTAAATTTAGGAGAGGGTAAATAACATTGAAAAAAACATATGGAAGCAATCACATCATCAAGAAATCATTCTACCCCACCCATCCATGACAGGAATTTTGTCAAACATGTCACAAAAATAACATCTATAGGTAGAAAAAACAAATTTAAACAAAGGGGTCTCATTCTTGTCTGAGAATGGCTAAGAAGCATTGATCCCCTACATTATAAGATATCATTTAATCAATTTAACCGTAGATACGATGTGAATCAATTTTAAAGTAAAAACATGGAGAGAGCCATACCTAATCACTATCACAATACATGTTTATAACCAGCGTAATACTAATTATTAATAGAAGTGCCATGGATACATAAACATTGGAATCCATATATAGACCAATGCATATACACATCAAATACCAAGGCAATGAACCTTTCATTAATGAATGTTAAAACCCAACTCGAAATGGGACTTCCATGTTCAACTCGACCATAGACATGGCTGAGCCAAATATCACTTCAGCTTGTCACTCATGTGCCATATTCCAAGCATGAATGTGGGACTTTATCAAACACATCAATCAACACCAAACCAGGGCTCCAAAGACCACACCGTCTCAACCCAAAACCAATGATTCCACCTCACGACTGGACATCACTAACCATGACGGATTGGTTTCTATCCGAGCTACTCTAGGGCTCCAAAGTGTTTGTTCCAACCAGGGCTTCCAGGACTAGTAACTCAACCCCAAGTGTTATAGGGATTCCAGAGCGTTTTTCCAACTACGGCTTCCAGGAATAGTAACTCAACCTACCTATGGCTTCAAGAGCGTTTTTCCAACCAAGGCTTCCAGGACTACTAAATCAACCCACAATTGATCATCGGGCTTCCAGAGCGTTTTTCCAACCAAGGCTTGAGGACTAGTAACTCAGCCCAATAGCTAAAGGAATCATGACAACCAACCAGAAAATAATGAATGGAAATAAACCCAAAATCAACATGGTTATCCAGGAAATGTCAAGGCTAGGAAAATCCACATGCATACACCATGCATGCAAAAACTAGTGAGGAAATCACACATGCAACTCGGTACCTGCACTCAGAACCTGCTATAGATGCTGATACCGATGTCATCTTCAACTTTTCTGCTTTTCCTTTGCTTTCTTGATCCAAATCTCCAAGTATGCCTCACTCTCCAAGGGTGCTCCAAGAATACTCTAAGTGTTCAAGAGTATGAGAGAGAGAGAGAATATAAGAGTGCTCCTAAACTAAGCTGAGAAAAAGCTTACTAACTCATCCTCATAAGCCTTTTTATTAATGAGGCCTCTATTTTCTTCATTTTCCATTATTTTCCTTCATTTTCTTCCTCACATGCAACATGTGACCTTTCACCTTCCTTTTCTCCTAATTTACATTATTTTAATAAATAAAATTCCAATTAATGCCTCATGCCTTTCCCATGCCTTTGCCTTTGCCAATTTCCTTATCCATATTAACCGAAATGAACACCCTCTAGGATGTTTTTCCACCATTCAGTTTGGAATACCTATCCCATCCACCATGGTCTTATATATTTTACATGAATTTTTTTACCAGGACTGTTACAGAACCCTCCCCATTGGGGGAACACCATCCTTGATGTTAAATGACACCTACAAACCAAAAAACTACTAAAAACAAAACATACTGCTTATGGATCTTTATAACATAACTCCTTGTAGTATTTACAATGAATAACCTGCTCAAAAGGAAAAATCATCATGACAATCATACTGTGCATTGGAGCTTTATAGCACAACTCATTACTGTATTTACAATAACAACCACATATACTCTAAAACATTTACTTCAACCAAAAAATAACCATAATATCTGTGGAGCTTTATAAATAAACTCAATACAATATTTACAATAATATACACATATACACATTTTCTCAACCAACAAATAGAAGGAGATGATGCCTGTATCAGCAAAAAGGGAATCCAAAGGCTCAAACCTCCACCCTCAAAGTAGTAACAAGATTCACTTCCTTCCTAGGAAGTTCATTATCCACTGTTAGAGCCAAAGCTGCATCCAATGTCCAGCACTGCTATCCTACGCCACTTGTCCTCTCGAGGAACAGTTACCGACTCATTGTTCCAGGGCACACTTATAATGTGCATATGATCCCATCTGGCAATGATAATGACCAAAAAAATCCATCCCCGACCTTCCTTTCTCTGCTACACAGTCCCTCGAGCAATCCGGTCATCGTCTTAGCAGAGCATGCCTACTCATCCTCTCACTACATTTGCATGGAAGAGACTAAGCTTATCAAAAGAGAAGACCACTACTTAAAAAGAAAAATCAAAGAAGCAATTGAAATTGAAAAAAGAAAAAATAACTTAAACCGGGATAATGGGTTAAAACTAAATAACACCTGGAAACCATTAATCAAAGCTCATCATCAAAATAAAGTTACTTCATTCAATTAAATGATTAATTTTACTTTTGAATATTTTCAAATCAAATATATATATATATATATATATATATATATATATATATATATATATATAACAGAAAATAAATACTTCAATCACAATTAATTCAATATAATATTATTTTATAAAATATAATTTAATTAAATTTCACAATTATTCATTCAACTCTAGATTCGTTCAACAAGAAATAATTTAATTAATACTCAATTTTTTAAAATCCAACAAAAATTAAAATACATAAACTTAAAATATAATTTAATAACAATGTCATGATTATTTTATTATAGTATAACTAAATCATAAACTTAATAGATTAAAACAAATTATTAATTAATTAAAAAAATTACATTCTATTATTTAAATATATCACTAACAAAATTAATTAAATATAATTATTAACTATTATGTAATAAATCATATTTTAACTTATACTTCTAATTAAATTATATACTTATGGCCCATATAATTAATCTAACAATTTAGATTTATAAAAAAATAAAAAAAATAAATAATTAATAATAATTGAAAAATAATTAACCAACCTAAATTTTGTTCTTTATCATTATTTTCCTTCTCTTATATTTAAACACGATCTGGGCTCTTAAAATACTCCTCAACCATCTCAAGAAAGTTGGCACTCCCCTGAAGATGGACTCATTTCTGTAGTCTGAAACATTGGGTTAAAAAACTCATGAACATGTTATTCCATTCATTTTCAAAAAACTATCACCTACTTACACTCAGGTACATATCATCCATCCCAACACATGTATGTTAGTACAACCATCTTAAAACAAGACCATTTATTCATGCAATGCTACAAACACATATACTCATATCATGCAATTATCAACATTCAAACAACTTGCAAACATACCATGCTAAATAAATCATCTAGATGATGCAATAGACACCAAATCACTCAAACACCAAATGAATGGCATAATCAAACAATTAAGCATCAAGTACACGAAATAAGAAAATTCATACCTTGATGTATCTTAGGGGAGGCTATCTTGACTGCAAAAGCAATCTATATCAGCACAATATAACTTCACGACACATCAACTCAACCTAAATAAGGCCATGATATCCATAATAATAACTAGCTAATTGGTTCACATCATAGACTCATAAACATATGTCATTCATGCATAGCAATCACATATGAAAAATTAGTCTAGATTAGTGCAACACACTATCATAATTAGGTTGAATCATACCTGAATGTATTAACCCTAACCAACTACATAGGCCAATCCAAATCAAAATGATACATATAACATCAAGATCTTAATGTGATAACCCTAATTGTCAAGTTACTAGCATATAACAATAACAAGTTATATATCATGCTCATCAACCACATATAACATAATCATCAAGTTATCTCATCATAAAACAACAATAGCAATGCATATAACCACATGCTATTATCACTCATGACTACATGACACGTGCATATAACTACACTAATCAACTGGCATCTACCATGCATGACTAACCCATGCATGCACATATAAATAAACCGATTAACTAACATATATCATGTATGTAACCATAACAACAATAAAATGACAAACATATATATAAGTAACCCTAATTCATATAGCAATCCATGGATCACATACCTACATGCCAAGCATACAACTTATATGATGATCTACTCTTGCCGCGAGGTCCAATGCTACAACTTCACTTTGATGATCTGCATCTCCTACTCTATCTCATCCAACGCATTAGCATCATAACATACCAATATCATCATGATGTCCTAATTATATACAATGACCTTATGCACAATAACCTCAACCAAAACAATGCAAACTTAACCATATGCACCCACTTGACATGTATAACCAATCATGAATGATCAATGCATGTTCAACATATGGCATCTCATAAGCAAGCATACACGGATAACACCGAAGCATGACTAATATGTAAACCTAGCATAAGCAAGACATGCATGTACAATATGTAGCAACATGTATGCAAGCGTGCACGAACAATACATAAGCAAGAAAAACACATAACCAGTCATACGCTCATGACAACATGTTGACAACAACACCATCAACACTTCCATGGCGACTGCCACCATGTCCAACACAACACAGATGCAACAAGCACATATAGACCACAAGCATACTAAACACATATGCAACCAACATAAATGCATGACCAATGCACTACCCATTCAATACAAGGGTTGAACCATGCTGTGATACCACTTTGTGGTACCATATATCACACAAAGAGAAAAAAACCAAAAGACCACCATCATGCATACACAACAAGCAGATAGAACATAAGCACGAGGAACATATATGCAATTGAAATGAATGCACAATAAACACACACAACCACAGGAGAGCGCAACTACGCTCTAATACCACTTTGTAACACCCTCTTCCCACATCTACTCAAGTGACCGGCCAACCGGGATAAACATGTGACGAGAGGCTACTAATATGAGATTCAACCTCCTAGATGACCTTAAGGAAGTGGAACCGATGGAAACATTGCAACATTGACATCCCCAATAGGTAGCCCAACGTCCTTCCAGTGCCTTGTTCCCTGAGGGGGGACTGCTTTTTATCCCCTTTGAGGCTGAGCCACAGGCTAGTAAGGGCAAGGGAGAAACTCTAGACCCTAGAGTCATGGGTTAGCCTTGGAAAGGTAGCGACTCAGACCTAAACAACAAATTTTTTGCTTGTAGCTTCAAGATTTATGCCACATTTTCAGCCCCTGAGCCCATGTGAGTGCCCATAACTTCCTGTAACTTCAGGATAGGGTAAATAACATTGAAACAAACATATGGAAGCAATCACATCATCAAGAACTCATCCGACCCCACCCAACCATGATAGGAATTTCGCCAAACATGTAATAAATATAGTATCTATAGGTATAAACAACACATTTAAATAAATGGGTCTCTTTCGTATCTGAGAATGGATAAGAAGAATTTATCCCCTACATTATAAGCTATCATTTAATTAATTTAACGATAGATACGTTGTGCATTCATTTTCAATTAAAAACATGGAGAGAGCCACATCTCATTACTATCACAATACATGCTTATAACCAACGTAATACCAATAGAAGTACCATGGATACAATAGAATCCATATATATACCAGTGCATATACACATCAAATACCAAGGAAATGAATCTTTCATTAATGAATGTAAAATCCAACCTAGAATGGCACTTCCACATTCCACCCGACCATAGACATGGCTGAACCAAATATCACTTCATCTAGTCATCCCCGTGCCATATTCAGAGCATGAATGTGGGAATTTATTAAACACATCAATAAACACCAAACCATGACTCCAGAGACCACACCATCTCAACCCCAAACCAGTGAATCCACCTCACAGTCGGGCAACACTAACCATCACGAATTGGTTTCTATGCAAGCTGCTCCACGGCTCTAGAGTGTTTGTTCCAACCAGGGCTTCTAGGAATACTAACTCAACCACAACTATTACAGGGCTTCCAGAGTGTTTTTCCAACTAGGGCTTCCAGGACTAATAACTCAACCCACGAAAGGCTTCCATAATGTTTGTCCTATTATGGCTCATTGCATTTACTTTTGAAATATTTCTCAAAACACCAAAAAAAAGCATATATGTTAGAAATGTAATTTTTTTGTATATCGAAAAAGAAGTTTTAATTTATGTGTTGGTGTATTAACATTCTGTGCGGAGGTGTGAAGGTGGGTCGAGTCATGCTTATTCGCGTGTAGAACAGTTCAAGAGTCGGACTGATTGATGTGTTCAAAACATTACATGCCAGGTTTGAGTTGGGTGTCCCCACCTCCACTTTCCATTTCATCCCTACATTTATCACACATCACACATCGCAAGCTCAAGAGGAATGGCGCTCATGAATATGTTATGAATTCCGAAATGCGGAGTGTGACAAGGGCCGGACGCGATGCAGCTTAAAACTATGATTTAATATATTCCAATCGTACATCGCACATTACAAGCTCAGGAGGAATGAAACTCATGACTATGTTATGAATGTCGAAATGCGAAATGTGACAAGGTTTTATATCGCTGATTGCAATTTGCAATAGAACCCACCTCCACTTGCCAAATCATCTCTACCTTTATCGCACATCACACATCGAAAGCTCAGGAGGAATGGCGCTCATGAATATTCTATGAATGCCGAAATGCAAAATGTTATAAAGGGATGGACACAATATTTTTCAGAGGAAAATTTTATTTATTTAAAGTCCAGGATTATGTGCAGTTGCATTGTTTTATGAATAAACATGAACACAGGCAGTGGAATCAGGTATGTGACCCAACACAGAGAAAATGAGAAGAGAAGACAGAACGCTGCGGGCACGAGAAGAAGAGGCAGAGTCGGGCAGAAGGAGACATGATAACATTGTTTGAAAGGTAGAGGCATATACAGAGTCAGGAAAAGGGAGCACATGGTGGCACTATTGGAAACCCAACAACTGGGTCAAGTCAGGCAAAGATGCGTTATTATAGAATTGTTCAAATACCACATCAAAAACATAAAAGACATGACATCAAGAAGAAAATACAAATATTAAACTCCGGAAGAAATGTAGGGCAAGGATGTTCGATCTATCAGGGCGACACATCAGCACTTCAGGGAGATGCATCAACAAAAAATCAGATTCAACAAAAAGAATAATATTTCAAGTTTTAATTTGTTTTCTTTGTTTGTTAATATTGAAGCTATAGTGATGTCCTCAATTGCAATGTAATAAGTAGTTTTAACAGTTTAGGTAGTCGAAGTAGTTTCAATAAGTTCTAGATTATGAACCGTTTGTGATGTATTTAAGAAAGATAGAAAGAGAGAAGAGGGGTTCCGAGTTTTGGACCTATGGAAGACTAAAACTTTGGTACTTCTTTTTCTGATAGGTGAATGAAAGAAGCAACAAGTTTCCTGTAACTGTTGATGGTGATTCATGTTTCTTGTTTCATTTTATGTTATTTCTTCCTTGACTGAAGTAAAGAAAAGAATAAGGTGGTATATGATTTACGCTTGTAAGTAAGAGTTAAATATCCTTAATAAGCACTCCTTCACTCCAAATCCTCTCCCTTCACAAATTCTCTCTGGAACTTAAAAGTAATAGATTCTGTGTTTACAATATATTATTTTGAGTTTCCTCTCTCTCCATGAGTTCTCTCTGAAACTTAAAAGTAATAGATTCAGTGTTTACATCATATTACTTTGAGTTTCCTCTACAGTTCTTCTTTTCCATTCATATATCAGCAGTTAATGGCATTGTAGAGTCTTTCATTATACCAAATTATTAAGGGTTTAAAAGAATTAGTTTCCAAAGGGATTGAACTAAGACCACCTGATATAATTACTTTTGTGACACATTTAAAAAAAATGACTCAAGCATTGATTCCTTTCCACAACCAAGGAATTGTCTCTTAAGATACAACATGTCCAACCAAGGCTTGCAGGACTAGTAAATAAACTCACAGTTGTCCATCAGGATTCTAGAGCATTTTTCCAACCAAGGCTTCAGGACTAGTAACTCAACCAAACAACTAAAGGAATCATGAGAACCAACCAGAAAACAATTAATGGAAATAAAGACACAATCTCCATGGCTATCCAAGAAATGGCAAGGCTAGGAAAATCCATAGGCATACACCATGCATGCATAAAATAGTGAGGAAATCATACATGCAACTTAGTACCTGCACTCAAAACCTACTGTAGATGTTGGTCCTAATGTGCTTTTCTACTTTCCCACTTTTCCTTTTCTTTATTGATCCAAATCTCCAAGTATGCCTAACTCCCCAATAGTGCTCCAAGAATACTCTAAGTTATCAAGAGTATGAGAGAGAGAGAGAATAGAAGAGAGCTCCAAAACTAAACTGAGAAAAAGCTTACCAACTGATTCTCATAATCTTTTTTTAATTAATGAGGACTCTATTTTAATCATTTTCCATTATTTTCCTTCATTTTCCTCCTCACATGCAACCTATGACCTTTCACCTTCCTTTTCTCCTAATTTCCAATATTTTAATAAATAAAATGCTAATTAATGCCTCATTCCTTTCAAAAGCCTTTTCCTTTGCCAATTTCCTTAGCCATATTAACCGAAATGAACACCCGCTAGGATTTTTTTCCCACCATTCAAATTGGAATAAGTGTCCTATCCACCATGGTATTATATATTTTACATGAATGTTTTTACTAGTTCTGTTATAGTTGGTGCCTCCTTCAATCAATTTATGTTTTTCTTGTCAAGTTTTATTTCCTCCAGAGATGACTACACTCTTAACCTTTGGCTTGAGAAACTGTGATCTAGGCGCATCTAATATGTAAAAATCACCAGAGGATCACACCTGCTCTGGGCCACACCAACCCTTAGCATGACTCGATTTTCTCCAAGGGAGTTTCGAATCGGTGACCTTCACATCAAAAAGTGACTTAACAGTACACCCTGTTGGATCAAGAAGGTGATTGTTAAAGGTAACCTCAATGCTTCACATTAATCATCAACCCAAGGCAAGTCTTTTTATTTCAAGAGTGCGAGCAAAATATATGCGAGTGAAATTAGAGGTTAACTACTATAGATTTTTGTAAGAAATATTATCTAATTCTCAAAGTTCAATCAAACCAACTCAAAAGTAAACTATTAAATACTTCAAATCAACCAAAGAAATAAATTCTTAATCTGAACCTATACATAAGTAAACAATCAATGCTGAAATAAAGGATCTTTTGCAATTGAACAACACGCTTAATGAATTGAACAACATTCTTAATGAATTTAACAACAATCTTAATGAATTGAACAACAATCAATTATTTAAAATTTTGCAATGGAATTCTCTATAACTCAACTAATAAAAACATTTGGAATTGAACAGAAAACCATACATTCACGCTTATGATGGAAAAACTTAAGAAATAACCATATGCAGAATTGAACAACAACTACTTAATCACGTTGAAATAAATCTAATGAATGTAAGGGCGTCACTTAGTCATAAAGGAACATCAATGATAAATTAAACCTATTTGAAAATAAATTGCAACACAACACACTTGCGATTAATGAATCGAATGGTAGTTCTACAAAGCACAAAGAATAAATAAATTGCGAGAATTAAAAAATAAACATATAACAAAAAATAGCAGGATAACTCACAGGGACCAATCCCGAAGCCTCTAGAAGTCTTCTACCAAGAAATACTCAGAATCCGCTTATAATGAAAACACCAACTTCTTCATTAATCAATGGGACATTACATCATCACGAGTTCGAAGGTTCAGCCTGAATAAGTTCATTATAGAAAATTATAATACATGAAAAACTCCTTGTTTTCTTTCACCTACAACCTTTCATAACTTAAAGGAGAAACAAAATAGAATAACGAATCCTCAGGATCAGGAGATCCCGAGGCTTCGTAGCCATCAACCGAATACTTCAAGAATAGGCGTGTCTCTTCATCTTTTGCTAATTCATAGGAACTGGCGCGATTCCATTTGCTTTTCTTGACTTCTGTTGTTTGGTCATTTTGGTCAGCATTTGGTTTGTTTCGATTCCCTATCAATAAAGACAACAAAATTTAGTTTTCATACTATTAAACACACCTTTTATTAATAATTCATTTTACCCTAATTTTACATTATTCTCCTTTGATTTATTTCTAAAAAGAAGGAAAACATATAAAAGTTAACAATAAATCACGCTAAAAATAGGGGTAAAATGTACCTTTTCCTCGGCCCAACATACTCCCATGCTTACCTTTTTTCATGTCCTCGTGCAAACAAATGATTGAGGAGTAATCGAGTTAAGGAATAGGCAGGATATACTTCTTCCTTGTAAAGTCTAAAACCATGCTTTTGTTTCACTTTTGCAAATGCTAAGTTTGTATGTCCCTCAGGTAATTCATAACCATGATGGTAGTATTCAGGAGGGTACCATATGATGGGGCATCTATATCTGCATCCTATCCATGTAGGACCCATGTTCAAAATTAGATTACTATACAGATGAAAACGAGAAGCAACAGCTTTAAAATTCCTATACCCATATGGCTCTATGTTCTTAACGTTATTGGTAGAGGCTTTCCATCTCTGTTTGGCTGCTAATAAAGCTTCTCCCTAAATATCCTAGAAGTATGCTTTCCCATTCTGTACAATATCTTTGTGAATTGGCCCTAACTTGGCTATCACTCCTTCCCATTGCATAAACTTCTTATGTTGAGTGAATAAATTTAGGGGTTTTGTAGGCTTCCCTCTGACCCATAGATATAACCCATGTTCTCTTTTCTGAAAGATATTGTAGGCTTTAGCCCATATAATCTGATTTTTAGCAAAAAACAGAAAATATTGGAACTGAATGTCCCCAATGAAAGGACTGGGGTTACTATCTCTTTCCTCTTCTAAAAATATATTGTGCAAGTACAATTTGCATAGAAGGTGTTGGACCTGTTCATTCTGATCATTCCAACATTGGAAAAATTCTTCAATGGTTTTAAATGTAGTAGGCTTCCCTGCTTTGACAGATTTGATATTTAACAACAAATACCTTTCTACTAAAAATAAGGCATAATTGGCGGCTGGTGCTCTGCAAGTCAATACATTTGAGTAAAGAGAACAAACAAAATTGGTTTGTTTCTTAGCCTGTTCCAATTGATCCTGTGCCCTTTTCAATTTTACTCTTTCTTCTCTAAGTTGGGAAAAGGTTTCATCTTCAGTTGCAGAAAGGTATTTAAATCATTTTAGTAATGCCTGATGTTCTTGCAAAGGCACTACTTCCTTCTTATACTGGGCCAATTCATGTTGAAATTGAGTTAATTCATTGCAAAGCTTTTGATTGGCAGTTCTTTCTACCAAAGGAGTATAAGCAGGTGTTTCCTCCGTTTGAGTTTCTTTGTCTTCTGTAGGTATCAAATCAGTATGCACAGAGACTTCAGCAATATCTAACGTTTGTGTGACAAAATCTGTTTGGGTTTCCATGGTATCTAATTCCTTCTTAGGCTTATAGGCCTTGTCTACCTATTTCAACCATTCCCTTAACTGTTTTACTATTTTCCTCAATTCCTTGGATTTCCTGTGCATTTTTCTCAACTTAACCCCAATTAATTTTTCCTTCGAAGGGGTTCTGGCAGGAGAAGGAGCAGCAACAACTTCAGGTTTAGGAATGGTTGTGCCAGTATTAGGATTATCATTTAATGAAATAATGTTTTCTTCATGCGTCAAAGAGGTTTCTCCAACATTGATGTCTTGACTAGGTGGAGAAATATTTTCTTCAGGTGTCAGAGGAGTTGTCTCAATACTTATGTCCTATTCTAATAGAACAATATCCCCTGAATAGTTTCCAGACTCAGATGCTCTCTCAATCTGGTCTTCCTTATTCACCCATTCATTATCAGAAGGAGATAAAACCTTCAAATCCTGAAATTAATCATTGGAAGGTAGGATTTCAGTATGGTCATAGCTGCCAACAGAGGCAAAATGGTTCAAATGGTCCCTCTGTTCCTCAGATTGTTTAGATGGGTTTCAAATTTTGCAAGATGGTCTCATATGTTGTAATACTTGAGCCATTTCCTCCTCATAGTCTTGTAAAGATGCATTTTGAGGGCTCAAAGGTGGTGTATAGGATGTCCCTGTCTCATCTGGAAATGCTGGGGTATTTTGATGTAGTTTTAATCTTTTAGACTGTCTTTGTTTTAATGGTTTTGAGGTCGAAACTTGGGTTCTCTTCCCTCTAGCTTTCATAGGCATGACTATTCTGGGAAGTTCAATTTCTGCTCTGTCAGGGTTTTCTTCAGGGGCAAGTAGGGCAGAATTGACAAAGTTATCCCATTCTAACTAATGTTTGTTTAATTCATGAATATAATGAATTTAATTAGGCCATGGTGGCTGAAAACTGCTTGAGGGTTTTTACCTTTCCTAAACCGAACAACAGTATCATGCAATATAGAATTCAGGAAAAAAGGAAAATTAACTGAAAACTTTTGTTTGATAACAGCTAACAGTTTGAGTTGATGGGACTTTACCACATCTCAGCGTCCATCACATGTGATATACTTTTGGATGAAGACTGTTAGTTCTTTCCAAGGTTGCTTCAAGGACGCAAGGCCAATACCCTTTCCTTTTTGTACCAGTTGCTCATCTGGATCCTGATACACTGAAACTACTTCTTGTATGAGGACATGTTTATCAGTCCATTTTTCCACTTCTATTGGAAGTCTGGAGACATCAACAGTTACTTCTTCGGAGACTCGTATAATTCTTCCTTTAATTATGGTGTACCCTTCCTGCAAATTCTGCAGGAATTCAATTGTTGTCTCTGTATTAAACCCTTGTATTCTGTTCAGGTATGAAATCCAACCAACTTGCTGGAGAATGGTGCGAACTAATTCTGAGACTTGAAAGATTGTGGGTTCATTGCGAAGAGAATTTCCACCCATGGCTACTGCGTTTTTGGAATTGGTTCTTCACCCTTCTGCATGTGCTTCTTTCAGCTCTGTTAGTTAAAAAAAATACAAACATTACATGTGGATTTTATAAAATATTTTATTAGAAATGTGACTGCATGATGTTAATGCAATGATTTTATTGTCCAATCAACATATCCGAACGGAGTCACATGGTTAATTCACATTCTTATTTATTATGGATATTCATACCCCCTCCATTGAGGGAAGGGCGTCCACAGCCTTCAAACACAAGAAAAGAGGAAAGGTGGTAGAAATCATGAATGCACACGAAGTAGAAGTCAGAAGTTAGAAATCATCGCAAATGTACATAAGGTGAAAATGATAAAAAAGGGAGAAAAGCAGAGTAGCAATCATTGTGAAAAGGATTTCCTAGTTTGATGGAAAAATATGACGGAAGCATGACAGGTGACAGATTATGATTGATGTTGTTATCACTCAATTCGACATGATAAGATAATTCATATAAAATCATAGTTAATTATGCTTATAGGTTTTGATAACGATAACACTTAGTCAAACAATGAATTATTCTTCAGGAATGGATCAATAGGAAATAGGAGCATATAAAAATAATTGGCTGCTATCAAAAAATATTCCAATACCACAAGCAGAGCCACTGCTGCCAGTAGGCGTCCATAGCCTTAACAAGGTTGATGTTTTAACCCAAAAATGAGCTAGAATCCTCTATTTAAAAGTAGACATTTTGCTTGTTTTGTGGAGAGACAACTATGTTGGTGTGGTGGCTAGATAGTCATAGTGCCATTCATAAGGATTTAACAGAGTGATCAGGCCGGCTCGTGATGAGACCTCCTATCCTTCAAGTAGTTTTAGCTGTTGAGAAGGTCACTACCCTGGTGTGGTGGCCATTGTGGGAATGTCACCTGTTAGATCCTCATGATCATGGTAGGCTGGGTCGTAATGAGACACCCTATCCTCTCTTCTTTAGGAATTTGCACATATATATATTTTTATTATAAATGGAGGGAGGCTCATTAACTCCTTAAGAGTTAGGGATGGTGTAAGAAGTAAAAAGAATGCCAATACAAATGATGCTCTTATTCCTATATCCTCATGCCAAAGAGAATTACCACTTGAGAGTGTGAAGAGATACACCAACATAAAACTATGGTAATGAATTGTGTGATAATATGTATAAACAAGAGATATCCAACCATTCATTATATAGTTAAACCATGTTAGCTTACGAAGTAAGGATGTCCATAAAAAAAATAAAAAAACATCATATTAGTAATATCACTGCCTTTTTCTTCTTTAGGTACAAATCCCTCTTCTATAAAATGGGTTTTATGGCAAGAATGTGTAAAGGAAGAGTGGATATTAAAAATAAATCATCAAAAGACAAAGACAAAAAATTTCTACTTTGAACAAAAAATTTGTTTTTTTTGAAAAAAAAACATGCTAAAAAAACACAACTGTTCAATTGGATTGAATGACAGTTGTTCGATAAATTGAACAACAACTGTTCAATTGATTGAACATCAAAGGTAAAAAACACGCTAAAAAAATAGTCGTTCAATTGGATTGAATGACAACTGTTCAATCAATTGAACAACAACTATTCAATGGATTGAACAACAAAGATACAAAAAACACGCTAAAAACACAGTCGTTCAAATGGATTGAACGACAGTTGTTCAATCAATTGAATATCAAATGTTCAATGGATTGAACAAAAAAAATAAAAAACATGCTAAAAGAAATAACCATTCATCTGGTTTGAACAACAACTGTTCAATTGTTTAGACAACAAAAGCAATCAAACACACAGGAAAAAAACACAAATGTGAACAAAAAAACAATAAAAAAGAAATAAAATGGAACTATTTAATACAATGATGAAAAGAATTGTAAATCAAAATTAGATGCAGGAAGCATATATACACTATTTACAAGAGGAAGTAACACATTTTTATGAACTTAAAGCTACCTGGCCATTATTCCCTGTAGCTAAAATTTGGATAATGGGATCGTCATGCACCTGCTCGAAGAAAGACTCTTTTGTGAGTGGTTTATGATAGAGGCGCACTCGGTGTCCATTGACTCGAAAGGTAGAGCCAAATCCATCTATGGTGGTCAAGGTAATGGTACTGTTGTTGTGCACTTCTTGAATTTCGTTTGGCTCGAGCCACCTTGTTTGTAACTTACCCGGGAAGTCTTGGAATCTAGAGTCGTAGAGGAGGGCCCAATCTCCTTTCTGGAATTTATTATTTTTGATGAGGTTTTCATGCTACTTAGCCTGTTGTTTCTAAATAATTTTAGTGCGTTGTAGAGCAAGTAGCCATGCTTCATCTAATTCATTATCTGTTGGAGTCTTTTAACTTGGGCCTCTGTCAAATCCAACCCCACTTCCTAGGTTATTCTAAGAGTCTTTATCTCAAATTCAATGGGGAAAATTGGTTCCTTTCCAAATACTAGGTGGTACGGAGAATATCCAGTGGTGTTTTGCCAAGTTGTGCGATAAGCCCACGAGTACTCTGACAGTATAGTAGCACAATCCCAATGATGTGTTGAGACTGTTTTAGTGAGAATTGCCTTAATGACTTTATTGGTGCTTTCGACCTTCCTGTTCGCCTGCCGGTTGCAGGGAGAGGTGACTCTATGAGTGACATGGTGGTTCCGTGGAGTGGCCTTAATTTTATGTCCTACAAACTGTGCCCCTCCATCTGTTATTACTTCCTTAGGTAAGCCATACCGCACAAATAGCTCAAAAAGAAAATTAATCACAAACTCTTCTGTAGCTCTTGGAAAAACCACTGTTTTTACTCACTTCGTCATGTAGTTTGTGGCAACCAGCATGTAGGCCTTTTGATTCGATGGCGGGTTGAATGGCCCAACAAAGTCCAGCTCCCATCGTTTGAAAGGTTCTACTACCAATTGTGGTTGCAATGAAATCTCGTCGGATTGGCTAGGGTGGCCTATTATTTGGAAACTATCGCAGGCTTGCACATATTTCTTTGCATCTTTAAAAATTGTGGGCCAATAGTAGCCCATTTTTAATACTTTGTGTCCTATCTTGTGATCTGCAAAATTTCCACCACATGGTTCGTCATGGCAGGCCTTCAAGATGTCAGGAATCTTGTCTTCTAGAATGCATTTGCGTATATGCATATCAACTCATGTATGGAAAATATATCCACCAATCCAGGAGAATATAGCATTGCGTTGAATAATCAGCTTCTACTTTGAACAACAAATTTGTTTTTTTTGAAAAAAAACATGCTAAAAAAACACAACTGTTCAATTGGATTCAATGACAGTTGTTCGATCAATTGAACAACAACTGTTCAATTGATTGAACATCAAAGGTAAAAAACACACTAAAAAAAATATCCGTTCAATTGGATTGAACGACAACTGTTCAATGAATTGAATAACAACTGTTCAATGGATTGAACAACAAAGATAAAAAAAACATGCTAAAAACACAACCGTTCAAATGGATTGAACAAAAAAAATAAAAAACATGCTAAAATAAATAACCATTCATCTTGTTTGAACAACAACTGTTCAATTAATTGAATGACAACTGTTCAATTGTTTAGACAACAAAAACAATCAAACACACAAAGGAAAAAAAAACACGGGTGTGAACAAAAAAAAAATCAAAAAGAAGGAAAATGGAATTATTTAATACAATGATGAAAAGAATTGTAAATCAAAATTAAATGCAGGAAGCATATATACACTATTTACAAGAGGAAGTAACACATTTTTATGAACTTAAATCTACTGGGCCATTATTCCCTGTAGCTAAAATTTGGATAGTGGGATCTTCATGCACTTGCTCGAAGAAAGACTCTTTTGTGAGTGGTTTATGATAGAGGTGCACTCGGTGTCCATTGACTCGAAAGGTAGAGCCAAATCCATCTATGGTTGTTGTTGTACCTTAAGTGACAATTCCTTAGCTGTGAAAAGGATTGTGCTTAAGACATTATCTGTTTGTGTCACAAGTGATTATTATATATCTTTCTTTGTATTAAAACCCCTAAACATTGATTCTGTAATCTTCAAATATCAAACTCATACATGTTTCTGCAATGCCATATTCCAATTATGCTGAAATGAATGGATGGAAGAAAATGAGAAAAGGATTTCAAACTGATATGTTGTCTAAAACAGAACCTACCATTTTAAAAATACAGAAGAATTATGTAAAGATAAAGTTAAAATAGAGGAGCGCACATTAAGGTTTTTTTAACTCTTAAATACACGTGTATAAAGAGACCTGCTGCTCAAATTACTCTATTTCATTCATAGATATGAAAACATTATGTAAACTGGATAAACTTTCAACATAACCAGAATAATAGAAACTTGCATACTCCTTTCATTGATTTGCAATTCTCAGTACAAAATTATGCTTCAAGGTTCAAAAACTCGGACCCTTCATCTTTCTTGAAATTGTCTTTAAATACAGTATTACAAGTCAGTTTCCAGTAATGAAATTGATTCTAACTGCCCTAACTAATTCTAACTGCTTGAACTACTGGCTGATACGGAGGCACATGCCTCAAAAAGGTTTTATTACATTTACATGATTTTGAGAAATAGCATAATGAGAATTTGAAAACTTCTAATATATGAGAACAACGGCTCCTAAAGTGGTTGTTGAATCAATGACTACTTTTGGTTGAGCCGCTGGGACCTCTTTTTTTGAATCTATTGAAAATTGCTTGCACTTCTTCCATAGCTCATTTTGAGTTGTCGAGGAATTTCTGAAACTTTGATATTCTATCCTGAACGCCACAATTTGACTGTGTGTCAGTTTTCCTGTAAAGAGAGTCTTCACCATCCATAACAAATTGAAATGCCTATGCAAGAAGTTAAACACAGTTTCTCCTTTTAATATCTGTGTCTTTTCGTGCCTATTAGCTGCCTTACTTTTTGCTAATGTTAACTGATCTTCATAAAACTTCCATGACATGATATTTCCTTTCTCAGTCCAGCATGAAGGTAAACCTGTTCTGGTCAATTTGTCAAATGATATATCAAACTTCTTTATAGTCTCCTTGATTCCCAGTAACCTTTTCTCTGCCACCTTCCAAAGATCATTCTTAATTATCATTTTATTAACTTCCTCAACATAAAAATATCTATCTTGTATTCCAATATCTTCTAATTCTTCGTCTGATTTGGAATTGATAAAATTTATAAACTTCCTAGCCCAATTTTCTCTTTTCATGGCTGTCTGCTTTTCAGATAATATATCCTCTTCATGTTCTGAGATGAGGCCTTTCTCTTTAGCAACTATATTCAGGGAATTCCAATTTGACTTCATTTCTGAAATAATCTCACTCCAAATGATATCTTTCGCTTTTATAAGTGAGATATTACCTTTTAACTTCTCCTTGAGATATTTAATTTCATCCTCAGCCTTCTGTAATTTCTGCTTATTCTCATCCGCTTTATCTTCTAGTGCCCGCATGATCTTGGTGGCCGTTTCTAGCTCTGATTGAGCCTGCTTTCGGTCTCGTTCCGCCATCTTCAATTCTGTACTGAGCTGCACAATTTGTGCTTGAGGATTTGCATCACCTATAGGGAAAACAAAAGTACAAGTTTGATTTTCAATATGGTTTTGTAACGAAATAGCAGTCTGCTTCACTTTAGTCAATTATTCCTCCTTCCGCAACAATTGCTGACGCAATTCTTCTTTCTCTTTTTCCACCTCTTCTACTTCTGCAGCCATTGAATGTTCTGCAGTAGGTAACTTCAGCTTTCTTCTTAGGGTGGATATCTCTATTTCTGCACTCTTCATGAGCTTCTGCACTGCAGCCTTGTCATTCGGATCCACACCAATCTTCATGATAATCTTTTTTAACTCTTCGTTTTGAACTGTTAAGGCCCTTGAATTGGCCTTCTCCATCTTGAATTGTTTGATCACTTTTGCAAGCACGTTTTCAGCTTTAACCACCGTGGCATTGGTCTTGGTTAAATCATTTACAATTAACTGCCCAGTCTGCATATGAAGATTCATTTTATCCCACAGTGGGATCTTTTTAACATCCATAGTTATGTTTACCTCATTAAAACTGCTGGAAGATCCAAGGGACATCCCTGCTGGGTGTGTTAGAGCCATTCTGAATTGATCCTTTTCAAGATCCATTACAGTCAACAACCTAGTCTGATCGACAGCTATGTGATGCTCTGCCTGAGCTTCTACATTAGCTTTTATTCTCTAATTTATTTCTTCAATCTGTGTAAATATTTGTATGACTGAAGGCATCTTCTCTGAGTAAAGTTCGTGGCCTCTAGGAGAAGAGGGGACATTTTGTTCTTCATTGATATGGAAGGTGAAACCAGGCGAGTTTGAAGAATGATCTTCAGCCAATTTGGTTCTCTTTTCCTTTCTAGGCTAGTCATCGTCTACTTCAACAACATCATCCCTACCTCTTTTATTTTCCCTTTCAGTTATAACAGGTGTTTGAATGCTCGTTTTTGATGTATTTATTTTGCCTGGGTTTGCCAGCTTCTCCTGATCAGGTCTTCTTACATGAGAAAACACAGAATATCCATTCTCAATTCTTCTTTGGGAAATTACTCCATTCAGATCATAAGACCAATTTTCTCCTAATAGAAAATGTGTCTCTTCCAACATTTTAGAAACTTCATCAAAAGCTTGCCTCATATTGACCACGAAAGGTCCCACACTCATAGGCAATTTATACATAAAACCTTTCTTCATAGGAAGAAAGTGCACCTGATCCACATTAAGGCTCTGTATTATGAAATCCAAGGCGAAAAGCCGCATGGGTACAAAATTTGGGAGCCTATAGGGCTCGACGCTAGCTCCATACAACCTTATCTCTGAATACTCTTCAAACACAAACCAATCTCCGAATCTGCAACTGGGTCCTAGCTGTAGAAACTCCCAGGCTTTTGGTAGAAAACATGGAGGAGGAACTCCATTCAAAATTCTATAAGCAATAGACATATAATGACTAGCAAACTCAAATAGCCCTGCTTCATTTCCTTCTTTTCTAGTCATGTCAGTCCAGAATAAAATTGATTGCTTTTGCTTATTGACATCAACTATATTCAATCCCAAACTCATGAATTCTTCAACATTCTGATATAAAAATAAGTAAACAATCAATGACGGGAATTTAAAGAAACCTGTAAGAGGAAAGGCCATCAACTAAGAATTTACAATCTCCTGCCAAAAGGATGGAATGTCGAGAACAACCCCTGGTTTCATCATCAGCGCGAACATTCCCAAGACTAATTTATCAACTGTATGGACATTGTCTTTACCCAAAATCTCTGCAATGCAACTTAGAATTGGTCTATACTCAGCATCAAACACTTCCAAACTAAATTCTTCTCCTTCTAGTTGAGCTTTCTCTGAATTTGATCTCAAGTACAACATACATTGACTAAATTCTTCATTTGAAAGGTCCTCAAAATAACGAGCCAATGAATCTTCAGAGAATTGTAGTGGTGACTCATTTTCGGGAAAGCACAATGCTTGACGAATTAATTGCGTCGATACCTGCAGAATGTTTTCTCCCTGCGAGTTCATTATGAAACACTTACCAGGGTACATTGAAGAGACCAGCCATGAGATAAACTCGGGAAAGAAGTGGGCTTTTGGAATACAGGCGGACAAGACACCGGAATTCTTCATGGCGGAAAATACTGGGGATTTTTCAGCATTTAGGGTCACTTGATGATACAATAAGGAATGGTTGACAGAAGACATGGTATCCTGGACGTCTTTTTCACTGTCCATAAGGGAATTGAGGTTTGATGAACTAGACAGAGAAACTCGCTTTGCCATGGCGTAACGGACAACAGGAGGCGAACGGAAAGGTGGTGGTGAAATAGCTCGAGAGGGGAAAATGACAGCAAATGATTTTGAAAACGGGATAAACCCTTTAAACAATGGTTTAAACCCACATTAAATGCAAAAAGTGACGTGTACAGGCGGCTGACATGGAGTATCGCTGTCAAACTCTTCACATGACATCATTGCGGGGGGCTGCTGTAGTACGGAAACAAATTTTTAGTTGCCCCCCCGCAATGCATCCACACCGTCAATCTTCGTTTACATCACGGTCAACGAGTCAACTGCGGGGGCACCGAATTGAATAATGTACGAGCTTTTTGTGCCCCCGTATTTGATCACCCAATTACGATCGTCAACATTTTCCGCTTCCGCTTTAAAACTTGCTCGACACTTAAATGTCAAACTTATAATACAAAGCCAAATAAAACTTAATGATACACTTTTTGGAAAAACATTTCTTTTTTCTGTGTTATAGTATAAAAACATTATACTATAGCGTACATTTTTCTGATTTTCTGATTTTTTTGTATTTCTGATTTTCAAAATAAAAGAAAAGAAAAATGATATGCAGATGATCTACAACATCTGGCTCCACCTGGGGATAGTGTTTTTACCATGAAACACTAAGAACCTGCAGATTAGTGCCTTCACTTCGGGCATGGAGTCAAAAGTTGCTTGATGGAAAATGTACAATGATCACACCGGATATATACAATGATAGTGAAACATCTCTTTAGTGCCGGGAATAATGCTTTAGATACTGCCCATTCATAGGCATATCTAATACTTCTCCTTCAAGATTTTCCAGCAGGAAAATATTATTCAACCTGACTTCATTGATTTTGAACGGACCATACCACAAGGGATCAAATTTACCGTGTTTCCCTTTGTCCTCCCTTCGGGTATCCCACCTTAATACCAGGTCTCCTTTCTGAAACATGATTTCTTTTGCTTTCCTGTCAAATATTGTCTTCATTTTTTGCTGATAAGTAAGCAGATTCTCCCGAACTTTATTTTTGCTTTCACTTAACTCCATTACATTATTCATTCTTCTAATCATGGCATTAGGTTCTGCTTGAGCATCTTGAAGGAAGGAGATGACAGGTTTCACCAACTGGGTGGGAAACGATGCCTGAGTACCATATACTAGTTCGTAAGGTGACTTACCAGTGGACCTCCTGGTAGTCATTCTTATTGCCCATAGAGCAAAAACTAGCTTTGAATCCCAATTCTTCTGGTTTTCATTTATTGTCTTCTTCAAAAATTTTACCAATGTTTTGTTAGAAGATTCTGCCAATCCATTTCCCTGTGGATGATAAGTTTTAGAGTGAGACAATATAACATTGTAAGTCTAACAGAAATTAATAAATCTGAATGAACTGAAAACTTGGGCATTGTCTGTCACAATCTTTATTGGACATCCAAACCTGCTAAAGATATTTTCTTCTAAAAACTTCATAACCACCGAATCATTTTCTTTCTTGGTAGGAATTGCCTCTACCCACTTCGTAAAATAATCTGTAGCAGTAAGGATCCACTTAAACTGCCCACTAGATGGTGGATTGATTTCTCCAATGAAATCCAATCCCCATTGTCTGAAAGGTTCTTCAATAAAAACAGGGAGAAGAGGTAAAGGGGCTAACTTTTTCTTTTCTGCAAACACCTAGCATTTTTGACAACTTCTAACTGCTTTATATACATCAGCAAACACAGATGGCCAATAGAAACCTGATTTTAAAACTTTATGAGCAGTTACCTTCCAACTGTAGTGACCTCCGCACAAGCATTCATGATATTCTTTGATTACTTCTGGAACTTTCTCCTCTGTCAAACATAACAACAACACTCCATCAGGATCTTTCCAGTATAGCTTCGCTTCAATTATGACATAAGGCTAAGCTTTGAGTTTTAAAGCTCTGTATTTAGCTCTATTTATTGAAGGAGGACAAGAAAGAAAGCATAAATAATGGACAATATCTTTGTACCAATCTGAGCACATAAATTTATATTTAATTGCTGACTTCGCCTGAACATCACTTGTTTCTTCATTGACTTCCTCTATAGGTGCTAATAAATTAATTCCCAGTGCTTGGAAATTTGACTCTGTTAATAATTTTTCCAACCCCAATCCTTTAATCAACTTTGTTGGTTTAACATCCAGATCATATTCTTGGATTTTAGCAATCCATTTGCCCCTTTTCCCGTCCACATCACTCTGTACTAAAACATCTTTTACAGCAGAATTAGGAACATATGCTAAAATTTGGGAATGAAGAACATAGGTTATGAATGCTTTTAATGCTTTCACCAGAGCATATACTTGTTTCTCCAATATATTATACTTCAACTCTGCATCTCGGAGCACCTTACTGAAATACGCTACAGGTTGTTCACATTTTCCTTCATTTCTCTGTAATAACACAGCAGCAATTGTTGAAAAAGACGCAAATGAGAAAATTTGAAATGACTTCAGATAATCCGGACTTATTAGAACCGGTGCTTCCTTCAGAGCTTCCTTAATTCTTTGAAAAGATTCTCTTGCTTCTTTGTCCCACTTTACCTCTGCATCCTTTTTCAACATGTCTGTTATTCTCTTGACAATCTCTGCGTAATTAGGAACAAATATTCTTAGAAAATTAATTTTCCCAAGGAATCTCTGAATATCTTTCTTACTTCTGGGCAGTGGAATAGACTGTATTGCTTCGACTCTCGCTGGATCAATCTTCACTCCTAGTTTAGAAACAATATGTCCCAGCAGTTTATCCTCCTCCAGAGCGAACAAATATTTTTTAGGATTCAGCGATAAACCATATTTTCTACACTTCAAGAAGGCTTTCTGCAAATGCTCTAGATGTTCTTCATCAGAGTTTGAAAAAATGGTGACATCATCCAGGTAAACAACCACAAAGTTATCCCCTACAAACGCAATATCCATTGCTCTTTGGAATGTAGCCCTTGCATTAATTAAGCCAAATGGCATCCTGGCATACATGAATGTTCCCCAGGGTGTAGTGAAAGCAGTTTTCTTTTGATCTTCCTTCTCCACAGCAACCTGGTTATACCCTGAAAAACCGTCTACCATAGATAATCTATATGCTCCAGTCACTTTTTGCAAGACAAAATCCATCTTCGGCAAAGGATAATTATCCTTCAATGAAGCCCTATTCAAGTTCCTGAAATCTACACACAACCTTATCTCTCCATTTTTCTTTCTGACTGGTACAAGATTTGAAACCCAATCAGAATATCTCAGAGGAACAATTATTTTAGCCTGCAGCAATTTCTTTACCTCCTTTTCAATCGGGGCCAAGAGTAATGGATTGATTTGCCGAAGTTTCTGTTTATGTGGTTTGACTCCATATTTCAATGGAATTTTATGCTGAATAATACTCTTATCATAAGTCTTCAGGTCATCATATGACCAGGCAAATACATCCTTAAATTGTTTGAACAGATCTACGTACCTTTGTTTATAGTCCTTCGGAAGGCCTTTGAACAATTTTACCATTTTAGGCTCATATTGAGTTCCCAAATTACAATATTCCACATTATTATCTTGCTGTGATTTCTTCTGATTAACTACCACATCATTAGCATCAAACAGCCTTTCGAGGGGTACCAGACCTCTTGGTAGAACATTGTCTTTCAACTGAATAATCTGCTGATCACCAATCTTCTTTTTCAGAGTCTTAGACATATCAGATGAGTCATCTTCATCAGTTTCCAAATCAATCTGATGATCTTCAAAGTCTTCAATCATCAACAAAAATTGCTTAATCTGCTCATCATCCTCAAAAACCTGCCAATGTTTGATATTGTCTGGGATCGAAGGTCTATGTCTCATCTCAATTTCATATCTTAGCCTCGGATTAATTGGAGGCTTGAATGTACTAGATGCAACTGCTAAAGAATCTGCCATTCTATTCTCTTCTCTTGGGACAAACTGTAGATTGAAAGCTTCAAAGTAATTTTCAATTAAATCCCATACCTCATTCCTGTAAATTCTTAACCTGGGATGCTTGGTTTGACACATATTATTAATTTGTCTTATGATTAACTCAGAATCACCAAACACGGTCATAGATTGAACTCCCATTTGCTTAGTTGTCTGCAGACTAATGATTAATGCTTCATACTCAGCTACATTCTTGGTGGATTCAAACTTCAATTTAAAAGAAAAAGGTACAAGATTACCTTCTGGAGATACAAAAATGAAGCCAGCTCCAGCGCCTTCTTTAGAATATGCACCATCAAAATAACACTTCCAAAGCTTGTTTGAATGTGGCTCCTTATGTACAATGGCTGAAGGGAGCTGCCCTTGTGTTTCTTCAGCAAATTCTGCATCTTCATGCAGCATGAAACAAGAGAGATCATCCTTCTCTTGGTTATAAATAGGTGAATTACCTGCATCTTTCTTGGTAGCAGTTTTTTGAAATCTAGTTTCTCTATACAACCTCCTTTCTTCCCCATTAAAAACAGGAATGATAGCATATGTAAATTCTAGCTTCAACACTCCTCCAAGCTTTTCCCCCCAAGACCTAGATAACAATATACCAAATCTGGCTGGGATGTCTGCCACTACCACATCCATCATAATGCTCTTGGCTGGGATTTGAGCTAATGAAACAACCATATCCTTAATAATACCTACACACTTCACCCTTTTTGAATCAAAAGAATAAAGGTCTCTGTATGGCTTAGTGATTTGTAAATTCAACTCTTTCATCACACACAGTGGCATCAGATTGTGGGAGCGCCAGATTCTAGCATACAATTATGTAAAACAAAATCATGTAACAGAAGTGATATATAAAAAGGAGGGACAGATGAATCTACCTCTTCAACATGAGGCCCAAAGGTAACCACCGGTTTTTCTTCTTGCAGATTTACTATATCGCCCACTTCGTCAGACTGAGATAAATTGATAAATTCTGCAATCTCCTTCTTATAACCAGGTGTTTTCGTCAACTCAAGAAGAGGTATTTGAATTTTCACTTTCTCCAACTCTTTCGACAAACTGAAAGTTTGATTTTGTTTTGTCAACTTTTCAGGTTCCTCTTGAATTTTATTGGAATTTAAACCTTGTTTAGAAATAGTAACAACCTTCTCCAGAACATTCGAATCCTTAATCTTAGTTTGAGAAGCCCCAACTTGCTGTTTTTCCTTCTATTTTTCTTCATTCATGGGCTGTTTCCCCTTATCTGATTTCCTAATCTGATTTTTCTGTAATGGAGTCGCCACTAGAGCAGGTGCTTCTTCTGGTTCTTTTCCCTCATCATCTTGAGTCCTTAGCCTCTTCTTGGACCTCAAATCGTATTTTTTATGTAATTCTAACTGCATAAAGTCTGTAAACTTTGGACAGTAATCATCCATCTCTTCTTGATCAAATGAGAGATCAGTTTCTTCATCTTCTTCCACCATTTCTTCCTCAGTTTCCTCTTCTGTCTCATCATCTTCCATGTAGACAGCAGAAATTTGAGCATCATCTTATTTTTCATCATCATCATCCACTGAATGGGATGGAGCTGCCTCTATATACAAAGGTGCTTGCACCTGATCTTGATCTTTTCTTTCTCTTTGTAGAATCTGCAGGGGCTGTTTTTTAAACTGGGGGTTAAAAACCCCTCTATTCTATCTTGCAGGCTTATTATTGTCTATTTCCAACTTCACCAACTTATTAGACAAATTTTTTATGACCTTAGTCATATCGTCAATTCTCTGGTCATGAGATGAGGCTTCTTCTTTAGCTTTTCATTTATCTTGAAATTTACCAGCAGCAGACATATTAGCCTCAATCTCTAGAGCATCAGTTTGAATCTGCTCCAAAGTAGGAGACCTTCTTTCTCTCAATGTGAAACTGAACTCTGGTTCAAATGCACCAGCAAAAACGACCCTTGCTCCAATAGGAGGGGGTTTCATTTCAACAGGCAAACTATTATACAATTTATTAAATCTTTTCACAAAATCATTCATGTTTTCATCAGATTTCTTCTTTATTGCATTGAATTCTGTCAAAGAATAACCATGGTCCCTTTTTCACCCCATCTCTCAATGAAACGTCTTTCTAAGGCATCCCAATCATTTATCGAACCATTAGGCAATCCTTTAAACCATTTCCTTGCCTCTCCACTTAGAGACTGAAAAAAAATTCTAATTACAACGTCCAAATGTTCAACATTTAAATTCTCAGCAAATGTGCTAAATAGGGGCAAGTGCTGTTCTGCAGTGATTTCATCTTCACCAGTAAATCTAGGGAGTAACTTGAGATACTCTTGAGGCATATCATGCAGTGGTTGGGCTAGATTTAATGGTGCATATCTATTCATCAAGAAAGCAGGGGCCACCATGTTTATGCCTGGATTAACTGCTCCTTGAGCGGGGGTAAAATGAATACCAGTTGTAGGTGGGGATGAATGAGGTGAAACAACTGATATAGGAGTTGGTGTAAGAACGACTGCAGAAGAGCTGGCAGCTATATGGGGCTGAGTTTCTGTAAAAGGGAAAGACACAAACTCCAAAGATTTCTCTTCTAATGTAGGCTCTTGAAAATGAATGGATGAAGGTGATGGTTCTCCTTCCGAGAAAACGAGTTTCTTGGAAACTTTCTTGGACGAGAAAGAGTGTGAATTGCTGCCTGGTGCAAGCAGTGTAACTTCTGGTGTGTCAACTATTTTTGGTTTCTGACTCTTCTTTGAGACGAGCTTCTCAGGATCAGACAAAACATGAGATTTTTGCTAAGAAGTATCCGACCTCGTGTGAGTTTTCTTGGGAGCCAGAGCTATTTTAAAACAAACATAGCTTACTATTTCCTCCTCTCTAAACAACCAGAGGAAATTTAAAACAAAACCCAGGGAAAATCTTCGAATCTTCGTCCCCGGAAATGGCGCCAATTAATGTTGTACCTTAAGTGACAATTCCTTAGCTGTGAAAAGGATTGTGCTTAAGCCATTATCTGTTTGTGTCACAAGTGATTATATGTATGCCTCTGTCTTATAAACCCTGAATGGTGATTATGTAACACCGAAGTATCAAATCAATGAACATTCTGCAATGCTATTTATCACTTATGCTGAATTGAAAACGAAAGAAAATAGAAGAGAATTTCAATCTGATATGCTGTCAAGAACAGAATCTATCATTTTAAAATCCTGAAGAATTAGAATAAGATAAAGTTAAAACAGAGGAACGCCTATTAAGGTTTGTTTAAATCTTAAATACATATGTATAAAGAGACCTGCAGCTCGTACTCCATTTTAGTCATAGAAAGGAAAACATCATGTAAACATGAAAACTTTTCAACATAAACAAATGGTAGAAACTTGCATACTTCTTCATTAATTTTTCATTCTTAAGTACAAAATTTTAGCTTCAAGGTTCAAAAACTTGGAACCTTCATCTTTCTTGAAATTGTCTTTAAATACAGTATCACAAGACAGTTTCCAGTAATGAAACTGATTCTAACTGCCCTAACTAATTCTAACTGCTTAAACTACTGACTGTTACGGAGGCACATGCCTCAAAAAGGTTCTATTACATTTACATGATTTTGAGAAATAACATAATGAGAATTTGAAAACTTCTAATCTATGAGAAAAGCTGCTCCTGAAGTGTTTGTTGAATCAACGGCTACTTTTGGTTGGGCCGTTGGGACCTCTTTTGTTGAGTCCATTGAAAATTTCTTGCACTTCTTCCATAGCTCATTTTGAGTTGTCGAGGAATTTTTGAAACTTTGATATTCTATCCTGAACACCACAATTTGACTGTGTGTAGGTTTTCCTATAAAGAGAGTCTTCACCATCCATAGCAAATTGAAATGTCTATGCAAGAAGTTAAACACAGTTTCTCCTTTTAAGATCTGTGTCTTTTCGTGCCTATTATCTGCCTTACTTTTTGCTAATGTTAACTGATCTTCATAAAACTTCCATGACATGATATTTCCTTTCTCAGTCCAGCATGAAGGTAAACTTGTTCTGGTCAATTTGTCAAATGATATATTAAACTTCTTTAAAGTCTTCTTGATTCCCAGTAACCTTTTCTCTGCCACCTTCCGAAGATCATTCTTAATTATCATTTTATTAACTTCCTCAGCATAAAAATATCTGTCTTGTATTCCAATATCTTCTAATTCTTCGTCTGATTTGGAATTGATAAAATTTATACACTTCCTAGCCCAATTTTCTCTTTTCATGGCTGTCTGCTTTTCAGATAATATCTCCTCTTCATGTTCTGAGATGAGGCCTTTCTCTTTAGCAACTATATTCAGGGAATTCCAATTTGAATTCATTTCTGAAATAATCTCACTCCAAATGATATCTTTCGCTTTTATAAGTGAGATATTACCTTTTAACTTCTCCTTGAGATCTTTAATTTCATCCTCAGCCTTCTGTAATTTCTGCTTATTCTCATCCGCTTTATCTTCTAGTGCCCGCATGATCTTGGTGGCCGTTTATAGCTCTGATTGAGCCTGCTTTCGGTCTCGTTCCACCATATTCAATTTTGTACTGAGCTGCACAATTTGTGCTTGAGGATCTGCATCACTTGTAGGGAAAACAAAAGTACAAGTGTGATTTTCAATATGGTTTTGTAACGAAATAGCAGTCTGCTTCACTTTAGTCAATTCTTCCTCCTTCCGCAATAATTGCTAATGCAATTCTTCTTTCTCTTTTTCCACCTCTGCTACTTCTGCAACCATTGAATGTTTTGCAGCAGGTAACTTCAGCTTTCTTCTTAGGGTGGATATCTCTATTTCTGCACTCTTCATGAGCTTCTTCACTGCAGCCTTGTCATTCGGATCCACACCAATCTTCATGATAATATTTTTTAACTCTTCGTTTTGAACTGATAAGGCCCTTGAATTGGCCTTCTCCATCTTGAACTGTTTGATCACTTTTGCAAGCATGTTTTCAGCTTTAACCACTGTGGCATTGGTCTTGGTTAAATCATTTACAATTAACTGCCCAGTCTGCATATGAAGATTCATTTTATCCCACAGTGGGATCTTTTTAGCATCCATAGTTATGTTTACCTCATTAAAACTGCTGGAAGATCCAAGGGACATCCCTGCTGGGTGTGTTAGAGCCATTATGAATTGATCCTTTTCAAGATCCATTACAGTCAACAACCTAGTCTGATCGGCAGCTATGTGATGCTCTGCCTGAGCTTCTACATTAGCTTTTATTCTCTGATTTTTTTCTTCAATCTGTGTAAATATTTGTTTGACTGAAGGCATCTTCTCTGAGTAAAGTTCGTGGCCTCTAGGAGAAGAGGGGACATTTTGTTCTTCATTGATATGGAAGGTGAAACCAGGCGAGTTTGAAGAATGATCTTCAGCCAATTTGGTTCTCTTTTCCTTTCTAGGCTCTTCATCGTCTACTTCAACAACATCATCCCTACCTCTTTTATTTGCCCTTTCAGTTATAACAGGTGTTTGAATGCTTGTTTTTGATGTATTTATTTCGCCTGGGTTTGCCAGCTTCTCCTCATCAGGTCTGCTTACATGAGAAAACACAGAATATTCATTCTCAATTCTTCTTTGGGAAATTACTCCATGCGGATCATAAGACCAATTTTCTCCTAATATCAAATGTGTCTCTTGCAACATTTTAGAAACTTCATCAAAAGCTTGCCTCATATTGACCACGAAAGGTCCCACACTCATAGGCAATTTATACATAAAACCTTTCTTCATGGGAAGAAAGTGCACCTGATCCACATTAAGGCTCCGTCTTATGAATTCCAAGGCGAAAAGCCGTATGGGTACAAAAGTTGGGAGCCTATAGGGCTCGACGCTAGCTACATACAACCTTATCTCTGAATACTCTTCGAACACAAACCAATCTTTGAATCTGCAACTGGGTCCTAGCTGTAGAAACTCCCGGGCTTTTGGTAGAAAACATGGAGGAGGAACTCCATTCAAAATTCTATAAGCAATAGACATATAATGACTAGAAAACTCAAATAGCCCTGCTTCATTTCCTTTTCAGTCATGTCGGGCCCAAAAATAAAATCGTATTGCTTTTGCTTATTGACATCATCTATATTCAATCCCAAGCTCATGAATTTTCTGGACATTCGATATAAAAATATAAAACAATAATAGACGGGAATTTAAATAGAAAACCCGTAAGAGGAAAGGCCATCAACCGAGAATTTACAATCTCCTCAAAGGATGGAATGTCGAGAACAACTCCCCGGTTTCATCATCGCCGCTAAATATTCCCAAGACCGATTTATCAACTCGTATGGACATTGTCTTTACCTGCACCGTAATGCAACTGTCTGGATCTATACTCGTAAGATCAAGCCTTAAGCACTTCCAAACTAAATTCTTCTCCTTCTAGTTGAGATTTCTCTGAATTTGATCTCAAGTACGACATACATTGACTAAATTCTTCATTTGAAAGGTCCTCAAAATAACGAGCCAATGAATCTTCAAAGAATTGCAGTGGCGACTCATTTTTGGGAAAGCACAATGCTTGACGAATTAATTGCGTCGATACCTGCAGAACGTTTTCTCCCTGCGAGTTCATTATGAAACACTTACCAGGGTACATTGAAGAGACCAGCCATGAGATAAACTCAGGAAAGAAGTGGGCTTTTGGAATATAGGCGGACAAGACACCAGAATTCTTCATGGCGGAAAATACTGGGGATTTTTCAGCGTTTAGGGTCACTTGATGATACAATAAGGAATGGTTGATAGAAGACATGGTATCCTAGACATATTTTTCACTGTCCATAAGGGAATTGAGGTTTGATGAACCAGACAGAGAAACTCGCTTTGCCATGGTGTAACGGACAACAGGAGGCGAACGGAAAGGTGGTGGTGAAATAGCTCGAGAGGGGAAAATGACAGCAAATGATTTTGAAAATGGGATAAACCCTTTAAACGGTGGTTTAAACCCACATTAAATGCCAAAAATGACGTGTACAGGCGGCTGACATGGAGTATAGCTGTCAAACTCTTCGCATGACGTCATTACGGGGGGATGCTATAGTATGGCGGCAAATTTTGAGTTGCCCCTCCACAATGCATCCACACCGTTGATCTTCGTTTACATCACGGTCAACGAGTCAACTGTGGGGGTGCCGAATTGAATAATGTACGAGCTCTTTGTGCCCCCGTAGTTGATCACCCAATTACGATCGTCAACACTTGCTGCTTCTGCTTTAAAACTTGCTCGCCACTTAAACGTCAAACTTATAATAATGTGAGCCAAATAAAAAACTTAATGATACACTTTTGAAAAACATTTCTTTTTTTTTATGCTATAGTATAAAAACATTATACCATAGCGTACATTTTTCTGATGATTGATTTTTTTTGTATTTCGATTTTCAAATAAAGTAAAAGAAAAGGATGCGATGGTATACAACAAGGGTCAGCGTAATGGTACTGCTGTGTACTTGAATTTCGTATGGCCCAAGCCACCTTGTTTGTAACTTACCCGGGAAGTCTTGGAATCTACAGTCGTAGAGAAGTACCCAATATCCTTTCTGAATGTATTTTTTTTTATGAGGTTTTCATGCCACTTAGCTCGTTGTTGCTAAATAATTTCAATGCACTATAGAGCAAGTAGTCGTGCTTCATGTAATTCATTTATCTGTTGGACTCTTCTAACTTGGGCCTCTATCAAATCCGACCCCACTTCCTGGGCTGTTATAAGAGTCTTTATCTCAAATTCAATGGGGAAAATTGGTTCCTTTCCAAATACCAGGTGGTACGGACAATATCCGTTGGTGTTTCGCCAAGTTGTGCGATAAGCCCACAGGGCCTTTAGCAGTCTAGTAGCCCAATCCCGATGATGTGTTGAGATTATTTTAGTGAGAATTTCCTCAAGGAATTTATTGGTGCTTTTGACCTGCCCATTCACTTGCGAGTGGTAGGGATAGGTGACTCTATGAGTGATATTGTTGTTCCATAGAGTGGTCATAATTTTATGTCCGACAAACTGTGCCCCTCCATCAGTTATCACTTCCTTAGGTAAGCCATACCACACAAATAGCTCAAAAATAAAATTGATCACAAACTCTTCTATAGCTCTTAGCAAAGCCACTGTTTCTACCCACTTCGTCATGTAGTCTATGGAAGCTAGTATGTAGGCCTTCTGATTCGATGGCAAGTTGAATGGACCAAAAAATTCTAGCGCCCATCGTTCAAAAGGTTCTACTACTAATTGTGGCTACAATGGCATGTTGTCTAATTGGCCAGGGCGGCCCATTCTTTGGAAGCTATCGTAGGCTTGTACATATTTCTTTGCATCTTTAAAAATTGCGGGCCAATAGTAGCCCATTTGTAATACTTTGTGCCCCATCTTGTGATTTGCAAAATGTCCGCCACATGGTTCATCAGGCAGGCCTTCAAAATTTCATAAATATTGTCTTCTCGAATGCATATGTGTATATGCATATCATCTCCTATATCGAAAGGATATCCAACAATCCAGGAGAATCTAGCACTGCGTTGAACAATCAATTTTCATTCCTTTGTTGTCAACTATCTTGGCAGCTTCCTGCTGCCAGATAATTCACTACATCTGCATATCATGGCACTTTTACTGCCACAACAAAAAAATTCTCATCAGGGAACTGATCATCTACTTCCAGTGGGTCATTTGTCTTTGGGACTCTAGACAAGAAATCTGCAACTACTTTCTCCTTCCCTGGATGGTCCTTAACGGTTATATCGAACTCCTGTAAAAGAAACAACCAACGAGTCACTCTTCCATTTGTAATAGGCTTGTTAGCTAAATATATAATGGCAGAATGATCGGTATAGACGAATACTTGATAGCCAGTTATGTAATGTCTAAATTTATTTGTAGCATAAATGACAGCCAATAATTCCTTTTCGATCACTGTATAATTTAGTTCAATAGGAGTGAGAATCTTGCTGATATAGTAAATAGCATAGGGCTTCTTGTACTCCTCTTGACCAAGAACTAATCCTATCACTGTATCTGATGCATTCGAAGAAATATGAAAGGGAAACTCCCAATTGGGGCTACACAAGACTGGTCCAGTTGAGACTAGTTTCTTCAAATCTGAAAATCACTGTCACATTTGTCAGACCAATGTAATTCAACATCTCTAGTTAATGCATACAAAGATGCAACAATTAGTGAAAAATTATTTATAAACCTACGATAGTACCCTACATATCCAAGGAAACTACGTACCTCTGTCTGAGTACAAGGTGTGGCTAATAAGAGGATTACATCTATCTTTGCTAGATCTACTTGTATTCCAGCTGCAGAGATGTAGTGTCCTAGGATCACGCCTTCGCTCATCATCATGTTACACATTTTGTTGCTTAAGCATAATCTGGTAGCAATACATTGTTCCAATACTTTTTCCAGTGTTTACAGTGCCTGATCAAAGTAATCTCCATATGGAGTAAATTCATCCATGTAGACCTTGAGCCCTTCATTTATTAAATTTGAAAAAATACTAAGTATGGCCCTTTGAAATGTTGTTGGGGCATTGCATAAACCGAATGGTAATACTCTATAGGAAAAAGTACCCTAGGGCCAGGTGAAGGTTGTTTTATCTTGGTCTTCAAGGGCTATCTGGATTTGATTGTAACCACTCAAACCATCAAGAAAGGAAAAGAACTGCTTTCCTGCCAATGTATCAAGGACCTGATCAATAAAGGGGAGGGGGAAGTGGTCTTTCTATGTGGCTTTTCTCAGCTCTCTATAATCCAAAAAGATTCGCCACTTACCATTCTTTTTAGGAATGAACACTAATGGTGTAATATTCCCAATTAGCCCAAGCTAATGGGAATATACAATTTTGTTTCATTTTTCTGTTTCTTGAATAAAATTGTAAAGGAGGATCAATAAAACTCCAAATCAGAAAAATAAATCAATGCCACATGTGAACAAAGCTAAATCTGGGCTATTTACATAAGCACACTTAGGTGTGAAAGAGGCTGGATCATTTGACCAAGTCAACCAGGACCAAATCAACGATGCTGTCTAGATACAATGAATCTTCTAGATGCACAACACAATTTTAGTTGGAGGCTACACATGTCAAATGCGCTAAATCATTGAGATGGTTTAGGGTTTGGCAGAAATTTCATCTTATAAAAGGAAGAGAAGGAGAGCAGAATAAGGTTGTATATTATGTATATTTCTGAATATATTGTCTGTTTAGACATATATTATTCTCTTGTTGTTTAGCTGAGAATAGTGTTGTTTAGCACTAGGGTGTTCCTAATCGGGAATCCCACCTCTTCCATTGAGTAGCTCTTGGAGGAGTCTTGTGGATCTTGTCCACTATCAGGCATTTTTCTAAGCTCATCTTCCAACTACAACGCAAATCCTGTTGAGGTTTTGGTTTTCCTTGTAAGTTGCAGCAAGTGGAGGCTAGATCTACTCAGATCTAGGCCAATCTAGTGCCTCTTTTCAATGGGAAAGCCTTTTATCCCCTTGACAAGGGAGTATTAGATATTTGGAGCTGCATTTTCAGATCTTGGCATCACACCAAACCAGTGCTAGAGCCTACAATGCAGTTTACCTTCCAGGACTGCGTTATTTTCAAGTGTACAGTTGTAGGGTGTTTTGACAGAGTTTTGGAGGACAGATCTCTAGTGTTGGGGTTCTTCCCTTCACTGTGGTGATCCATGGATTACATATCTAAGCCATGTTCTATTCAGATATGATCTGCTTCTATTGTATTTATCTTTGGAAATTTCTGAATAATATTGCATATCTGCAACTTTAGATCTTAGATCTACTCTTTGTGTTTCATGTTTCTCTCAAAACCCCAAGGGGAATTTGTAAATGAGCTCTTCTAGTGTACATATCTGATATAGATATAATGTTTTGTACACATATCTACTCTAGATATGGAGTGTAATATAGAACTTCTACAACTCTTTAAAATAACGTTGTCAAGCCATTTTGCAGTCAATACATGTGTTGCAGCTCCTCTTTTGAGGAATTACTTCTATTCTTTTCTTCTGTTTCTTGTTATACATTGTATGGGCCACATTATGGATTTGATTCATTGATGTATATATGAATGTTGAGCCTTCTTATTGGTCTCCTACTGTTGCTCAGAAAAATTGCGTTATTTTCTTGCAGTATTGTTGCATATTGTTGCAGCCCCATTCTTGGGTGTTTTCCAGCCATACTATGTATGGGAGGTCTGTTTACCTCACCTAGTTTGATTTTTTTTTACTCTCCTCTTGGATTTAGATGCTAGATCTCCAGATATAAGGGATCCATTAGCTAAAAATTCATTTCAATGCACAAACTTCTGAAAAATGCATTATCCTAGCAAGTATTGTTGAATCCTCCCTTTTGGGGATATTACAATGGTATCAGAGCAATCATCTTGGCACAACCTGTGATTTTCTTACTTAAAGAGCCAATATGTCGTCAAAAGAATATGATCCTCTCACTGATAAAGAGAATAGGTATCTAAAAATAAGACAGAATAAATTTGATTACACCAATGATGATAAAGATAAGGGAAAAGCCCTTGAACCTAGAAGGGATGAAGATGGAAAGGAGTTTGCAAAAACCCTTTTGAAAGCCATGCAAGAACTTGCTAGAGAGATCAAAGAGATGAGAATGGATAGAGTCATGGAATCTCCTAAGAGATTTCATCTTGGATAAAGCTCTAGCATGTCTCATCACTAGAATGATCAACCAGTGAACCAATCACAAGTTCCACAACGCTCTACCATGCCTACTTTTTTGGCTGTGGAAAATGAAGGGCCTCAAGAGCAAGCATCCCTTGAAGACTACTTTGAAGAATATGAGTCTTAGAATCAGAGATTCAAGGATCACTTGAGTTTAAAATAGTTTTTTCACCTCAAGGACAAAAGAATAAGACCAAGGCATCAACATAGAGATGGTGGATTCACTCAGAATCATGATTGACATCACTCTATGGGTAGATTCGTTTTACCCAAATTTGATGGGTCATCCACTTGTTCTGCCAAAGCATGGGTAGAAAAAGTGGATATCTACTTTCAGTTAAACAAAGTCCCTGAGATGGAAGCTATCAAGATTGCAGCGCTGCACTTTGAAGGTGAAGCACACAATTGGTGGTTCCATGGCTTGTCTACATTGGGTCATGCCAATGTGACTGCTTATTCTGAGTTCGCTAGAAGACTGGCGGAGAGGTTTGACAGAAAGGATCCATAAGCACCTTTCATGGAGCAGTTAGGTAATACAGAGTCTTATATTTCTGAATTTTTGAGATTATCTGTTATGGTTCCTGATCTGTCTGCAGCAAGAAGGGTGTACATGGTCATCGATGGCTTAGATGAACCTCTACATGGGTTGGTTAAATCTACCAATCCCACTACCTTGCATGATGCCATTTAGAGGACTAGAGACCTTCAAGATGCCTTGCCAAAAGCAAAGGAAAACTTTCAGAATAAGTCCTCTTTTCCTTCTAAGGGAAAGGAAGAGAAAGATGCTCCTTCAAAGGAGGGCTCATTCAAGAAGCCTCTTGACATTGAAGTCTGGAGAGATTTAAGAAAGAAGAAACTATGCTTCACTTGCCAAGAACCATGGGTACGTGGCCATAGATGTGCTGCTGGTAAAGCACATTATATAGAGGTTTTCTCAGATCTTGAAGAAGATGAAGATGATGAACCGAGAAGGGGTCACAACACTGACAATGTTGAAGGAGATACAACACCATCAGGAGATGGGAATGGAGAATTTGCTCCTATTAGAGGAATTATTTCATCTTTGAGGGGAGTACCTAAGTACTTGACCTTAAGAGTTCAAGGTTCAATCATGAATCAGAGGGTTTCTGTATTGATTGACAGTGGCACTACCCATAATTTCATTGATGCCCATCTTGTGAAAAGGATACTTTTGAGGGATTCTTTGTTTTTCTCCTAAGAGATAGAAAAATGCAATGCATGCATTATGTCCGATCACTTTCAGTCACCATAGGATCCTACACTTTGGTGGATCACTTCTTTGTAGTTGACATACCAGACACCAATGTTATTTTGGGTGTTCAATGGTTGATTACATTGGGGAAAGTCACCACTAATTGGGAGGCTTTGCAAATGGAATGGGTGGACAAGAAGAGTGGTGCACCTCAAATTATCAAAGGCATGCATACTTACCCCTCACAAAACACTTCCACACAGAAAATATAGATGGATTTTCGCAGTGGAAGCAAGGACCTCACTATTCCATCTATTATGTTCATGATATTTCTACAAGGGACACTCTTATCTAGTGGCAAACCACCTGGGAGGCCACTTGATTTAGTTTTGGTGAGAGATATCTCACTGCTTGATGTTCCAAAATTATATCTAGGAGGGATGGGAGCATTAGAAGACACAACTACAGCGCTGGAAGGTTTGGGCAAGCACAAGAAGGAGGGAGAATTTCTTCTCTCATCATCATCACCCACCTTCATTTCTGATTCTGTGTTGTTGGAGGAGAAGAAGGGAAGGTATGTCCTTCCTACATGTACCTTTTGAATAGGAGATGTCAAGGAGGATATGCATCATCAATGGTGTCATTTTTGGGGAGTGTAGATCTATATTGGAAACCCCAGCTGTTGGTGGATTATTCCAAAGATCTTCACACTTGTATGATGCTTGATGACCAGCTACATGAAGAGGGCTATCTAGTCCATGAGGGAGTCATCTATCATCATGATAGGATATTCTTACTTAGATCCTCCAATCTCAAGGAGAGGATGCTACAAAGGGCCTACAAAGAGTTATGTTTCAGCCCTACCTATTATATGAAGATCTACAACACTATTATGAGATGCTTTGAATGAGAAGGATTTGGAGGAGAGCTACATCATCATTTTCTAGAATGCATGAGCTATGTGGAGTTGGGAAACCAATGGAATCTATGTAAGAGTCATTTTAGCCATTTCTTCCTTCTTTTGAAAAATGAGAAAGATCCATGCACAACTCCATGTGTAGGAGAGACATTTTTGGTGAGGAATCTGATCATGTAAAGCAAGTTTAATTTTCTGATTTTACATAATATTTCACCATGTTTATGTACCATGAATCCAAGGAGGAGTGATGTATCATATGAATCTCATGGCACACATTGGGCCACTAAAATGTCTGAATTTGGTCACTCCCTTGTTGTGCAAAGGGAGGTTTCCTTCCATGATGGGTTCTTTCCAAAGGCACCAAACATATCTCACATTTTCAGCCATGGTGAGATGACTTGTGTAGCAAGTAAGTGGTGGGGAGACCACTTACCATACCTTGATCTGATGCAGGCAGGAGATGCACTATTTTGGTACCATATGTGGGACTATGACCCACCTCCTCATGCTCCAATTTATATTTGTATATATGTAATTTTGCTTCCATACCTTGATGATATAGTTGTACTTTTTATGGGATTGTATGGAGGGAGGATGGGAAGCTTGTATGTACCACATGGGACGGAAACTCTCTATGTACCTTATGCTACATGTTTTAGAGAGAGTATTGGTTCAGCCATGTTTGTTTCATTTGAGTTCTTGACTCCTTGTGGGATGGATTATGTACATCTCATAATGACTTTGGAGGAAAAATTCATGGAGGTTTGGATTGGTGAACACTTAGCTTGTGAAGAAAGCTTGATCTTTGATGGTGTCACCAATGGAGGAGGAGAAGTGTTGCAGCACTCACCCTATCAGTTGCTTGAGGACAAGCAACATTTTGGAGGGGAGGACTCTAATATTCCCAATTATTCCAAGCTAATGGGAATATACAATTTTTTTTCATTTTTTCTGTTTCTTGAATACAATTGTAAAGGAGGATCAATAAAACTCCAAATCAGAAAAATAAATCAATGCCACATGTGAACAAAGCTAAATTTGGGCTATTTACATAAGCACACTTAGGTGTGAAAGAGGCTGGATCATTTGACCAAGTCAACCAAGACCAAATCAACAACGCTGTCTAGATACAGTGAATCTCCTAGATGCACAACGCAGTTTTAGTTGGACGCTACACATGTGAAAGGAGCTAAATCATTGAGATGGATTAGGGTTTGGTAGGACTTTCATCTTATAAAAGGAAGAGGAGGACAACAGAAGAAGGTTGTTGATTATGTATATTTCTAAATATATTTTCTGTTTAGACATATATCATTCTCTTGCTGTTTAGCTGAGAATAGTGATGTTTAGCACTAGGGTGTTCCTGATTGAGAATCCCGCCTCTTCCATTGAGTATCTCTTGGAGGAATATTTTTGATCTTGTCCACTATTAGGCATTTTTCCAAGCTCATCTTCCAACTACAACGCAGATCCTGTTGAGGGTTTGGTTTTCCTTGTAAGTTGCAGCAAGTGGAGGCTAGATCTACTTAGATATAGGCCAATCTAGTGCCTCTTTTCAGTGGGAAAGCCTTCTATCCCCTTGAAAAGAGAGTATTAGATATTTGGAGCTGCATTTTCAAATCTTGGCATCAGGCAGTGCTAGAGCCTACAACGCAGTTTAACTTCCAGGACTACGTTATTTGCAAGTGTATAGTTGCAAGATGTTTTGACAGAATTTTGGAGGAGACATCTCTAGTGTTGGGGTTTTGCCCTTCATTGTGGTGATCCATGGATTACATATTTAATCCATGTTTTGTTTACATCTGATCTTCTTCTATTGTATTTATCTTCAGAAATTTCTGAATAATATTGCGGATCTGCAACTTTAGATCTTAGATTTACTCTGTGTTTCATGTTTTTCTCAAAACCCCAAGGGGAATTTGTAAAGGAGTTCTTTTAGTGTACATATATGATATAGATCTAATATTTTGCACAGAGATCTGTCCTAGATCTGGAGTGTAATATACAGTTGCTGCAGCTCTTTAAAATAACGTTGTCAAGCCATTTTGCAGTCAATACATGTGTTGCAACCCCTCTTTTGAGGAATTCCTTCTATTCTTGTCTTCTGTTTCCTATTATACATTTAATGGGCCACATTATGGATTTGATTCACTGCTGTACATATGAATGTTGAGCCTTCTTATTGGCCTCCTGTTGTTGCTCAGAAAAACTGAGTTATTTTCATGCAGTATTGTTGCATATTGCTGTAGCCCCATTCTTGGGTGTTTTCCAGCCATACTAGGTGTGGGAGGTCTGTTTACCTCACCTAGTTTGATTTGTTTTTTCTCTCCTCTTGGATTTAGATGCTAGATCTCTAGATCTAAGGGATCCATGAGATGCAAATTCATTTCAATGCACATACTTCTGAAAAATGCGTTATCCTAGCAGGTATTGCTGAATCCTTCCTTTTGGGGATATTACAAATGGAGAGACCCATTTGTTGTCTGAAATAGGATAAATGAAGTTTACATCTAGCAGCTTTTGTAATTCATCTTTTACAATGTCTTTCAAATGCACATTTAACCTTCGTTGAGACTTCTGAATAGGGCAAGCATCCTTTTCAGTGTAAATATGATGTGTTCGCAGTTGATGATCTATACCCTTCATGTCTGGGTAGTCCCAAGCAAATGCTACTTTATATTTTTGCAAGAATTTAATGAGCTTTTGATGATGGTCACTATCCAGACTACCATTGATATTTAAAATTTTACCTGGCTTGATTTCAATTGGCATGCTGTTATGAACAAAAATCGTGGGTATGTGCTTGTCATCAGTATTTTCTAGGGGGTCTTCTTGTGCTTCATTATCAAGAACTACTTTTAACATTCGACACTTTAAATTCCCTGAAGTAGATGGTTGGTTTATAAATTTATTGATCAAATCATCTTCAGTTTTATCTTTGAATTCGAGTGCTTCAACTATTGTCAATGGTGAATGAATGTTTTGTTCCCAGTAGGTATGTGGTTGTTTGTGAATATTTACAGTGGGAAGACTTGGTTTGGCAGAGGGATATATAGCAATATTATTTATGGAATCTCCTTTAGAAAAGTCATGATGCCTGTTCGATAGCCTATGTAAGCATCAACCATCACTAACCAAAGTTGTCCCAATATCAGGGGATGTCCATCTAATCTACTTTTTGGGTTAATAACTAAAAAATCTGTCGGGTACTCCCATGAGTCCATAGAAACCAGGATATCTTGTAATGTACCTTCTACTTTAACAATAGATCGGTCAGCGATTTCCAGCAAGGTAGAGGTGGGTTCCAAGGCTGTTATACCCAATGTTTCACGGGAGCGGCCATAGATCTGTACTATGACTACGGGGTTTCCCAGATCCTCATATTTTATTGGTGTTTCTTTACCCAAAAGTAAATCTAACAGTGTCTCCACTACATGAACAGTTGGTAAAGTCTGAGTTTTCCTCACAGGTTTTTTTACACACAGTTCTTTAATTGTTTTAGCATAGATAGAGATGTCTTGTATAGCCTGCAGGAGAGGAATTTTAATGCAAAGATTTTTTAATTCCCTTATGAGATCAAAATCTGAAGAGATGATTGGCTTGGGTATTACTAATCTCTCAGGGAATAAAGGAGAGGAAATAATAATATTTTCAGTATCTTTTTGGTCAACTGTGTCCCTCTCCTGTTCTATTTCTATTTCCATCACAGTCGAATGTTTAAGCACTGTTGGAATTTCAGACTCAATTTTTGGCAGGGTATTTTCTTCTTTAGGTGAAATAACATGCCCTGGTCTTAGCCTAAGGTCATTGCATTCCATTTTTTCAGTTTTGGAGTCTGGATTCTCAATAATCTGGATCAGCTAAATCAGTCTGTTATTAGGATTAGGATTTGGTTGAGCAGGAAGTTGAGGGCATATAATAGGCTGAGGATTTTGTTGTGCTGAGTATGGAGCTGGTAATGTGGGTTGAGTTTGAGCCCCTATTCCCATACATAAATTTTTCATTCCCAGGGGTCGCTTCCAGTTTTGAGACCAATTCATATTTTGTGAGGTGGTTGCAGGCCACTAGGACTGATATGGATTGTTTTTCCATTATGGAGGAGAGAAAGAAAAAATTGGCCAACCATTGCCTGGAGAGGATTGAGTCGGCCAAGGGGGCATGGAATGATTGGGATGGCCAAGCAGAAAAAATTGATTGGATTTTCCATGTTGTTCCAGGGTTCTGTTGATTAAATTGTGAAGAAGGAAAGAACTGAGACAAATCTTGTGGCATACCTGGTCGTGCTTTCCAATGTCAACATTGATTCATTAGATACACCGGTTCTATTTCTTCTTCTGCTTCTTTGAAAACCACTTTCAACCCTGGAAGTGAAGGGAACTGTTTAGTGGTGTGGTCCTTAGTACATATAGCACATGTCTGGACCATTTCTAATGGACACTCCCGCTGGCTGTGCTTCTTCTGATAGCGTGAAAAAAAACAACCAAGTTCTGTTATGCTAAATATTGCTTCTGCTTGGCTTGGAGGACATCTAGCTATGTTGTGAGAGTACCCAAGATCTTAGCTTTGAAATCTTCCAGGAGATTACCGAATTCTGCTATGGTTATGCTACCACCTGACTGTTTGTAATTCCTAGTAACTGAATCCCGTCTAGCTGGTCTATTCTGCGTACTACCTTGAGATCACCTAATACACAATGCAATAATGTCATCATAATCTTCTTGATAGATGTCCCCTTTCCCCATTATATTAAGTGTTTATACCCATTCTTCTTTCATTCCTTTAATCATTGTTGCTTTTAGGATATCTTTAGACAGTGTAGTATATGGAGATCTTTGTAAATTATATTGAAATCATTCAACATATTCTTCTAATGTCTCATTGTCTTTTGTAGACATGTTGAAGATTTCATCTTTTAGTTCTCGAGTTCGACAATAATCTTGGTATTTATTAAGAAAATAGTTTTTCATCTGATCCCAACTATTAATGGTTTCTCCACTGAGCCCCATAAACCAACATAGTGTTGCCCCCTTCAATGTATAGGGGAATAGTTTCAGTTTTTGAGGGTCAGTGGTGTAGTCATATCCCCTACACAAAACATCAAATTTAAATAAAAATGGATCTGGATCTTCTAAAGTCAGTCCATGGAAGGTGGGGATGTTTTGTAACGGGATAGATTTCATAGGGGCATTTATAGCTGGATCAACATTGGGATACTCCAATGTTGATGTTTGTCTCTGGTTTTGGTTATGCACCATCTGATCAAAGATGTGTCAATAACCTTCAGGAATTTCCTGGTCTAGGAGAATAATTTGAGTGGAATTAGGGGGTGGAGTTGGGGGAGGCCTTGCAACACTACCTTGATCTAGAATCTTGGGTGTCTCTGTCTCAACCACTATTTCAGGAGATCGAGGCTCAAGAGTTTTTATCTTTATCGCATTACAAGTTTCTCCCTCTCCTTCTTGCAAATTGCAAGAATTTCCCTCTCGCGAAGGGTCAAGAATCAAATGTTATATAGTCTAAAATCTTCATTCAGACCATTCTGTTTCACTGTGAATCTAAATGTGGGTCACAGAAGGTGAGGCTGCCACCTGAGGGATTGTAGTAGTACTCCTTTCAGGAATGGTTTTGGGTCCTACGGATGCCTAGGATTCAAATTTCCTTATGATCTCGTCTATGAATGTTGTTCTGCCAAGGACCATTGATCCCTTGGGTTTTGTGGATTTAGATGGGGGGTTTCGATCTAATTCTATCTTTTTATTCCTAGTCATTCATAAAAAAACAAACACCTATCCTATTTAACCTCTGCACAATTTCTGAGAAGCGGGCTGGAGAGCAAGCATTTTTCTTATTGTTACGCAAGTTTTTGCCTCTCGTTTTCAATACCCAATTCTTTCACAACAAAAGGAAAAATAAAAAGACATCACTCTAAAGGCTCTCCCCGGCAATGAAACCAAAATGTTGGGTCAAGAAGGTTATTGTTAAAGGTAACCTTAATGCTTCACATTAATCATCAACCCAGGGCAAGTCTTTTTATTTCAAGAGTGCGAGAAAAATATATGCGAGTGAAATCAGAGGTTAACTACTCTAGATCATTTTAAGAAATATTATCTAATTCTCGAAGTTCAATCAAACCAACTCAAAAGTAAACTATGAAATACTTCAAATCAACCAAAGGAATAAATTCTTAATCTGAACCTATGTAGAAGTAAACACTCGATGATGAAATAAAGGATCTTTTGCAATTGAACAACACACTTAATGAATTGAACAAGAGTGTTAATGAATTGAACAACAATCTTAATGAATTGAACAACAATCAATTATTTAACATTTTGCAATGGAATTCTCTATAACTCAACTAACAACAACATTCATAATTGAACAACAAACCATACATTAACGCTTATGATGGAAAAAATTAAGAAATAACCAGATGCATAATTGAACAACAAATACTTAATCACACGGAAATCAATCTAATGAATGTAAGGGCGTCACTCAGTAATAAAGGAACATCAATGATAAATTCAACCTATTTGAAAAGAAATTTCCACACATCAAACTTGCGATTAATGAATTGAATGGTAATTCTACAAAGCGCAAAGAATACTAAATAGGGAGAATAAGGAAATAAACATATAACAAAAAATAGCAGGAGAACTCATAGGGACCGGGCCCAAAGCCTCTAGAAGTCTTTTGCCAAGAAATACTCAGAATCTGCTTATAACAAAAACATCAACTTCTTCATTAATCAATGGGACAGTACATCATCACGAGTTCGAAGATTCTATCTGAATAAGTTTATTACAAAAAATTATAATACATGAACAACTCCCTATTTTCTTTTAACTACAACCTTTTATAACTTAAAGGAGAAACAAAACAGAATAACTAATCCTCGGGATTAGGAGATCCCGAGGCTTCGTAGCCATCAACCGAATACTTCAAGAATAGGCGTGTCTCTTCATATTTTGTTGATTCACAGGAATCAACGTGATTCCATTTACTTTTCTTGACTGTTGTTGTTTGGTCATTTTGGTCAGTTGTTGGTTTGTTTCGATTCCCTATCAATAAAGACAACAAAAGTTAGTTTTCATACTATTAAACACACCTTTTATAAATAATTCTTTTTGCCCTACTTTTACATTACTCTCCTTTGCTTTATTTCTAAAATGAAGGAAAACATATAAAAGTTAATAATAAATCACACTAAAGATAGGGGTAAAATGTACCTTTTCCTCGGCCCAACACACTCCATAACCATGTATTTTATGCCCATGGCTGCATGCTTCAATCAATTAATTAAAATAAGTTTTATTGTTTTCTCCCTAATAGGTTTCGACATATATCTCGTGTTCAATTCTCTTATGTGACTGGTGTATTATTTTGTAATTGAATGTTTTAAATAGTGTACAGTTGTATTATACTGATTCACCCCCTCAGTATAATTTCCAACTACAATAATTATAATAAAGCTTGAATACTTCGTTTTTTCCTCACTTATAAAAAATAGATTTCCAATATATATCTATATATATTCCCTTGGAAAAAAAAGTTATATTTCTGTGAGAAATATATATCGTGAAGACTTAGCATCCAAGGAAAAGATGCATCCATGCCTATTTTTTGACATAATTGTTCATAATATACATTAATATTGATATCGTGATAATATTTTATTATAGATTGATTACCACGACCTCATGTCCTCCCATAAATTCGTGGATCTCGGGTCTTCTGATTGGACCATATACACCATCTTTTGAAAGGTGTTCAAGAAGACTTATATATATGAGAGAGAGAAAGAAAACCCAGTTTGCGTACACTTTCTTTAGAGAGAGAAAGCGCTTTCATATCCTTTCTTTATTAAATGCCTTCCATATTATTGGTTTAATTTCTACACCACGACTTTAGATTGGTGGCTAAAAGATATAGGAGTTATACTTATGTCGGCTCTAAACTCTTTTATGATAATGACAGATTTGGATTAAAATAATATATATCCTCCCTTTTTACAATTTAATGTAATTTTTTTTTTTTGGACAATATGTTGACTATATAATCTCATATAGCTATTATGCACTTCAACTTATCTATATGGTGGAAAATCATGAATGTCGTTTTACTAGGATTTTGTAGGCCACATGTAATGAAAAATTGCCAATAAGCCCAACGATTCTAGTTGTTTTCTTGGTTGAGGTGATTAATAAATCATTATTAATCACCTTAACCAATTGATATGGTGGAAAGTTGAGACACTTGGATACTATTGTTTCTTGGGGAATAATAGGTCACATGTAATGACTGCGTACAAAATCTATACATCAAGTATATCAAAGTGACTGCGTTTGTTGTTTATTTCATGACTGTGGTGGTTGGTTGTTTAATTTTTAATTTTTCTATTTATTTGTAGTGGATTAATTATTTATCGGCGTGAATTTTGAGATTTTTTCATGGTAGAAGAACTAATTAGAAAATAAACTCTAAAGAATTGGGTTGGCCAAAGCTAATACAAATAAGGTCTAAAAAATATGGCCAAAGTCTGGATAGAAAATGAAGCTTTGATATCAAATGTGACAACCAAATCCAGTTCATCTAAAATATTTGGAATATAAAGATATCCATTAGGATAAATAAATATTATTTAAATGTATGAGTCAAAATGATATGATATGATTGGATTATAAATGAGGGCTCTACATATATACCTCAACTATTTTATATAGATCGTTAGAAACTACAACTCGCTCAAGAGTATATTTTTGGGTGTGGATAAATCTAAAGTATGACTCTTTTAAGTCCCATTGCTCCTTGTGTAGACATTGGTTTGTAAGTCAAGAGAAGGTTCTCCTCTTTCGCCCATTTTAAGAATAAATTATTTTAATTTATTATTAGTTCTTGTGCATGTCTTGCTGGGTTGGAGATACTCTAATGTCGGTTAGAAAATTTCTATATAAATAAGTGAGAAATAAAATATTTGATCGAATTTTGTTAATCAAAGCACAAGCTTTTATAACTTTACATCAAGAAACCCACCTCAACAAACTTGAAGAGAAATCAACAAGCTCCTAAGAAATGACAACAAAAATACAATAATAGCTATATGATCTAGGTGGATATTGGTAGAGACCCGTCTATTCCACTTGGACCCCCCCCCCCATTGTTTCTTTTAGTTTTTCAGTTTCCTTAATTGTAGCACAATTTACTATTTTTGGAAGTTTTTTGGGTCCTGAACTTCCGAAGCCTTTTTGAGGCCCTAAACGACGTTTTTTTGGGAAAATCACTTCTAGACAAATATGAGTTTTCCATTGGTTTTCAATAATAAATAGGCCTTCGAGCCTCATTGTAACACAGTTCATAGGCTTATAGCCACCACATCTCTCCTAAGAGATAAGCTACCAGTGCCCTAGCTAGTTTATTTCCATTTTGTCTGTAAACATATTTCAGTTATGTGATATTAATGAAATTAAGTCCTATTTCTACTGCATCTTTTTGTTTATCAGTATTAATGTATTTTATTTTGTTCCCGCATAAGTCTGGATTAGTGGTATCAGAACGGTATGCTCTTTCTCGATCCTTCTTTGCATGTCCCCAACGAGGTCAGAGTACAAGGAGTTAGGGATCTATCTAGTTGAACCTTTGCAAGATCAGCCTCGCAAACCTTGACGACCACCCATGGGGGACGAAAAGAAAGACGAGGGAGCAGGAGATCCTATCAAACTATTGCTCGAGGAGGCCCTCGAGAAATAAAGGAATGCGATGATGGATAACTTTTCCCATATTCTTCAACGACTGCCCACTAGCGGCATTTGCATCCAACAATCACTCTGGAGGCACAAATCCTTTTAAGGTACAATTAAAATTTGACATTCCCATATTTAAGGGCCGAATAGTTGCAAACGTCATAAATAGGTGGTTGAATCTATTAGAAGGTTATTTCCCAGTTCATGACTTTTCCAATCGGGAAAATATTACTTTTGCACTCCTCAAGCTGCCCCCCATGTCAAGGACTGGTGGGAAACCTACTATGAAAACACTAGGAGAGAAACCTCTCTATTTTCTGTTGCACCTACTTGGAATTATTTTCGAGACGAAATTAAGGAACAATATTATCCCATGGGGAGCTATGAGGACAAGTACATATAATGGACTACGTTGCGGAAACAAAGGGATCAATATGTGCATGAGTTGACGAATTTGTTCCATACCCTGCACACAAAATTGGGTATTGGATATTCAAAGAAACATTTTGGTGCCGAAGTACCACAATTTTCTGCACATAAACATTCAGGAGGAAATGGAATTCTTTGACATCTCCTCACTTGGTACGACATAACGGTATGTTGCCAATATTGATTAGAAGTTCATACAGAAGAAGCAAGACTTTGGATCTGTGAATCAAAAGTGAGGGAAAGGTGCCCCCAGAATGCAAAAAAAATGATAAAGCTAAGGCAAAGTGACCCATGATAACTCGCCAAAGCCGCAAGGAAAGAAAAACACCATGAAGCCAAATAAGGACACAAGAATGTGGCGTGAGTTCCATAAGAGCTCCACTCACAACACAAGTGAGTGTTGAGCCAAGAATTCACTGGTGGCTGAACTGAAGGCTTATGAATTAGATGCATGCTCAGACTCTGAATCAGAACCGAACAAGAGGAGTGAAAAAGGGAATAAAATTATCGATGTGGAACTCAATGCCACCGTTTTCACCACAAATATCCAGAAGGTGGAACCGGAAGATCTAGAGGAGGAGGAGCACCAACCTGCTTGCTCTACTCCTTATAAATAGAAATCCCTCGACCTCGTAACCTCGGCCGAGTCCTTACCGGGCCTCACCATATTCATAGTGAGTCCCTACCGAGCCTTGACACTTATTTCCCTGGCATGCTAACTCATATATAACGTATTTACATATCTCAGGTAATTACAAAAAACTAAGCCAAGTTGCCAATAGATGAGATATTGAGTTCAACGGATAGAGAGCAGAATGTTGTTGCTTTCTAAAGGTGGTTGGTTTCTTGCCTTCTCGATCTTGCTATACCCAGCTGGAGATAGAATCCTTATTACAATAACCCACTACTGCTGGTATATCTTTTATAAATAGATAGATATGGCCCTTTTTGGGAGCTTATATAAATACCAACCACCTCAACGCCCTTTGGGACTTCTCTTCTATACAGAACACTACTGGCCCTTCGGGACTTCTATAACGAACCAAAAGAACCTCATTTCAACAGAGTTCATGAAGCGCTGGGCTTTTTGACCATAGCACACCCACAACCATACACCATTGGGTGGCTTCACCAAGGACGAGATCTCCACGTCAGCTAGTAGTGTTGCCTTCCCTAAAAAATCAAGCCCTTCATGGATGGTGTATTATGTGACATTTCCCCTCTTGATGTTTGTGATGTATTATTAGGCCAAACATAATTCTGGAAGCGACATGCTATGTATGATTCCCAAATTCGCGATTTTATTGTTACTTTGGGAAATAATTTATACAAGATACTAGAGGTAGCACCGCCTGCCTCCATCTCTTTGATTACTGCAAAAAAATGCGGTAAGCTAATTTGCAAAACTGGGAAATTTGTTTCCCTTATGATCTGCCCTCAGGGCAAGAAGAAGACAGTGGCCATGACCTCCAAACAGGGCTCCGTTGCATGACAACAACAAATGGACAAGGTCGTGGAGGAGTACTGGGACATCTTAAACTCAGCCGCAGGGGTGCCTCTGCACTATCAAGTCAATCACCCCATCGATCTGACCATAGGTGTTTCGCTTCTCAATGGAAAAATCTATCGGTGCTCTAGTTTGGAGAACGATGAAATCAAGAGGCAGATTCAGGATCTAATGCAAAAAGGACACATACGGCCGAGTTCATCACCCTGTAGAAGCCCAGTCATGTTGGTGCAAAAGAAGGATGGGACTTGGAGACTCTTTAATGACTATCAGGCGCTGAAAAGGATTATTATTCGGAATAGGTACCTGATCCCACAGATTGATGACCTTCTAGAGCAACTCAACGGTGAAAAATATTTCAGCAAGATCGACTTGAAGTCTGGGTATCACCAGGTACCAATCGAACCCTCCGATGTGTGGAAGACTGCCTTCAAAGCCAAGGAGGGCTTGTTCGAATGGTTGGTCATGTCTTTTGGGTTGACGAAATCTCCTACAAACTTCATGAGTCTAATGGACGACATCTTGCAGCCATTCACCAACTCATGTGTAGTAGTTTTATTGGATGACATCTTGATCTCCATCTAGAATTGGGAAGAGCACCTCCACCACATCCGACAGGTCCTGCAAACACTGCGGCAACACAAGTTGTGTGCCAATTTGGAGAAGTGCACTTTTGGCATGACCCAGGTTTAGTATCTGGGATACATTATTGATGAGTGGGGGGTGCATGTGGATCTAGCCAAAATCAAAGTCATTTGATATTGGCCAACCCCAATCACTCTAATAGATCTCTACAACTTTCTGGGTCTTGCTAATTTCTACCATATGGTCATGTTGAGATTGTCCCTTGAGTCAATTCACCAAGGGAGGAGTAAAAGAAAAATTCTTTTGGTATGAATCTCAACAGAAGGCATCATAGATTTGAAACATCACCTTTGCCTTGCCCCAGTTCTCACATTACCAGACTTGCAACAATCATTTGAGATCGAGAGAGATGCCTCTGAATATGCTATTGGGGTAGTTATTACTCAACAGGGGCATCCAGTGGCATATCATAGTGAGACATTGTTCGACACTGTACGAAAGTATCCCACTTATGAAAAAGAGATGTATTCCATTGTGCAGGCTTGCCGAAAATGGAAGCATTACATTTTGGGAAGGAAATGATCATCCACACAGACCATCGACCCCTACAGTTCATACAGACACAAGGGAAGTTGCATAACGATCACCATAAGAAGTGGTCCACATATATGAAACAATTTCATTTTAACATCAAGTACAATAATGGAAACACCAATAATGTTGCAAACTACCTCAGTCGACCACTGATCATGGTGCTAACCATTGTGCTCAACTCTTGTGTGGAACGAGACTTCTGATTGGACGCTTCTCTACAAGGGCGATCTAGAATTCAACCACACATACAAGACGCTCTCGGAGGGTAACCAAGTTTCAAATTTTCACCACTAGGACACACTGCTATGTCACATGGGACACCTTTGTGTTCCTTCAAGCGAGCGTGCCAAGATGATTTGGGAAGCACATTGTAGAAGTATTTCTATTGGTCTAACCTTCGACAAGATGTCAGGAAATACATTAGATACTGCACTGCTTGCACCATTTCCAAACCGACCATCAAGAAGAAATGCCTCTACACTTTGTTTCCTACCCCTAGTTGACCTTGGGAATCCATCTCCATTTATTACATGTCGAGCCTTCCTTCTACTAAGCATGGAAACTACTGTGTTTTTGTGTTCGTCGAAAAATTCTCGAAGATGGCCATTATGGCGGCCTATAAGAATAATATCACAGTAGAATCCACTGCTAAACTATTCTTTGAACAAGTGTGGGTACACTTTGGGATTCCACAGTCTATCATCTTAGATCAAGACTGCAGGTTCCTTAGCACATTTTGGTCCAGCCTCTGGTCATTGCTGGACACCAAGCTCACCAAGTCCATAGCTTTCCATCCCCAAATTGATGGCTAGACAGAGTTCATTAACAAGATGATCGTACACATTATGTGCATGTACAACTCAAAGCATCCAAACACATGGGATGAGAGCCTCCCCTATGTACAACACAACTATAAACGGGACCTCTACAACTCAACCAGCCACAACCGCTTTTAAGTGGGCTTGTGATTCCAACCATTATGTCCATTGATGTAGCCATGCCATTTGCAGCTACTCAGGCCGCTTTGTCTCATGTCCAGTTTGAAGCTAACAAGGCAAACAACTTTGTTGAGCACATTCAACACATTCACCAATAGGTTCATGACATAGTACACATAGTCAATGATAAGTACAAGCGACAACATGATCAACATTGGGTGCCACACAACTTCTAGGTGGGTGACAAAGTGTGGCTACATTTGCATAAGTTGCGCCTCGTTGGACCCCACCGCAAGCTTCGCCCACTTCGATATGGGCCATACATCATCACCAAGGCTATAGGGGAAAATTCCTTTGAGATCAATATTCCACCATTCCTTGGTATGCACCCAGTATTCAATGTGGACCGCCTTCGACCCTACTTTCCACCTCTATTGGACACATCCAACCTGGTAGAACAACTTGCACCAACAGAGTTAAACCCAGACTGCATGGACACATAGATCAGGAACACCCGTTAGCAGAGGATCCAACTATATAAAGTTGTCAAAGCAGGCTCACTCCTTCACTAGGGAAAGTGGCTCACCAGGGACCAAATTTAGTAGAAGTTTCCTCATCTCATGGAGGAACTCAACGCAATGGGGACCATTGCTTCCTAAGGGGGGAGGAATGATACAAGTGGATATTGGTGGCCATCTACCTATTCCACTTGAACCCCCACCATTTTTTCTTTCAGTTTTTTAGTTTCCTTAATTGTAGCACAATTTACAATTTTTGGTAGCTTTTCTAGCCTTGAACTTCCAAAGTTGTTTTGAGGCCCTAAATGGCGTTTTTTTGGGAAAATCAATTCCAAGAAAATATGATTCGAGAACTCAATATTCACTATTATCAATTTAAACCCTGGATAGATATTTGTAATGAGGTATCATGTGCATCAAGCAGAGTTCATATGCCAAAGTTACGACCCTGGGAAATTGATGTACCAATTTACCCCAACAGGACCCATAGTTTGGCGTTTCATCTCCTATGGTTAGGTTTTTGGATTTTTAGGGTTTTCCATTGGTTATAAATAATAAATAGGCCTTTGAGCCTAATTGTAACACATTTCAGAGTCTTGTAGCTGCCACATCTCTCCTCATAGATAAGCTACTAGCGCCCTAGCTAGTTTATTTCCATTTTGTCTGTAAGCATATTTCAATTATGTGATATTAATGAAATGAAGTCTTATTTATGCTGCTTCTATGAGTTCATGTGTATTTATTTATTTTATTGCGTTCTTTCATAAGTCCAGATCACTATAGTTGGAGACAAGATCTTAACTAGCCACAAAAAAATAAGAAAGCAAGATAAGGAATTGATAATAAATAATAATACCCTATGTGCATGAAAAATAATAACGTGAGGAAATTATGAACCAATATTCCTATTTATGATTAACATTAATAATCTTTATTATTTATTCCAAAAATATATTAATTATCTTACAATTCTTTCGAGAGAGGGAAATGAATTTGGTGTTGAGAAATCTAGTTTGCTTAATGTGGAAGTTGACTTTGCTGAGTATTGACATAGGAAGTGGAAATGTAAAACAATATCTATGGGATGATTTCTTAGGGTCTTGTTGTCTAATGTCACTCCATGATATGTGTTGACAACATCATGGATTCTCAATTGATTCGAAAGAAAATGATGAAAAGTATTATGAACTTCAAGGATAGCTTCAAACAATGAATGACGTTGAAGTAGATTGTGAATTAGTGAAGAGAGAGCACCACACTTGAACTTCCAATTTAGGAGAAAACTTTGTAATATGTGATAAACCTTGAAATTTTTAGATTGTTCTCTTGAGGTATTATCTCGAAGCAACTGGTGCTGATGAGAGAGTGTTGAGGCAATAAATCCCCTCTGTGGACAGAGGGGATCCCACTAGCCCAGATTAGGTCTAGCAACAATCAAATCACGCAAAGACGTTGGTTCCTAGTTACAAAAAAGACAAAGATCGCGATAAGTGACCTACCTCGATTCCCACGTTGTTGTTGTCGAAGAAGAAGTGAAGCCCTTCGTCCCTTGCCCGATAGATCACAGTCCTTTTGTTTGATTCGTCCAGACACCTGTACACACACAAAGAAATGATGACATACAATGTGATACTTAAAGCCTATAACCATATATCAGTAAGAGAGGATATAATTCATTGCATTTCATAAAAGAGTAAACACATGAATGGAACCAAAATCAAAGTCGCTTATATTAATGATGGAAAAAAGCGAGATTACAACCAAATGCTTTGACGTTATGATCTTCCTTTGGTTGGGCTTGCAGCGGAGTGCGTCTCAACAAAGCCTATCGGGAATTTGGACAAAGCTCTCTCTCATGGGGTTCTTCTCGGCTCTGCTTTCAATGGTTGCCAAGCTATTTTTTTCCTCCTACAGGTTCAGCTAGCTTGATAATGGAGAGTGCAAGCTTTTATAGATGGAGGAAGGGAAGTTGGGATCCCTATAATCATGGGATAGGCCCTATCTCATAGGAAGGTTCCATGAGAGGTGGAAAACCACTTCCTATACATGGAGATCTAGAGCCAAACCACTCAACTTCCTCTGATGATTCATTCTGTAGTTTGTTAGAACCAAACTTCTGCCATTTATTTTTAAAAAACATTCCTTAATGGGCTTGGCACGAGTGGGACACAGGGACAGTGCGCCAATTGGCGCGCCCTCTAGTGTGGATTTCCCCCATTGGCGCAAGGGATGAACTGACTAGTCGCACCAAGGCTAAAACATCTATTTTTAGGGTTTTCCAGAGGAAATGTTATTTAGGAGAATGTTTATCCTTAGGCAAGAGGATGTTATGAAGGTGTTTTCAGGACATGTTACTGCTCACAGGTCATGAGAATAGTCCTCCAATGTGCGGGACGAGGGATTGCAGGGACAGTGACAAAATACTATGTAACAAATACCCCCTAAAGCATGAGGTCCAAGAGAGAGGGAGGGGTGAAATGCTTTATGGGAATGTGCCCAACTGAAAATACTGCCTTTGGAAAACCTACGAAGACAAATACAACTGATATCTCAGATACATGATATGTGGTATGGGCGCAACCATCCATAATAGAGTGTAAAAAAACCGGGATCCAAGGTATGGACGTAGCCATCCAGTAAAGAAGGATCAACAAGTAGACTCAGGTATGGTCGCAGCCATCCAATCAAATGAGTCATGTAATACATGATAATAATCCACAAATAATCCGCAGCCTGGATGTATATCCAGGGTCTTGCGCTCCATCTCGACCCGAGCAGAGTACAAGTTCAAGCATGCGAATATGTGAGTTGAAGTCAAACATGCAAGGACATCATCTGATTACCAGCCAATAATGAAAGTCGTTAACAGATGTGAGAGAAACCACCAATAATGACGATGGCCCTCAAGGTACAGGAGGTATAATCCACGGAATGTGAACAGTGAGCTGGCATCGAACACTTGAAGAATCATCCGATCGAAGATCAATAATGAAAACCTTGCGTCAAAATGAGAAGAACCTGCTGTTCAGGCATGTAGGCTCCAAGGTACTTGAAGGAAGTCTCTAGACCAACTTCCTGGATAATGAGTTGAAGTCGACAGGAAGTGACCTTGATCGAAGGTGGGCCATAATGTTTCCCACATCATCAACACGAGACATAGGGACATAATGTTTGTGAATCAAGATCGACAGAGAATCAGAGGGAGGTTGAAAACTGCAGAGGCCAACTTCTCCTAAACATATCGGCGGCACGACACTGGATTTGGCAGTATTCGACATCAAAGGATCTGAGGTCATGGAGACATGGAAAAGAACAGATGAGAAGTCAAAATATATTACCCAAACCCATGGAGGCAAGCAGATAATGAGATGAGATGTCCCCAACCCAACATGAATGCAGACAAGTGTCATGTTCAAGAGCAACATACTGCCGACATGACTATAATACTGGTTCCATTTTCCCCCACCATTTCTGGCGAGTACCCCAATTATTTTTGAAAACAAGCTTGAAGGGGATAACATATGCTTGCGATATAAGTTTGTCGTTTGGACAAATCCATCCTAGTACATTTAACGAGCCCTAGGAAGGAGGAAATTGAGTAACGTCATTACGATGGTGTCTGATGTCATTAGGTTTTAACGAGTCTGACAAAGGAAGAGCTCGATGTATTTTCATGTTTAGAGAGTTTGAAAAGACAGCGGAAAAGAAAACTCCAGTAGTCCCTTTTCGTAGATAGTCCGACAGATCCAAAAAGGTAGAAAAATATGAATGAGAGAACCTCCTAGTCGCGATAGGCTAGGGTATTCATTTTTCATAAATAATCTATCCCAGCCCGAAAAAGGGGTAAACGTATACTGGGTAGATATCACTTCGCAGCCAATTTACGAGCTCAAAACGACAAGTGACTCGGCGATCTTTTCAATTTTAGAGAGTTAGAAAAGAGTTGAAAGGTGACTCCAGTAATGAATTTTTTGTGTTTTTACCGAGTCCGAAAAAGTATAAAATACAGCTCGTGTCGTCGTCTTAGTCGCACGAAAACTTGTCGCTACACAAAAAGCAAGTGTAAAACCCATTTTTCGACAAAACATAGTGAAATATTGGAAAAACAAGTCTCAAAACCTAAATTTGATTCCGAAAAGTTATAAATATGACCAAATAGTAAAAACATATTTACTTTTTACTTTTTACCTCTTGTGCAGAGCGATAGTGAGTTATTTTCCTGCGATCTTGAGGTGACGATTGTGAACGATCTAGTGCATCATTCCGAATCCCGTCTTTTCTAGGTAAGAGCCACTTCCATAAGCTATGTTTTAAGCCATATTTCATAGCTTTCCATTGTGATTTGACATCCCTGAGGGAAGGATTTGCAAATTTAGGGCTCCTAGGGTTAGCGCGGGTATGAGGCATGGACCTGCACCAATCAAGTTCTTTTTGCAAAGGGGTCGCACCGGCTGGCGCGATTGTCATCAAAACAGTCGCACCAACCGCGCAACCTCATATTCCACTCAAATGTAAAAAAAAATAAACCAATCAATTGAATTTTTGAATGCCCAAGGGGTCTTATGATGTGCTTATGACCAATTTGATGCAGGTATAAAGCCACAATGGTGATTGAATGGAAAGAAAGGGAGCATAGTGAAGAAGATGAATTGGCAATGGAGAATGAGAAATGCATGGATGCTCTTCAAAATTGCGGATTAAAGAAATTCTTCTTAACACCATGTCTCAGGGCTCAGCCCGAATTGTGACAATATTTGATAAGTATCTGGGATGAGAATGAGGAGAAGTTTAAGCTTTGAGATAAAATTCTTGAACTCAAAGTGTCCGATGTCTACTTCATCACTGGATTGTCTCACAGAGGTCCAGTTCCGATTATGATAGGTACCAAGCCTTCTGGCGAGAATATGTCGATGGTTATGGAAAGAGTGTGCCTAGGGGCACAAACAGGATCAGGTAGTGGTAAAGTTGACATTCACACTGTTCCCGATCTAGCACTCAGAGTGGTGCTACATACTATTACGTGGGCCGTGGGGTCGCAAGCACCGCACGAGGCTACTAAAACACAACTCCTTCTGGCATCAGAATGTATAAAACCAAAAATATTTGATTGGGCCATAGCCGTAACCATGAATATCAAATGAAAATTGACTAAATTTAAAAAGGAAAAACTAAAATAGTTTGGGTATGGGTCAATCTTGGTATCCTTCTTCCTAGAGAGACTCCCTATCTTCCAGGGCCAGGGGGTGATAGTCCCAGATCCACCTTTGAGAGAGCCACGGATGGCTCGATGGGCGATGTTGATGCCCAGGCCCAGGGGGCGGCCATCAAATGTCATGGTGGCCCGAGTTATTCAGATGGCTCCGGCGACAATTGATCATCGTAGAGTACTGGCCCTATGCTGGTATTGATTTCACAGGGAGACCCAGAACTTCCGCTCCTGGAAGGAGAAGACTAGGATGAGGAGCTGGGTAAGACTCTTTTTGATTTTGTGAATTTTATGATTTTTTTGTATACATGCATGTTCTAATAGCTGATCCTATATGTATGTAGATGTTGGCCCAGAGAGGCCAACCGGGATGTCACCGGTCGCGCGGAGGATTTCTCTTGCCTATGACCCTCGAGGTGAGGGGGGCAAGGGGAATGAGCTGGTTCAGAACTTAGAGGGAATCGCGCGTGGGATTCTTGATTATGCTCACCTAGCTGATGTCCCTATGGATTATTAGAGGCACACCGTAGGGTTGCCTAGTCGCCTTCATCGCTTAGTGAGGAAATTGGTGCGGGCAGTAACATGCTATCATGAGCACCATCCTGATTAGTCGCCTAGGCTTTTCATATGCATATTTTTGAGAGACATGTTATCTCTGGATGTAATTAAAACAAACATGTATAACTTTTGGATTTTTTATGATGCACATGCTGCAAACATTCGACACACACACACACACACACACACACACACATATATATTTCTGCATGGATCTTTTTCACATATGATGATGTTTTTACAAGTTGCGTAAATGTCTATCTAATACCATGTTGGCTATTGCATCTGTAAGTGTATTCATTCGTCTTGGTATATGCTGATATGTGATGTAATCAAAATTTCTCTCAAGTAAACGAATACGTAGATACAATCTGAAAATGCATGGGTTTCTAACTGAATAATGACCATTGAGCTGTAAAACCAACAGCTGTGAATCTAGGTGTACAAGTAGTGCATGAATACCAAGGTTAACAGCCTCGTTTAATAATTCCAAAACGGCACTATACTCCGCGGCGTTATTCGTAGCAGGCCCTAGACAAACACCTTGTAAATTAATCAAATCACCAGCAGGATTGTAAATTACCCAGGTTGTCGAAGACAGGTTCCTGGTACTGCAGGAGGCACCATCTACGAAACTGGCATAAGGAGTAATAGACATCTGGACAATCAGGAAGACCCAATCAGTAGAAAGACGCTTACAAAGTACACCACACCACACATGCACAAAAATGAAGAAATCACCTATGTACATACACTACACAAGAATGATTCAAGCGTAATACTTCTTCAGGTACAACCCATTTCTGGGTTGTGCCAAAGGAAGACCTTCATAATCGATCAGCTCATAGGCCCCATTTTTCAATACACGTTTAAATATATAGGGCCCATGCCACACAGGTTAGAATTTGCCTGCCCCAAGCTTATCGTGTGCTTGATCATACAAGAGGATGAGGTCCCCTTTGATAAAAGAGCATGGAGAAACCGTTTGATTGAAATGAGCTTTAGCCCACTTTTTTTGTGCCTTGATAATCAAAGCAGCCAAGCGGCGAGTTTCGTCCAATATTTCGAGATACAGGAGACGTTCTTCCTCTGGGAAAGTGTCGGGTAGTAATTCCACAGCCAACTTCAATGAAGCAATCTCACATTCAACCAAAAGAGTAGCTTCTAGGCCATACACCAACTGGAAAGGTGTGAATCTGGTTGCGCTCTTCACTGACGTTTGGTAGGCCCAAAGAGTTGAGAACAATTGGAGATTCCAATTGGATTTATGTATACCAATTGTGTTGGCAATATGATGCAGAGTGTTGTCCTTGATGGCAACCTACTTAATAAAGTTGATGAAAACCTATTTGATGAATTTGTTCTTGATGGAAACCTATTGAACTTGATGGAAACCTACTTGATGAGTTAAGGGGGAGATTGTTGGCAATGTGATACAATGTATTGACTTTGATGGAACCTGCTTGATGAAGTTGTCCTTGATGGAAATAATGTAAATCTGATGTATCTATAGATCCGTTCAGAAGTAGCAGAAGAAAGGAATTCAGAAAGTGCCAGAATAATGTTGAACAAGGTATGTCACAAGGCATACACGATTTTATTAAGGAGAAGTCGTGTATGTACGCGGAAATGAACGTGCCAAGTAGCGTATGCCAATTTGTGCTATATTTTTATAAAACCAGGGGGCATAACCATGGTATTGGCCCAAAGTATTGAGAGCTTGATTATCTATTTGATCCTGTCTAGGAATACCATCAGTGGTTGAGTGTTTTTGACTCATGGTATTGATAAAGGCCAAATCTATTTAAGGAGAAGAAAATCATAGTGCAAGTGAGTGTGCAAGTGTCTGTGCATTAATGAATACTTCACTTTGAAGTATATCTGCATGGTTGAATTCTGTTCTTAATTGATAGATCTGAATCTATGATGCCCCTATGAATATGATGAAGGTTCAAGATCTCTAGATCTAGAAATGATGAATCTCTAGGATGATCTGAAAAGAAGTGATGAAGACCTGGCACAAATCTGATGAAGAAATTGAAGAAATCTGGGTAAGATCATAGATCTGATCTGTTTTGCAAAGTTTATCTTTTATAGATCTATACACAGGTTCGTTTCATGAAAAGCGCGTGTATACACGGATCTGATTCAATAAAAGCGCGTATGGGCAGTTAGGGTTTTCTGAAAAATGCACAGATGTATACGCGGGTTCGTTTCATGAAAAGCACGTGTATATGCGGGTCTGATTAAATAAAAGCGCATATGGTATCTGAACTAATGATTTCTCAAGGTTGAATGTGTTTATGCATATCTATTCTAAAGTCTGGGTTATCTCTGATATTCTGGTTACAGTAGTTTCACTATTCTATTTGAAGCATTGGGCGAAGTATATTTGTTGATAAGTGAAGGGTTGTGTTGAAGCTGTTTGATCCAGTTTGAAAATTGATGAAACGTGGTCGGCAGTAGTGCTAAGGGTTGAAGCCTTCAATAAGGGGGTAGTAGCTCCCTTCCAGTGGTAGCTGGTAAACGAGAGTAGGGGGTAGTAGCTCCCTTCCAGGAGAGGCTGGTAAACAAGAGCAGGGGGTTTTAGCTCCCTTCCAGGAGAGGCTGGTAAATGAGAAAAGGTTGTAGCCTTCTGCAAGTGGGTGCCTGCATGCTGGTATGAGTCTGCGCCAATACATGATTGTAAGAAGTTTTCTTTATATACTAAATATTGAAGACTGAGACGACGGCAGCGGTGGTTTTCTCTCGAATTGGGTTTCCACCTTAAATCCTGGTGTTCATGTGTGTTGCTTATGTGTGGTGATTTATTCTGTTCTTACTGCACATGTTTACTAAACATTTGATGAATGAATGATGCAATGATCTAAGTTAAGAATTAAATGCATATTTAGATCTCTGAGCATACACAAGTTTACTTAAGGATATCCGCGTGTATATGCGAGTTGTGTTCATTAAAATAGCGTATGGGTTTAAAAGTAAGAAAAAGTTAAAAAGTTTTCAGTCAGCACTAAATGTTGATTCACCCCCCCCCCCCTCTCAGTATTTTTCCCAACAATTGGTATTAGAGAAGGTCCTTCTGAAAAATCTTAGCCGCTAGAAGGAAGATCAAGCAAGATGAGCAATCAAGATGGAACAGCATCTATCAAGCCTCTGCTCCTTAATGGAAGCAATTTAATCTTCTGGAAAATAAGGATGAGATCCTATCTTCAGTCTATGGGAGCAGATGTATGGGCCATTGTTTAACGAGGATATCAATATCTAGCTGCAGTACCAACAGATCTGACTGAAAAGAAGAATTATGAAACAAATGCAAAGGCAGTCAATGCTCTAACAGGAAGTCTAACTAATTCTGAATTTGTCAAAGTTATGCAGCTGAATACAGCAAAGGAGATATGGGACAAAATCATTCTAAGTTATGAAGGTGATGCAAAGGTAAAAAGTGCAAAACTTCAAACTCTCAGAATTGAATATGAAAATTTAAGAATGCATAATGATGAGAATATTGCCAGTTTCTTTCTACGTGTTGATGATGTTGTAAATCATATGAGAAATCTGGGAGAAACAATAGCCGAATCTACTTTGGTTGAGAAAATTTTAAGATCGCTAACAGCAAAATTTGAGTCAAAAGTTTCTGCTCTTGAAGAAAAACAGGATCTTCAAAATCTTACTGTGGTACAACTTCATGGCATACTAACCGCATATGAAATGAGAATAGGAGGACCATCTGAAGTCAAAGAGGCTGTCTTCAGAGCTTCCACAAAAGGGAAAGAAGTACAAGAAGCAGAAGGATCAAGATATATCTTAGAAGAAGACGAGGCAAATTTTATAAAGAAACTCCAACTTGGCACAGGACGGTTCAGAGGTAAGCTTCCTTTCAAATATTTTGAGTGTGGAAGAGTTGGTCATTATGCTGATAAGTGTCCTAAAAAAAAACACCTGCAAAAAGGAAGGAAGTAGCAAGAAGGAATAAGAATCGGTTTAACACTAGAAAAAGTTACTATACTCATGAAGACAATGATGGGTTATCTGATAGTGAGGAAGAATGTGAACAAGATCTTAGACTTCTCATGGCATTTGAATCTAGAGAAGAAAAGGATACTTTTGTGGATGCTCTAGAGGACAATGATTTTCTTGAAGAAAAAAATCAACTCAAAATACACTTAGAAGAAAGTAAAATACTCCTAGAAGAAAGGAAAATAACCATAGAGACTCTGGAAAAGCAGGTTGAAGAAGCAAAGAAACACATTGAGAAATTAGAATGTGAAGTGGTAAGTCTAAGAAAATATTTTGAGAAAGTAAAGACTCTGAATCTTAGATTTTCTAAAGGATTTGAAACCTTAGATGAGATTATCAAGGTACAAGGTTCTCCTCTTATAAAGGCAGGTCTTGGATATACCGGAGAATCTTCTCAGGCTTCAGCACCAAATTATCTAAAAGCAGCTACAGCTGGTTTACAAAATTCTGCCACTCAGCAAGGGAATAAAGAATCATTACAAGTAAAGCATGATCATCTCAATTCAAAGAACGCTAACATGAATATCTCTCAAAGAAACACCAATCAACAGGTAAATTCAAGTAGAAGATTTCATGATCGCAGAAATTTCTTCTTCAATGGACAATGTTTCTCATGTCACAATTTTGTTCATAAAGCTGTTCAATGTGTTGCATATAAAACCATCATGACTAGAGAAGCAAGAAGGAAAAGGATTGAATTTGAGAAGAATACCTATAACAACTTTTCTCCTCTTCTAAATGAAGTTGAATGTGCTTATTGCAATAACTTTGGGCATGAAGAATCTGAATGCAGGAGCAAAGTTCAGCCAAAAGAGCATTTTCCTTCAAGTTCCAAAGTATGGAAAAAGAAGGAATTACAGGTTGAAAATTGTGGCATAGAATTATTTGCAGAAGGTGAAGAAAATCAATGGTACATTGATAGTGGATGCTCAAGACACATGACAGGTGACAAAAATAAACTTCTTGCATATAGTGCTCTAGAAAAGGAAAAGAAAGTTACATTTGGAAATGATACTCCTGATGTAATTAAAGGAAAAGGGTCTGTGTTTCTAAAAGAAAAGGTGAAGGCTAATGATGTCATGTATGTGGATGGTTTAAGGAATAACCTGTTAAGTGTAAGTCAAATGTGTGATCAAGGAACTAAAGTTGTCTTTAGTTCAAAAGAATGTGTGGTTCGTGATCTTGATACAGGTAAAACAACTATAAAAGGAAAAAGAACTCCAAGTAACCTGTATGTATTGAAGAACTGCAAAGAATAATGTTACTTGAGTAAATCTTCAGAAAACTGGCTATGGCATAGAAGGTTGGGGCATCTAAGCTTCTCTCAAATCAACAAATCAAGCAGACTTAATGTTGTTCGTGGTCTTCCCAATATTACTCTACCTGAAAGTATCATATGCAAATCTTTCCAATTCGGCAAGCAGACCAGAGTGCAATTTAATGCCAAGGAAGGATCATCAAGTAGGCCTCTTGAACTCATTCATACTGACATATGTGGACCTATGAGGAAAAAGTCACCTCGTGGTGAACAATACTATATCTTATTTATTGATGATTTCTCTAGAATGTGTTGGATTGGTTGCTTAAACACAAAGATGAAGCATTTGATAAATTTCAGATCTTCAAGGCTCTGGTTGAAAATGAATTAGATCTAAAACTCAAATGTCTTAGATCTGATCGAGGAGGAGAATATACTTCAGATGAATTCCTTGAATTTTGTGAACAACATGACATAAAAAGACAGTTCTCTGTAGCTGGCACTCCACAACAAAATGGCGTAGCAGAAAGAATGAATAGAACAGTTCAACAAATGGCTAGAGCTATGCTTGATGATTTTGGAACACCTGACACATTTTGGGGAGAAGCAGCACATACAGCGGTAAACATTCTCAACAAGGCACATGTTCGTGTAAATAGTGACAAAACTCCATATGAACTCTGGTATGGTAATTCTCCATCTGTGAAGCATTTTAGAGTTTTTGGAAGTAAATTCTTTATAAAAAATAATGATGAAAAACTTGGCAAGTTTGAACCTAGAGCAGATGAAGGAATACTTCTTGGTTGCTCCTCTACGAGTAGAGCATATAAATGTTACAATAAAAGACTTCGGAAGATTGTTGAATGTATTGATGTTGTTATTGATGAGTCTCCTGCAGCCCCAAAAGAAGAAAAACAAACAACAAATGAAGACGATGGTGACTTATGTCCTTTTACATCAAATAGCAATGATATAGATAGTGATCCCAATGAAGAACCTGAAGATGATCTATCTGAAAAAGCTCCATCCAGATATGTTCAAAAGAATCATCCAAAATCTCAAATTTTGGGAGATAAGGGATCAAGTGTACAAACAAGAAGGACTCTTGTGGTATATTCTAGCTATCTGGCATTTCTATCCACTATTGAACCACACAATGTCAATCAAGCTAGCAAAGATGTATGTTGGGTTCAAGCCATGAATGAAGAGCTTGATCAAATTGAAAAGAATCACACTTGGGAATTAGTACCAAGACCTCATAACAAAAATGTCATTGGAACTAAATGGATATTCAAAAACAAGTTAAATTAGAATGGGGATGTTGTAAGAAACAAAGCTAGACTTGTTTGCAAGGGGTATACTCAACAAGAAGGTATAGACTTTGAAGAAAATTTTGCTCCTGTAGCTAGACTTGAAGCCATAAGAATGTTTCTTGCTTTTTCAAGTTTTCAACAAATCAAAGTTTATCAAATGTATGTTTCTCAATGGTGATCTAGAAGAAGAATTTTATATAGAACAACCAGAAGGCTTCATTTTGGGAAATAATGAAAATCCTGTTTGTAGACCTAAAAAGGCTCTATATGGTCTCAAACAAGCTCCAATGGCATGGTATTATCGTCTTGACAAATATCTTCATCAACAAGGATTTTCAAAGGGATCTGTTGATAGCAACTTATACACAAAAATTGAAAATGATAAACTATTGATTGTGGTTGTATATGTTGATGATATCATTTTTGGAAGTAATGAAGAATCTATGAGTTAGAAATTTGCTTCTGTTATGCATCAAGAATTTGAAATGTCTTTACTTGGGGAACTAACATTCTTTCTTGGCTTACAAGTGCATCAAACTACAGATGGCATATTCTTATCACAAGCAAAATACCTTAAGCAAATTTTGAAGAAGTATGGCATGGAAGAGTGCAAACCTATAAGTACACCAATGATAACCGGATGTAATATCAGTTCTCATGATGATTCTCCCACGGTGAATCAACCAGAATACAGATCTATGATAGGAATTCTACTTTATCTCACTGGGACTAGACCAGACATTATGCATGAAGTTGGGATTGTTTTACGATTCCAAGCTAATCCAAAATAGTCTCACCTTCAGGCTGTCAAAAGAATATTCAAATATCTACAAGGAACTCAAGACTTTGGACTATGGTATCCAAAGAATGCTAATCTCACTCTTCATGCTTACACTGATGCAGATTGGGCTGGAAATGTTGATGATCGGAAAAGCACTAGTGGTGGTGCATTCTATATGGGGCCCTGGTTAGTATCTTGGTTCAGCAAGAAGCAAAAATCTATTGCCTTATGTACAGCAGAAGCAGAATATGTGGCTGCCGCATAATGTTGCACTCAACTTCTTTGGATGATGCAAACCTTACAAGACTTTCAAATCAAATGTTCACCTCCTATCTCCATTATGTGTGATAATACAAGTGCCATCAGTATCTCAAAGAATCTTGTTATGCACTCCAAGACCAAGCACATTCCCATCAAGTATCACTTCTTACGTGAACAAGTGCTTGAACAAAAGGTGAAGTTGGAGTATGTTCCCTCCAAAGAACAAGTTTCTGATATACTGACCAAACCTCTGCCCAGGGAAGCGTTCGAATATCTCAGATAGAAGCTGGGAGTAGTCTCTGCCTTGCAGAAAATCAGAACTGCTTAAATTCAGAAGATTAAATTGGATACGCGGGTTTCCTGAAAGACAGTCGCATATATACGCGATTTTATACAAAGAAAACCGCGTATGGTTAGTTGCTGACAAATTTTACTTGGGGTCAGCATTCTTTAGCACAGCTGCAGTGCTGTTTGGTATCTCTGATGCTGTATGGTATCTCTGATGATGTTTCAGCTCTTATATTTCTGTTTCATTCTCTGATATTGGGTAAATATGCCTTGATGATTGGATGTTGAAAGTGTTCAGGTTGCACAAGCTAAGGAGGAGTTTTGGTCATATGGAAAGGATGCATTGGATGCACAGTTTCAGGGGGAGCATTAGCCTTGTTGAATGTAATGCATTGTTGGCATTATGATGATTCTGAATTATGATCTCTCCTGAGGTCTTTTTGATATTGGTTATAAAAAGTCATATGTGTAATTTGATGAAAATGCTATGACCTATGATGTAAATTGTAATATTCAGTCATGTAAAGGAAATTTGTAAACCCACTTGGTTGGGTAGTTGAGTCAAATTGTGTAAACCCACTAGGTTGGGTACATGAGTCATATATGTAAATCCACTTGTTGGATCTTTAATGTAAGTATGAGTCCTTGGGTATAGAGTCATGTACTTCATTGAAAAATATGTTTGAAGATTCAGCATGAACTCAGGGGGAGCATGGTAACTTCAGTGCACATTAGATCTACAGCGCTCTTCTTTCTACATAAGAAGAAAAACCTTGTTTTGGTTTTGATCTGCCCTTTGCCCTTGATGTCAAAGGGGGGGAGTAGTATCATGGTGTTTATCATGGTGTTTGACTTGTTTATCATGGTGTTTGAATAGGGGGAGAATATCATGGTGCTTGCATAATGATTATAATCAATTTATCTATCTGTTGCGATGATCAAACACCATCATGGTTGCCATCAAGTCCAAAGGGGGAGATTGTTGGCAATATGATGCAGAGTGTTGTCCTTGATGGCAAACTACTTGATAAAGTTGATGAAAACCTATTTGATGAAGTTTTTCTTGATGGAAACCTATTGAAATTGATGGAAACCTACTTGATGAGTTAAGGGGGAGATTGTTGGCAATGTGATACAATGTATTGACTTTGATGGAACCTTCTTGATGAAGTTGTCCTTGATGGAAATGATGTAAATCTGATGTATCTACAGATTCGTTCAGAAGTATTAGAAGAAAGAAATTTAGAAAGTGCCATAATAATGTTGAACAAGGTATGTCACAAGGCATACATGTTTTTATTAAGGAGAAGTCGTGTATGTACGCGGAAATGAACGTGCCAAGTCGCGTATGCCAATTTGCGCTCTATTTTTATAAAACCAGGGGGAATTACCATGGTATTGGCCCAAAGTATTGAGTGCTTGATTATCTATTTGATCTCGTCCAGGAATACCATCAGTGGTTGAGTGGTTTTGACTCATGGTATTGATAAAGGCCAAATCTATTTAAGGAAAAGAAAATCATAGTGCAATGTGGTGTGCAAGTGTTTGGGCATTAATGAATACTTCACTCTGAAGTATATCTGCATGGTTGAACTCTGTTCTTAATTGATATATTTGAATCTATGATGCACCTATGAATATGATGAAGGTTCAAGATCTCCAGATCTAGAAATGATGAATCTCTAGGATGATCTGAAAAGAAGTGATGAAGACCTGGCACAAATCTGATGAAGAAATTGAAGAAATCTGGGTAAGTTCATAGATCTGATCTGTTCTGCAAATTTTATCTTTTATAGATCTATACACAGGTTCGTTTCATGAAAAGCGCGTGTATACGCGGATCTGATTCAATAAAAGCGCGTATGGGCAGTTAGGGTTTTCTGAAAAATGCACAAATGTATACGCGGGTTCGTTTCATGAAAAGCGTGTGTATACGCGGGTCTGATTAAATAAAAGTGCGTATGGTATCTGAAATAATGATTGCTCAAGGTTGAATGTGTTTATGCATATCTATTCTGAAGTCCGGGTTATCTCTGCTATTCTGGTTACAGTGGTTTCACTGTTCTGTTTGAAGCATTGGGCGAAGTATATTTGTTGATAAGTGAAGGGTTGTGTTGAAGCTGTTTGATCCAGTTTGAAAATTGATGAAACGTGGTCGGCAGTAGTGCTGAGGGTTGAAGCCTTCAGTAAGGGGGTAGTAGCTCCCTTCCAGTGGTAGCTGGTAAACGAGAGCAGGGGTAGTAGCTCCCTTCCAGGAGAGGTTCGTAAACGAGAGCAGGGGGTTGTAGCTCCCTTCCAGGAGAGGTTGGTAAACGAGAGAAGGTTGTACCCTTCTGTAGGTGGGTGCTTGCATGCTGGTATTATTCTGCACCAGTACATAATTGTAAGAAGTTTTCTTTATATAATAAATATTGAGGACTGAGACGACGACAGCGGTGGTTTTCTCCCGAATTGGGTTTCCACCTTAAATCCTGGAGTTCATGTATGTTGCTTATGTGTGGTGATTTATTATGTTCTTACTGCACCTATTTACTGCATACTAAACATCTGATGAATGAATGATGCAATGATCTAAGTTAAGAATTAAATTCATATTTAGATCTCTGAGCATACGCGAGTTTACTTAAGGATATCCGCGTGTATACGCGAGTTGTGTTCATTAAAGTAGCGTATGGGTTTAAAAGAAAGAAAAAGTTAAAAAGTTTTCTGTCAGCACTAAATACTGATTCACCCCCCCTCTCAGTATTTTTCCCAACAAATTGTTCATTGAAGCATCGTGAAAGGCTTCAACCTGGCGATTTTCCTGGGGGTAATATGGTGTCGAGTTGTCATGACGCAAGCCCAACTTCGATGTCAGCTCTGCCATCATGTAGTCCTAAAAATGAGTGCCATGATCGGTGATGATGGCTTGAGGAACACTGATCCGTGTGATCACATGGTTGAAAATGAATTGAGCAGTTGTCTTACCGTCTGCGGCCAATGTAGGCATCGCTTCGACCCACTTGGTGAAATAGTCCACGGCAACGATGATATAAGCATGCCCCCTGGCCGAGTGAGGGTTACATGTCATAAATCAATGCCCCATTTGGCAAAAGGGCCTACGGTAATAACAGGATGTAAAGGGAGGTGTGGCGCATGCATCTTGCGTTGAAAAATATGGGATGCATGACATTTCCGCACTACAACAATGCAATATTTAAATATAGACGGCCAGAAATAGCCCGCACGCAAAATCTTCTGGGTAGTAGCATAACCAGACATGTGACTACCACATGTGCCACTGTGACAATCATTCAGGACTTTCTCAACCTCCTCTAAGGTCAAACATCTGCAGAGCACAAAATTGACTCCGACACGAAATAAGGTATCTCCGACATTGTGATATGGTTGTGATTGATGCTGAATGCGACGTCGAGCATCCTTTATCAACTCGGACCGGAAGGTGGATGTCTGAAGGTACACGATGATATCACCATACCATGGATCGAGAGTTCTAATTAGAAAGAGCGTTTCATCCGGGATATGATCCTCGGGTTGAGATGGAACAGAGTCAGTAGGGAGAGAGCAAATGAGATAAGAAAAAACTAGTGACTTCTTTGATTTGGCAGTGGTGAACTCCAAATCAAACTCTTGAAGGATCACAATCCATTTCGAGTACTTTCCCCCCAGCATTTGTCGAGACAAAATTTAAGTCATGGGGTTGCAGTCAGAAATCACGGTTACTATGCGTAACAGGATGTAATGGTGAAACCACTGAACGGCCTGGACCACGGCAAGCGCCAACTTCTCGACATGGGAATAACATGTTTTAGTGTCGAGGAGATTCCGAGATAGGTAATAAACCACATGTTCGTTACTGGCATCGTCATCTTGTACCAGAACCATGGCAGTTGTGCTGAAGGCGGCAGCCAAATAGAGGGTAAAGTCGCGATGATAGTTGGGAGGACGTATTAATGGAGCGTTGACGAGAAATGTCTTAAAGTTGTCGAAATATTGCTAAGAAATCTCGTCCCAATGGAAGGGAACGTCTTGCTTTAGAAGTCGCATAAACCCTTTGGCCACCTCTGCATAGTTCGGGATAAAGAAACGTAAGAAATTCGCTTTCCCCTGAATACTCTGAAGTTGATGTAATGAGGAGGGGGAGGGGAGATTAACAATAGCCTCGACCTTGAGAGGGTCAAGGTGAATTCTGTCTTTAGAGACAATGAACCCCAAAAGACAGCCAGAATCAACGCAGAAGACACACTTGTGAGGATTAAGCCTGATGTTGTAACGTCTGCAACGGAGAAAAATTTGGCGGAGATGTTCGGGATGGTCTTCACGCAGAGCTAAATGAGTTGGCAGGTCATCCAAATACGACTAAACAATATGGTGTATGTCGTGAAGGCATAGGACATGGCATGCTAGAAGGTGGCTCCAACATTTTTCAAGCTGAACGGGAGCTTCTTATAGGCGAATGTGCCCCATGGACAGATGAAGGCAGTCTTATGTTGATCGGATGGTAAAATATTAATTTGATTATAACCCGAAAAGTCGTCCATAAGGGAATAGATCTCACTCCCCACACAATCATCAATGATCTAATCGATAAAGGGGGTGGGGTAGTTGTCCTTAGGGAAAGCCCGATTGACATCTCTATAGTCAACACAGACCCGAATTGTACCCTGCTTCTTATCCACAAGGACAATATTGGAAACCCACTCTATCAGAGGGATCAGATATATGAAGCCCGCTTTAAGAAGTTTCTAAACTTCAGCCTTTATAGCAGTGACTTTTCGTGGATGCACTGGATGTAGATGCTGGCACATAGGCTTCACACCGGGGTAGGTGGGAATTTCGTGCAAAATGATACTTGGATCGATCCCAGGCATCTCTTCATAGGACCATGCAAAAACATCTCGGAATTTGTGGAAAAGGCTAGTGTATACTTGAATCTCATTGGGAGAACAAGTAACCCCCACATGGATGTTTTCAATGACCCCTTGTTTGACAAAGATTTCGATAGGCATCGTTTGGGTGATATTACTCAGGTTTCCTTCTGAAAATACTTCATGAGTCAATATCGGCGTTTGGAGAGGCGGGGAGGGAACCTGAGATGAAAAGCGCTTGAGACAATTAGACATTGCCCCAGGCTAGGCATTAAAGAGGAACGATGATGTTCATCGCTCCACGACAGATCTTCAAGAGACATCGTATCCACGATGGCTTCGTCAGATGGAAAAAATTCTCTCAAAGGATCGGGCGAATTTGCATCGCCGAGCCAAGGGGATTGGGAATAAACGTCAACAGCCATGCTCAAAGGAGCATTGCCAGCAGGAGGAGAATCTGATGCGGTAACGATCTCACAATAATTGATTTCAACTGGGGTCAGAGGCATCGATTTTCCAAAAGAGGGGACCTGTTCAGGAGAAGGGATGATCCATGGGTCATCCGACCTAGAGACCATATTGACCTGAACAGTGTATGGTGTTGGAAGGGGAAAAATACCCATGAGAACAAGGTCCTTGAAAATACCAAGTCCTACACTATCAGGGGGATTAGAGATTCTATCCACATATGGTACGTTGTTCTCGAAGGATGAGGTGAAGAAAGACAACTGATCGACAGTAATAATCTTGCCCTCATGCGGAAATTTCAAAAGCCGAAAGAGGGTGGACAGAACGCATAGCATGGCGTGGGTCCAGCTGTGACCAAGTAGAAGATTTTAGTTGAGTTTGGCATCAACCACTTCCACTTTGACGTTGACTGTCTTACCTTGTAATGTAATCAGTAGACTCGCGAGAACACCCAAGGGTTTTGATTCCCTTCCATCGAATGCCTCAAGGGAATTAGGAGATGAGGTAAGGGATGGAGAGCCAATGGCCTTCCAGCAGGTGGATGACATAACATAGGTAGAGGCACCTTCGTCCACAATGGCTCTGTGAATGTTGAGGCTGTTGATACCGACTTGTATGACTAGCGCGATCTGATGGAGAAGTCGGGGGAAAAAATTCTCTAGATCGAAGGAGAGAAGGCTAGAATCGGCAGGATCAATTCCACTGATTGCAGACAACAACACATTTCGTTGGGATGGAAAACTCTGAAGAACTTCCAATGCGGACATCGCGGAAGGCGCCTGTGCCAAATCCTCAACAATGCTGTAACGCTGAGCGACACAGGTGTTTGGATTATAGGAAGATTTTTCGGAGAACACCTTTGGAAGGTGGTCGTACAACAGGTTTAGCGCTGGGCTTCTCAATTTCAAGAGGACTAGTGGTAGGTGGGGGAGGAGGGCCATCAACGACTTCCTTTCCAGCTGCCTGACATGGTTTGGCATAATCCTTCGATCGAGTGGCAATAGAAATAGGTGCAACACCATTCATCATGAAAACTTGAGACCCAAACCGTGCAGAAGGTGAAGGCTGCTCGAGCATCTGGGTCTGCTGAGATGGAAACGATTCCTTGAGAACTGCCAGAGTCCCCTTAGAGCCCTTCAGAAGTTTACTAACCTCGGATCGTCGAGGAAAATCTTTGGTGTAGTGGTCTTCATCGCATATCAGGCAAGGGTACTTCGGTTTACGTTGCGAACCATCCTCAGCACGTGGTTTGGACGATTATGGTTTCGGGGCATTGGATTTGGCTTTTCCTTTGCCCTTCTTCTTCCCTTTGGAAGTATTATCTGCAGGATTAGCCTGAACGGCATTGACCTCTGCGGTCTTACCAGAATATGGGGTAGCGGGGGGAGAAAAATTATTGGAAGAATTCGCTTTATGCTTCCCATTTGAAGACTTACGAGAAGTCTGAGAGACAGAACCAATAACACCATCTACTGACAGAGTAGTCGACGCTTTAGAGGTCCTTGGGCGCGGGGCATCAGTTAAGATTTCTTACAACGTGTTGGATTGAGAGTACACTAAATCAAGGTACTAGGCATGAGCAATGGCTTGTTCCTTGGTTACACATGCCCCCATAGCAATGTCCTGTGCAATATTGTTGACAAAGGAGGTAGTGAACCAATGAGTTAGAAGCTGATCAGGAATGTCAAACTTGATCAGACGACGACAACATCTCCACTCGTGAATGTGATCTGAAATATGAGTGGCTTTGTCCTGTTTTAAAGATGTCAAGAGATGCGTCCCAGCTTCATAATGAATCGGTAACTAGAAATGTGTCAGGAACGCCATGGCTAGAGTATTGGAATCCTGAAAAATGCCACGGGGCAGATCTATGTACCATTTAACGGCAGCACCGATAAGAGTGCGCCGAAAAATATGTAGACGAATTGAGTCATCTATCCAAGAGTTTGAAGAACACCATAAGTGGTATGTCATGACATGTGCTTGGGGGTCTTCACCAGATTTACCCTCAAACTTAGGACAGTCACCGGGAATCTTCGTTGGAATCGGAGGCCAATATGGATTATGAAGAATCAGTTCATTGGCCAACTTGGATATGTCCGGTAACTCCAACGTGGTGAGAAAAGGTAACTAAGGATTAAAAGGCATGCCAGGTCCTCGATAAGGACCTGTACATGTACTCCATCCTGGTTGAGCATAACTCTGCCCCCACTGGTTCTGTCCTGGAGGATTCTGACCATAGGGGGTATAAGCTGGATAATGAGGTTGATATGGCGGATGATAACCAGGATAAGGGGGTTAATAAATAGGGTAATGATTCTGATTATACGTGGGCCCCATTTGAGCAGTATATGGATTCTGCTGCGGAATATAGGTATAGCCTGGCTGTTGAGAGTAATAACTAGAACCTTGGGGCGGATTGTAAATGGGTCAAGATTGACCTTGAAAGTTATAACCGCCTTGGGGTCGAACGAGCTGCTAATAATTGGGACCCTGCTGAGCCTAATAAGTCGGGCGCATAGATGGATTTGGTTGTGCCATAGAATAGACTGGCTACTGAGCAGGGTTAACAAGTTGTGCAAGTTGTCCTGGTTGAACAGTTTGACTTGGCTGTGCAGGTTTCCTTGGTTGGATAGGGTGGCCTGGCTGAACAGGTTGTCCTGGTTGAACAGGTTGACCTGGATGATGGAGGACACCAAGTTTCCCTGGTTGAGCAGGTTGGCCTGATGGCGGAAGAGGGCCAAGTTGCACCTAATGACCAGGTTGACCCGTGACGGGAACATAAGATGGCCCTGGTTGTGAAACATTTTGACCAATCGAAAAGTGAGGTTGCTGGGGTTGCACCAAAGGTTGAGAAGGATGGGTTTTCCCCCCAGGACCGTAAGGTGGTCCTGGTTGATACCCCAATTTCCCTTCTGGTCCTTGAGGTTGCCCTGGTTGGACCACAGGGTGAGGCTACAAAGGTTGACCTTGAGGGTTGTAAGACTTCCCTTGCGGACCGTAAAACAATCCTTGTTGGCCCGAAGGTTGTCCCTGTAAGGGTTGTCCTTGCAGGTCGTATAGATAACCAGGTTGGGCCAAAGGTTGTCCCTGGAAGGGTTGTCCTTGTGGGCTAGAAGCATATCCTTGCTGAAACAATGGTTTTCCCTGTAAGGGTTTCCCTTTTTTATTAGAAGGTTTCCCAGCTTGGGCAGATAGAAAACTGTTAATGTACTGATAAGCCTCAGGAGCAGGAAAACGAAGGGGGTTGCCATGCTCATCATATCGATATGGAAATACGTAAATCGGGGCACCATCCGGTCCATAATGGGAAAAGTAAGGACGATTAAGGTCCTGAGAGGATGGACCAACCTCGGAGTTCGACGGCTGTAAAGGAAACCGATACTCCTCAGGAGAAATATTCTCAGGAATGGCAGAAGCTATGTACATGTCTTCAGGAATTGACAAGATCCTGGTTGACTACGTAGTGACAATAGGCATAGACACAGCCATGCAGACAGAGGTCTAACAGGTGCTGATGTGACAAAAGGAGATGCCGTGAGAGGTGTCGATGGCGACATCCCTAACGATGGAATAGTTGGCCTCGTGGATGGTAACAACGGCCATGACTTGACTTAAAGACCTATATCTAGCTGGGAGCGTAGGACTAGACGAAGACATAATAGAATATTTGGGGATGTCTTTGGGAAAAAGCTGATAATCTTTACCAGAAGTAGGAATTCCCTCACTAGGAGAAGGACTGGATGAGTCCATTTCTGACCCTGCCGTGAGATCTTGTAAAAGACGATGGGAACTAGGAGGTATGAAAATAGCCAAAAAGGGTGATCCTGATGTAAGAGGAGGGAAATGTTCCCCTACTCCAAACCCAAACCAAGCGTTGGACAAGGGCAAATTGAAGTCAACTGGTCCTCCAAAGGGAAGTTCCGATATAACCGGTCCCTCATCGGGAAACTCGGATACAATGGGTTGTTGATACTCAATAGAGGACTGGGAGACCTTTGATGAATCTTCTGTGTAAGTACTACCAGTAGATGAAACTGACGGTTCCACCACTGTGACTATAGAAAAAAATGGGAAGAGATTGCAAAACAAAGACACTCGGGAAAAAACCGAGGCAAACAAAAACAGGCCGAAAAATCAATCTCTAAATGGGCGTGTGATTGTAGGTGATTAATTTTACCACATTGAAATTGGAAATTTTACTGTTTCATGTTTTAAGAGTCTAGAAACAAGTAAAATATGACTCTATCACTTTCAGTTTGGAAACGAGCATGAAAGGACAAGCGCTTGATGATCTTTTCAAATTTAATGAGTCAGTAAAGATCAAAATGACTGCTCCGGTAATCTAGGTGAATGGGTGTACCAGATATCTGTGAACTGCCAGATACACCTTGGTAAAAATGAAAGATAAATCAAACAAGGACTTGACGTACGTGCAAGTAATCTCCCCGAATGCTGTGTCCGGTGTATCATGGGTAAAAGGCAGAAGACTCAACTTCCTACAGATAAAGGATTGCAACCTAATGGGGTCTCCCTTTATATATGCGACGGTACAGGGAGCACAAGTCCGTAATAGCGCTGTATGTAACCAGATGGTGAGCGACAACTGCTAGGCTTAAAGACGTCGGAACATGTCTCTACCTTAGACTACTAGATATTCTGTTAATGCTTCAATGTTGCCTTAGGTTAATTCAGTAAATTTTAAAGTTTATCTTCAATTTACGTTTCAATTTCAGGCCCTATCGAATGTTGGATCTCATAAAACCTCTAAATGCACACTACATACCACAAAATATCACTTTGTTGAATGAAGAGCTATCTACGGGAGAGTTGAGAGCTTTTCAAATAACAAAAAAATGAGCACAACAACATCCACTACTATCTCTAATGCAAGCTAATGAAACTAAAAAACTTCTCGCTAGAGTTATATAACACTAATAATGTGAAAGAGCTTTCAATTTTCACGATGTCAAACCAAATAAAAAAGATCTTGTTTTTGTATTTTTTCAACCTATAAGAGCAAATGCACTAAATGAATGAAAAAACTAATAAAAACATCAATTCGAGGAATGACAAGGAGAGAGTTAAAAAAAACAAGTTCACTCAATCCAAACGCATACAAGAAAGACTCAAACTAATGATGAAATCCTTTAGAGCAAAGAAGAATCTCGAAGAAGACTCACAAACCGTGTAATCTAGGCTTGAAGCAACACAAAGCGAAACTGAATGAAAGAGAAAAAAATCACTCAAATAATGCAATGATACAATGGAATCCAGCAGAATGAACGCAAAGGAGCAAAAACGAAGTCGACCAGGAAAGCAAGGACCCAAAACTCCCATGGGAGGCTCAGCGCACTGAAGCACCTAGAAGCCCTAGGGCTAGAATGAAAAACTAATAGTAAAGGGAAAAAAACCAGAGGAAAAGGGCCAAACACAGTCAAAAATGCCTCCAAGGCACTCAATCAACCAGAAAAAAGACACCAGGACCAAAACTCAAACTCAGAGAGCCCAAAAACAAGAAAACCCTAACACAAAACAGGGTTGGCGCGACTGTTTGGCTGTAATCTGCGCCAAAACAACATTGGCACGGGGGCCTATCTAGAAAAAAATGCTAGTTGGCACGACTTTCAGGAGCTAAACCATGCCAATTGAGATTACTATGGGAAAAATATGAAAAAGGACAAACAGAGACTGGATCTGGTCTTCTAGGGGCTGAACAGGTGTTTGACACTAAGGGAGGTGAACCAGAAGAGGAAATAAATCAATCAAAATCCAAAGAAACAACCCAAACGGAAAGAGGACTAACTCCCAAAGATCCCCAATGGAGTCGCCAAATTGTTGAGAAGGTAAATCCCCTCTGCGGACAGAGGCGATCCCACTAGCCCAGATCAGGTCTAGCAATAATCAAATCACGCAAAGACGTTGGTTACTAGTTACAAGAAAGACAAAAATCGTGATAAGTGACCTACCTCGAATCCCACACTATTGTTGTTGAAGAAGAAGCGAAGCTCTTAGTCCCTTGCCAGAAAGATCACAGTCCTTATTTTTTAATCATCCGGACACCTGTACACACACAAAGAAATGATGACATACAACATGATACTTAAAGCCTGTAACCATATATCAGTCAGAGAGGATATAATTCATTGCATTTCATAAAAGAGTAAACACATGAATGGAACCAAAATCAGAGTCACTTATATTAATGATGACAAAAAGGGAGATTACAACCAAATGCTCTGACGCTATGATCTTCCTTTGGTGGGGCTTGCAGTGGAGCGCGTCTCAACGAAGCTTGTTGGGAATTTGGACAAAGCTCTCTCTCACAGGGTTTTTCTTGGTTCTACTTTCAATGGTTGCTCGGCTATAGTTTTCCTCCTACAGGTTTAGCTAGCTTTCTAATGGAGAGTGCAAGCTTTTATAGATGGAGGAAGGGAATTTGGGATCCCTATAATCATGGGATAGGCCCTATCTCATAGGAAGGTTCCATGAGAGGTGGAAAACCACTTCCTATACATGGAGATAAGAAGCCAAACCACTCAAATTCCTCTGATGATTCATTCTGGAGTTTGTTAGAACCAAACTTCCACCATTTAGTTTTAGAAAACATTACTTAATGGGCTTTGCGTGAGTGGGACACAGGGACAGTGCGCCAATTGGCGCGCCCTCTAGTGTGGATTTCCCCCATTAGCGTGAGGGATGAACTGACTAGTCACGCCAAGGCTAAAACATCTATTTTTAGGGTTTTCTAGAGGAAATGTTCTTCAGGAGAATATTTATCCTTAGGCAAGAGGATGTTATGCAGGTGTTTTCAGGACATGTTACTGCTCACAGGTCATGGGAATAGTCCTCCAATGTGTGGGATGAGGGATTGCAGGGACAGTGACAAAATACTGTGTAACAGAGAGAAATGAAAGTGTTTAAGGTGGAGGTAAAGAAGAGTCCTCTAAAACTATTGAATGAACCCGGAATTGCAAATCTTAAGTAAATGATGTTGTGGATAATGTTGTTATATAGAGATTAAAGAATTATTTTTAACTATAGGACCGACTTAATGTGGTAGTTCAATCATACTATGAATAAGATACTTAGTTTTATCTTTATGTAGTAGATATGATCCAGATTGGATCATCATATTGTTTTTCATCCATACTGATGCTTTCAAAGTGGAAAAATTGGAGGAATAAGGTCACAAGACCATTTTCATAGGTGGGTCCTAGTTTGGTGAATTGGGGTATGAAGCCATCCAAAAGTAGTTTGAAGCATTAAATGAAGTTTTTGGGTAGTAAAAGTTTGTTGCTTAAGTGAAACACATTTAAGTTCTATTCTAGACAAAAATTTATTTCCAATGACCGAAGAATCACCTCAATTGGAGTCCATATGCAAAAGTTATGCCACTCAAAATTTGACCTTCCTATTTTGACCACCATAATTCGAGAGGATGCCACGCCAGTCCCAATTACTCATGGAAAAGGAAATATACACATGATCAATATGAAGAATACTGAAATATTTAATATTACAATAGTTAAGAGTTGAATGAGTCAAACCTAACTAGTAGTAGGTTATAGGGTTGTGTTATATCTGGTCCATTAAGAGGAAAAGGGGTTACATTCTATTTGAGTGAATTTTATTCTATAGATGAGTAGAGTAACTGAGAATGGGTATGGAGAGAGAAAAAATAGAGGATTTTTGCATTAGGCCATGAGCCATAGTTCTCTCTTCTTTGTACTTGCATCCGTTTTTCATTTAGAGAAAGAGAGAAAACAACCTCACCTTCCATCTAGTTTTTCTCTCAAAAGGGTCTCAAGTTATATCTTTAGTCAATTTTGGTTCGTGAGTTTTATTTTGTTGTTCTCTATTTTTTACATAATTATAATTTTCATGTATACCTAATAAATAATAATTAAAATATCTAAAATCTAAGGAGAAATAAACCCTCACAGTGTAGATTTCATATTTTATAATATATTTTAGTAGATATGTTGTGTCATACTATCTAGTGCAATGTCCATGGAAGTTTATGGATCATATTGGTATTATAGAAAGTTTTTTTTGGTATATTGTGGGGAATTGTAAGTGGATCCATGTTGGGAATTTGTGAATAAACCTTAAGATCCTGCAGAGGATAGGTTTGCACAATTGGAAGTAGAAGTTGCAAGTATAAGTCATAATGTGATGCTCATCATGGTGGCCTTGATCAATAAGTTGAGGCTATTCAATGAAGATGGAGGTTCTAATGAACAGGTTATATTTAAGGGGAAATCGAGATATCAAGAAGAACCAAATAGGGATTTTAGGAAAGAACTTGAAAAGGATTAACCCAGTTCAAGTGCCATGAATCATTCACAGTTCCTATTAATTATGGAAACAAAGGTAAAAATCAGGCCATATCAAGGTGAGATTGATGCTTTGAAGTTAAGTCACTGGTTACCAAAATTATAAGTTGATTTTAGTGTTCATTATATAGAGGAAGAAAAAAATATTCGTTTACTCAACTAAAATTAGAGGTACATGCCTTGACTTGGTGGGAAATTCACACACAAACATTGTGGTTGGAGGGAAATCCTCTAGTGACTAAGGGGAGGATTTCAAAACCATCATAACGTGACAATTTTACCATATTGGGTATGTAGAGGGCTAGTGGATCCCATGGAATTACTTCAAGAAGAAGCAGGGGAAATGTGTACATGAGTACACAACACAATTTAGAAATATGCCCAAAGAACTCGAACACACTCCTCAAGGGACCTACATAACCCTCTATAGAAGTACATGAAGTTGTTCAAGCCCAAATCGGTGAATGAGGCTTGTGTATAAGCACAATATTTGGAGAACACAAGCCAAAAGAAAGGGAAATCAAGTGGGTCAAAGAATAAAGATAACCAGGAAGCTACCAAATAGGGGGAGAAGAAGTGGAGAGGGGGAAAATATATAAAGAATTTTTTTTTGGTTTTTAAGCTCTTTTGTTTATCAGTTATTGAAGAGCTTCCCAGATTATCCACAATATTAAGGAACATTTGTCGAAGTTTCGAATCCCAATGAGGATCCATCTTCTGAAGATGTATCCCTGTTGGGATTCGAAACGGCGAAAAATGTTCCTTAATACTGTGGATAATCTAGGAAGCTCTTCAATAATATATAAAGACATCAGGCACAACATACCTATGCAAAGATCCTAGAAACCACTGGAACCATTGTAACATTGACGTTCATATAAGTGTTGGAAGTGGCATCCAAATCTCAACTTGAAGAACAAAAAGAAAGATGCAATGAAGAAGAAATTCATGACCACTAATTCAAGAAACCAATTGAAATTAGCTAGAACGTGGATGAGAAGAATGTTTATACATCAGTGCAAAAGGAGGTGAATTTGAGTAGCCTTCAACAATAGGAAGAGAACTAAAAGACTAGACTCTTCCATATAAAGGTACATGTCAAGAAGACAAATATTGATGCTTTTTTCGACTTAGGATCATAGGAAAATATCATTGAAACAAATCCAGTAAAAAAATTGGGATTATATGTTCATTATCATCCAAGCCTATATCCATTGAGATGAGTAAAAAAGGATGCAAATATAAAGGTAAACAAACAACACAAAATTATATTTGTTGTCAATGTTGATTTTATTGATAAAGTAGGACTAGATGTAGTTCCCATTGATGTATGTGTAGTGGTGTTTGGAAGTCCTTATATGTACATTCAGGATACAGTCTTCACATGGAGAGCAACCAGTACCACCTCATCAAGGATGTAAAATCCTTCACCATCAACGCGCATAAGGGAAAGTATAAAATTTTGATAGTAAGTGCCAATAAGACAAAAAAACAATAAATTATATCAAGAAGTATGTTTTAGTATTTTTAAGAGAAAATTAGTTTTTAGAAGAGTCAGTGAGAGGAAATTAATCCTATAGGGGTGTACCAAGAAACAAAATCAACAATTAGAAGAGTTTCTATATGCATATATGGATGTGTTCTAGGAGCATAGAAGGATACCTCGTAAGAGGGAAGTGGAGTATGATATCCAATTACTGTCAATCTCCCCATTGTCAAACTTTGGGTTGTATATGAAACCTAGTTATAGAAGCAACAACTACTAGAATAGGGTGTCATTTGACCAAGTACCTCACCATGTGGGTCACCCATAATCATTGTGCCAAAGAAGGATGGGATTTGGAAGATGTGTATTGATTACAAAAAATTAACCAAAATTATGCTCAAGAATAGGTATCCCATTCCCTGGATAGATGAGCTGTTATATTAGTTGCAACAAGAAAAATACTTCACCAAGTTGGGTTTAAATTTTGGATATCACTAGGTTCGAGCCATAAAAGAAGATACTTGAAAGACCACCTTAAAAACTACACATGGTTTGTATAAGTGGTTAGTGATGTTGTTTTTCCTATGTAATGCACCAACTATGTTTATGAGGTGAATGAATGCTATAATACACACATTTATAGTTTCATTTGATATTATCCATTCAGATGATGTACTGGTATATAGTGCCACTTGGGAGGAGCACATATAACATTTGACACAGGTGCTAGAGACATTAAAGAAGCATTTATTGCTAGAAAATCTCAAGGAGTGTGAGTTTTCATAGTAGTCTTTGGTGTATTTGGTGTATGTGATAGGTGGAGGAGAGCTAAAGATAGATCCTACCAATATGGAGGCCATAAGGAAGTTTCCAATGCCTACTAATGTATCTAAAATCATGAGTTTCATTGGGATAGCACAATACTTGAGGAAATCCATAGACTTTTTTCAACAGTAGTAACACCACTACACACTATAATAGTGAGTGGAAAGAGTTTCCAATTGGGAAAGGGTCAATAGAGGGCCTTTTAAGAGTTAAAGAAAAAAATCAATCAACTGTCAGTTTTGGAATTACCAAACTTGTATAAGCCTTTAAAAGTGGAGGTAGATGTGAGTAGGTATGCTATGGGAATGGTATTGGTGAAGGGATGAAGGCTTGTATGCTACCATTCTAAATTATTTCATGGGGTGGTTCTTAACTACCCTACCTAAAACAAGGAGGTTTGTGCCCTGGTGAAAGTTGTGAACAAGTGGAAACACTATTTGATGGGAAATGTGACATTAATCCACACAGGTCACCAAACACTGCAATACTTGCAGGCCCAAAGTAAGATACAATACATAAAGTATTACAAGTGGATGGGGTTTGTAGAAAATTTTCATTTAGTGATAAAGTATAATAATTACAACATAAACAAGTTTGTGGACGTGATTACAAGGCACCCACATCAAAGATCACAACTTTGGGAACTCTTATGCACATGGATCCATTCACCCTTGATGCATATAGAGAGCCATATTCAGTGGATGAGGAAGTCAAGGAGGTGTTTCAAAAATTGCAGAGCCAAATTCATGTGCATGATGGTGATAGCATATTTGACTACCATATTTAAGAAGCATTACTCTACATGTTAGATAAGTAATGTGTTACTAAAGGTGAGCGACTACAACTGATTAGAGAGGCTCACGCTTCCAAGGTTGTAGGGAACTTTGTTGTGGGGAAGATAATGGCCAAATTTTAGAGTTATATTTATTGGCCCAATAAGTAAGAACATTTAGCTAGGTTCATAAGAGGATGCAGGCTTTGTTGTACTAGTAAGCCTAGTAACAAGAATCAAGGTTTATATAATCCCTTGCCTATACCCACCCATTCTTGGGGAAGCATTTTCATGGACTTTATGGGAGGTTTACCAACAAAAATGAAGGTACATGACTAATTTTTCATGGTAGTTGATAGGTTCAATAAGATGTGTGTTCTAATGCCCTGTAAAAATACCTTTAACTAACAAGAAGCAATGAACTTGTTCTTTGAACAAGTTTGGGTGCACTTTGGGATATCGAAGAGCATTGTTTTAGATAGGGACATAATATTTCTTAGTGAATATTGAAATACATTGTGGGAGAATATGGACACAATTTTTAATAGGTCTACAAAATTCCATACACAAACATATGGGAAAACATAAGTAGTTAACAAAACTTTGGTGTTATCAGCCTATTTTCCTCCATTGAGTTAGTACACATGAGTACCTTTACTGTTGAGACTTTTGCAGATGTTCGACCATTGATTATACCTATTATTGTGCATCATCATAGATATACAATGCTTCATAGAGGGATGATTCATTAACCTCACATGATTCCCTTTATCACCACAATGAGGCTGGTGCAGGTTCTAGAGTATTATGTTCCCCGGGAGATTTAATTAGAGGATCACCTTTACGAGTTGGATTGGGTGCATTATTGGAGAATATTCCTAACTTCTCTTTATCCCAATCACCCAGATACAGTCTCCTTGGGAGGAATCTAGGCCTATTATACTTTTCATTCTAAAGGGTCGAGCTAGTTATACAATTCAAGAGATTTAGAGTTATAAGATCTTGCCCCTGGGTCATTTGAATCATATTGCTTTTGGAGAAGGACCTCATGTTGGAAGTTGGAGAGGATATATTCATTTGTTGGGTATAATTCCCTTGTGATTTTAATTTATGATTAATAGAATAATTTTCCCTTCTTGTACTTATGATTGGATTATTATCTTTATCTATAAATGTTGTTTTTTAGGTTGAAAATCCCTATGCAAAAGGATTTTGTGTGTTTGTTTTTTGGTACATGTGTGCATGGATTTAGTTTATGAAAGCTGGGAGCGGGATATTCGAATAGGAGTAAGGCTCTATGCATCAGGTCCAAAACTCGTCATCAACCTGTGAGTGTATCAGGTACTAGCCTGAAAAATTCCTTCTAAAAGTGTCTTGTATAGATGTTAAGGGTGCTTGCTTGTATGGTATTTAATTAGGGTCAAATATATTTATTAGCTTACACTATTACACACACCATTCTAGGAAAGTTATAAGGAATTTTTTGGGTGAAAAGTAGCTTGTTGGATCAAGCGAAATCCTCTCGTTAATATAATTGGTGACTTCACTAGGGAAATTTCTCATATTTTGTTTGGATATCTTCTCCCTTTCATAATTTTGGCTTTCTATTTCTTTGACTCGCTTCTCTAAGTTAATGCAAATTGTTCTTGGCTATTTTTTTTGTTTGATTGACCTTGGATTTGGCTTGATATTTCTCAGGTGTTTTGTTTAATACATTTTTCTCTATCATGGTTGGCTTGTAACTGCATACAGTGCAAATATATATATCATTGCAGGGTTCTAGTTTTGTTCCTTAAGAGGATCATCCCACTGTTGTACACTCAGTCCTAGTGAGGTTATTGTCAATTTGGATTTTTTGAGGTTGTATCCCACATGAATTGGTTTGATTCTTCATATATTTTCTTAGGATACTTGTCTTTGTCCATATCTATTTTTGATATGATTCAATTGTGAATTCTTGTTTTGGATTTGTCTCCTTTTTTTTCCTAGGGTTTCTTGTTAAACCTAATTTTCTCGGATTTGGAGACTTTTCTTTTAGATATATTCTTAGCTTTCCAGATCTGTTAGTTACTAACATCTAAAACCTAGATTTATTTCAGATTTTATCTTGTATTTTCAATGTGAATTTGATTTATTGATTAGCTAGCTTAGATTTTCCTTGAAGAAACTTTGTACTTGGTTTTGGGGCTTTCTTCCTCAACCTGAATATTATTTTTCATATTTGTTGTTGTTGTTTTGTTTATAGTCTAGATCTAGTTTCATATCTAATTTTGGTTTCTTGGCTTTTGTTCGATTTGGTTTCTTGCTCTTTGTAGAGTTTTTATTAAATTTTTGTGCTTTCTATTTCTTGCATTTGGTGGTGATTTGGCTTCTCATTAGTTGTCATGTGAAAATATTGACTAGAAAGTTTTATTTGGGCAGATTTGATCTATTCTTTCTATCATATTCAAAATTTCTTATGTGTTACCACTCCTTTCTAGTTTCTCCTTGAATTAGGGTTTTTAGTTTTTTGACCTGCGTAGATCATTGTATCTCTTATACATTGAGCTATAAACCTTACTTGATTTTCAGTGTATAATTTCTCTCTATTAAATTTCTTTTGATTACTTGTGAATGGTTTTGTTTACAAATCCAAGCCTATATATTTTGAGTGTCTCGTGTTCTTGCTTGGTGATGTTTTTGCTCTCTTTTTGAGTGAGTTGTTTGGGTTGTATTCTTGGTTTGATTTCTTACAAGATTGGAGAATTTCATTTCAATATTTAGTGATAGTGCATGCAAGCATTGTTTTATTATTAGAAAAGAAAACCTTCTTTACCCTCCTATAGTTAGTTTTCATTGAATCGAAAAGAAAAAATATTTTGCATGGCCATTTAGCTACATTACGATGTTTATAACCAGATTCTATTCACACCATGCAAGCTTCATGTTGTTACCCTACTGAGTAAACAACAACCTCTTAAAAATAATTTTAAAATAAAATTTATTCGACTCGCCTTTTATTTTCACTAGGAGCACACCAAGATTAGTTTAGGCATTAGGGGAATTTTGACGTCTAAAATGGGCCTCCTAAGGAAAATGTACAATCAAAATTCACTTTATGAGAACCAATCACATTTTAGGGGATGACATCATCCCTAATTTTTGAGGTGGCATTGCTTGAGTTAAAAGTACTTACTTGTCACATTCTAAATGGTGGATAAAAACTCATGGTTAACCATAGTAGTGCTCTAAGTACTTTTAAAGTCAAAGTAAAGTACTCATAATAAATGTCATTTCACACTTTTTGAATAAAAATATATTATTGTCATTTCATATTTCTTGAAAGAAACAATGCATATCCCTATACATTTATTATATTATATTATATTATATTATATATTAATTACATGTTATTATACAATTTAAATAATATAAATTTTAATTAATAGCATATAATATAATTAAGAATTTATAAATTTATATTAAGTTATTTAAGTACAAAGGAAAAATGCATTAGTTGTTCGATGATAATGATTTTTTCTTGAAAAGATCATTCTTATTTATAGTCACATCAATACAATTTTTTTATTAATTTTATTTTGGTACAACTTTTGAATTGAATTTAACTATGGTTGCATGGATTGTTGTGCAAAAAGTGAATTGAAAATTCATAAATATTATTTTACTAGTTTGTAGAAATTTATTAATACTGGTGTATTACTGAATCTTCCTGATCTCACAATATTTATCTTCTTGCAAAATATAGAATCCTTCCACTGTTAAACTTGCGGAAATTTAAAACTGAATTGCAAACACATGTGAATAAATTCAATCGCACATAACACAATTGTTTAATGGGAAAGCTTAAAGCTAAAAACCCCAACTATCATATATTATGTATATCAATGGAATCATGTAATAATGTCATACAAAGCTTAGTACATCAAGCTCTCAGTACAATCAACAATTATTACACACTGTCATGTAGAAATTTGCATATCTATGCACCAATTTCTTGCCTCCTTACAACCTGCCTCCACTGCAAAATCCATGCTGAAGAAGACCCCTGAATGAATTCGAATTGGCCTTGCCTTGACTACACAATCCTCATTGGCAACTCCAATGTGTGTTAGATGCATTGAATGAATCACTATAGTCACAACGGATAGTCCATATTACCTTTTCACTTATCTCTCCACTGGGTCTCCACTGGAACTGACATGCACTGTAGTTAACTGTTGTTTATGTTCAGTTTTTAGTGAGTTATTAGTTGTGAATTAATTAACTAGTTAATTCACTTAAATCTCACTAGTGTATCTTTCAGTTAGACTAGATACAACTAGCTCAACTGAGTTTAACTCACTTAACTGAGTCATACTAAATAACAACTCCATAAAATACTCTTCCAACTCTGTCTTAACTTTTCCACTTCAGTTCTAATTGAGTCCTCATGCATGAGCCACCAATAAACCCTAGGAATTGCGTAATTCCTTCAGCCCACTGATTTTCCAAATCTTTTCACTGAAATAAAGTGCTCCAAGAGAATAAGTTGATGTTTATTGTCAGATTATTATTAAGAGCTAATAATAATCGACATGCACCTATTTTTAGATCAATGATCTATGAATAGACTTCGCCCAATATTCGAAAAATAGAATTTCATCTACTTTCCAAATTTGACCAACCATCTACAAATAGCATCCTACAACTTATAGAATATTCTCACCATGTCTAAAAATAGACATACACCTAAAATTATCCTGCGAGCCCCACTTAGTGAAGGTGCTTACTTTTCACTAAGATCATCATCTTATTGAATCTAAACACTCCCTCTCAACAAGATAGGGATTATCCTTCACCCTGATCCTGCCTCTATGGTATTTGAATTTGCTCCTGCCGAGCGCCTTCATCAGAATGTCTGCATCCTGATCTTCCGTAGGAATGTACTGAAGCAACATGATCTTCCGCTGCACATAATCTCTGATATGATGATACCGGATATGAATGTGTTTAGATCTATCATGAAACACAAGATTAATCGAGAGTTTAATGCAACTCTGATTATCACAATGTATCACTATAGGATCTAAATGTGAACCAAACAAACCGACTAGGATCTTCCTCATCCAGATAGCCTCACATGCAGCTTGACGTGCTGCCATGTATTCTTCTTCCGTTGAACTGAGTGCCACAGATATTTTTTTCCTGCTATACCAAGAAACTACTGTAGATCTGATACTGAAAACCCCTCCTGATGTGCTCTTTCTGTCCGTTGGGCTGCCTGCCCAATCTGCAGTCGTGAAGCCATGCAGCTTCATCTCATCCATCTGTTTTTACCATAAGCCATACTCAGATGTGCCCCTGAGATACCTTAGGACATGTTTTCCTGCCTTCCAAAAGAGCTTGGTAGGCTTAACCATCGCTTGTGAAAGCTAGTTCACCGCATAGCATATGTTTGGTCTTGTATTAACTAAATACATGAGCGAACCCACCAACTGTCGATAAATAGTGCATCCACTACCTCTGCCGATGTAGCATCCTCTTTCCTCCAATTTCCTAGAAGAGGAGTATCCATGGGCTTGCAGTCCTCCATGTGAAACTTACCAAGTATCTCCTGAGCATACTTGCCTTGAGACACAAACAGTTCACCTTCTCGCTTCCATATTTCCAATCCAAGGAAATAATGAAGGAGGCTATAATCCTTCATCTCAAACTCCTTTGCAAGATATGCCTTGCATGAGTGTATCAACTGCTCATCACCTGATAGTATTAAATCATCAACATAAAGAACAATGATTAAAATATTACCCTCCACCACAATTTGATACAGGTTTGCATCCGCCTCACTCTTGGTGAAGCCAAGTCCAGTGAAATAGTTGTCGATCCATGTGTACCAAGCACGTGGTGCTTGCTTCAGCCCATACAACACTCTTTTGAGTCTTCACACATGTGACTCGCTGCTGAAGATCTCGAATCCTTCAGGCTGCTCAACGTACACCTCTTCCTCAATGATCCCATTAAGGAATGCAGTCTTCACATCCATATAATGAATGTGCCAACCCATTTGCGCTGAGAGAGCAAGGATGGTCCTCATGGAAGAATACCGTGCGACAGGTGCAAAGGTTTCTTCATAATAAATTCCCTCGATCTGTGAGAAGCCCTAGGCAAAAAATATTTCCTTATACTTCTCGACGATCCCATTAGTAGCTTTATTTACCTTGTAGATCTATTTCGAATCTACCACTGATTTACCCACCGGCCTTGGAACAATATCCCAATAAATGTTTCTGACAAACGAGTCATACTCCTCCACCATGGCATCTACCCATGTGGGCTCCTGCGATGCTTCTTCAAAAGAAGATGGCTCTGTCACGATACACTTGCTCATAAGAGCCATGTATCCAGTAAAACGGTTAGGTGACTATCTCTGTTTGCGCTATGATGTAGGGACTCCTACATTCTGTGTTGCATCAAGCTTCAACCTCTCAGCTTCTGTGGTACGCTTTCTACCATATCTGATGTTTGGTTCTACATGAGTGGACTCCTCCACTCCATGAATCTCCTCATGTGGTTGATCCACATCTAGAGGCTCATCTTTGGGAACAAGAAGTTCCTCCTCTGCATGAAAGTGTAGCTCCCTCTCAAGCGGCAACTTCATGGCTTTCACCTCATTGAATTTTATATCCCATCGCACCACAGTCATTTGACTATTTGGAAAATACACATGATAATTATGGGGTGTTTCTATGTACCCCACAAATATCCCAACTTTTGCAGTCAGCTCCAGCTTCTTGCTGGCATCTTTTGTCACATGAATGTAAACAGATGAGCCAAAAATATTCAAATGATAAATATCAAGCTTCTTACTAGTAAAAGATTCTTCATGTGTACTCATGCCAAGAGCTCTATTGGGACAACGGTTTTTCACATAAACCGCAATGTTGCATGCTTCCGCCCATAAGTGCATTGGTAGGCCATAGTCATGTAGCATAGCTCGTGTAGCACCCATGATCATTTTGTTCTTCCTCTCTACGATCCCATTCTGTTGTGAGTTATGAGGCGCTATGAGTTCTCTTCTAATTCCTTCTTTTCTACAGAAGTCTTTGAATTCGTTCAAGATATATTCACCGCCATTATCGCTCCGTAGAGCCTTCACTTGCTTCCCCGACTCCTTCTCCGCCAATGCTTTAAACTCACAGAACTTTCAGAATGTTTCTCTCTTCTTCTATATGAATGAGATCCAACATCTATGAGAATAGTCATCAATAGATATAACATAATACCTGTGTTTTGTTTTTGAAGCAACCGAGAAAGGTCCACACACATCTGTGTGAATTCTCTCTGGGATCACCGAAGCACGGTTCTCCTTCTGATGAAAGGTGGTCTTCACAAACTTACCCATCTTACATCCCTTGAAATGATTTTATTGTGCAAGAGCACCCTTGGGTAGTCCAGTAGAAATCTGCTACAAAATCTTCAAAGCGCCATGGTGAAGATGGCCCAATATTTTGTGCCATAATTAACCCTCATCTCGGCTCACCACTTCTTTTGCTTTGCCCATCATTGCGACACAGCCATCTACCTCTAGCTTGTAGATATTCTTAACTCGAATCCCTAACCTCTTGGTTTGACCCATTATTTTATGTCGCAGGAAAGATTTTCCCTTGCTGAAAAAAAATTCATAACCTCTATCTTCCAACATTGCGACCGAGACCAAGTTCTTCTTCAGACCTAGAACATGCATAACATATTTCAACATAAATGGTTTACTTGACTCCCTCTCAAAGGTAATCGTTCCAATGCTGGTTGCATTGTATCTGCCATTGTCGCCCATCTCTGTATGCATTTGGAGATCCTTCTCCTCCAAGTCACTAAACAACTCCTTGTCTCCCGTCATATGGAAAGACGCACCACTATCAAGATACCACACTGATCCCATTGAGCCTAAAACCAAGCATGCGATCAAAGAGAAATCAAGTTCAAATTGCAAGGCTAAGGTCTCTCCAGTTGCATCTCCAGCAGCCTTCTTGTTCTTCTTTTTCTGTGGGCAGTTAGTGGCGAGATTCCCATGTTCGTGACAGTGAAAACACTTCACTTTGGACAAATCCAGCTTCTTGCCTTTAGCCTTGGATTTTGGATGGGATTTCTTACCCTTCCCTTTCCTTGCTTTAGCAGCCAAATTGCAATTCTCTTCATCATCATTCTTCGATGAAGAGTCATCCCTGGTACTTTGCCTTATCTCCTCCTGCACAAGATTCGACCAAAGTCGCTCCCAACCTAGCAGTTTCTCCCGTCCATTGACAGAGTCTTCGTAGCTATGCCAAATCTTCGGAAGCCCAAGGAGAGCCAAGCTCACCAAGTCATAATCATCAACAGTAATCCCCACACTTCCTAGTTCATCCCTACAGTGAACAAATTTCGTGAGATATTTTGGAATACTATCGCCCTTCTCCATTTTTATTTTTCTGAGTTTATCTTTCAGCGCCAACTTCCTCTGGTCGCTGCTACTTTGGAAAAGATCTGTCAAATCCTTCCAAATTGCAAATGGAGTGGCTTTCCCATGAAGGCTTGACACAATATAGTCCTTCACACCTTCCAACAGAATCCTTCTTGTCTTTTCTACCTTCTTTTGTCATGCGTCAAGTCCTACAGCATCGCTAGAAGTAGGCTTAGGAACATCGCTATCGATGAACGTCTTCAACCCATTATCTTGAAGCACCGCCTCCATCCTATCCTTCTAGGCTATGTAATTCAAGCTGCCATAAAGGGCATACTCCAATCGCAACCCATTGAAATACATTTCAATGAATACTCAACTGTCGCACCAAGAAATTTTTGCAGCAAATTCGAATTGTCCACCAGCACAAAAATCAACAATTATTCACAATTGCAATCTCTAGTGATCAATACTGCTCCGATACCATGTATAAATTTATTAATACTGATGTATTACCAGATCCTCCTGATCTCACAATATTTATCTTCTTTCAAAATACATAATCCTTCCACTATTAAACTTGCGGAAATTTAAAACTCAATTGCAAACACATGTGAATAAATTCAATCGCACATAACACAGTTGTTTAACAGGAAAGCTTAAAGCTAAAAACCCCAACTATCATATATTATGTATATCAATGTAATCATGTAATAATCTCATACAAAGCTTAGTACATCAAGCTCTCAGTACAATCAACAATTATTACACACTGTCATGCATAAATTTTCATATCTATGCACCAATTTCTTGCCTCCTGACAGCCTGCCTCCATTGCACAATCCCTGCTGAAGAAGACCCCTGAATGAATTTGAATTGGCCTTGCCTTGACTGCACAATCCTCATTGGCAACTCTAGTGTGTGTCAAATGCATTTAATGCACCGCTATAGTGACAACGAATAGTTCATCTTACCCTTTCACCTATCTCTCCATTGGGTCTCCACTGGAACTGACATGCACTGTAGTTAACTGTTGTTTCTATTCAGTTGTTAGTGAGTTATTAGTTGTGAATTAATTAACTAATTAATTCACTTAACTCTCACTAGTGTATCTTTCAGTTAGACTAGATACAACTATCTCAAATGAGTTTAATTCACTTAACTAAGTCAAACTAAATAACAAATCCATAAACTACTCTTCCAACTCTGTCATAACTTTTCCACTTCATTTCTAACTGAGTCCTCATGCATGAGCCACCAATAAACACTATGAATTGCGTAATTCCTTCATCCCACTAATTTTCCAAATCTTTTCACTGAAATAAATTGCTCCAAGAGAATAATTTGATGTTTATTGTCGGATTATTATTAAGAGCTAATAATAATCGACATGAACCTATTTTTAGATCGAAAATCTATAAATATACTTCGCCCAATATTCTAAAAACATAATTTCATATATTTTCCACATTTTACCAACCATCTACAAATAGCATCCTGCAACTTATAGAATATGCTCGTCATGTCTAAAAATAAAAATACACCTAAAAATAGCCCCCGGGCCCCACTTAGTGAAGGTGCTTACTTTTCACTAAGCTCATCATCTTGTTGAATCTCAACATGGTTTAGCTATTATTTTATTATTTCCTTAGGAGGCCCATTTTAGACCTCAAAATTACCCTAATGAGAGTGTCTTGGAATAAGAGTGTGAGGTTAACTGCTCCAAGACCACAAAAAAAATCCTAGAATCTTGCAGTAGGGAGGGAAAATATATTGTTAGTGATACACTCTAGGAAGCCCTTCTATCACAAGGGTCAATCACGAGGTCACACTTAAGGCTATAAAAGTGACATGACACACTTCTCTGGTCTTAGTGGCGTGGTTTAAAAATATTAAAAATGATTTTTTATTTTTTGTTGTAGCACTTGGGGGCCACTTGAGAGGATTTTATCTTGCTTTGAGGTATCTCTTAGGGGGGTTTCAGACTTTGTTTTCTTGCCCTTGCATATGAACCTGATTATCAAATGTTCCCCCATGATGTGTTGTTGTTGGTGCATTTCTCTAGGAGCTTTTACACGGGTGATGAGGAGGGGGTTGTTCTCTCTATACCTGGGGCAAATTTTAGACACATTCACTCGATCCTCTTGGAAGGTACCCCATGGCTAATAATGGTACATGTACTACATTTAAAAGGGTTTTTAAGCAGGTACCTATTAGAACTTTCCCGACCGCATCTTCACTATCAACATATGCCTTGATCAAGCCTATTACATTTGCGAGAAATCCCTTCTCTATCTCTTTGGTTTGTGTGCGCTTACCTTTAGAGTCTCCTTTAGATAATATTGTTTGGTATGAGTCATAGTTTGGACATAGGGGTGTATAACTATCTTAATCTGATAATAAACATATATTCACTACGAATGAACAACATAACCGACATTCTCTTATATTTTTAGGCCTTTCTATTAAAGAGGAAGGTCTACCACTATGTAGACGCAAGACGAAAGACTTAGACCAAACTGAGATTGGGGGGGATGAATTTGATCCTAGGGAGGAATATCATATTACTGTTGAGGTAATTGAAAAAAATTCTTTTCCACACAATAAACCACACTTGACTTACCCTCTTTTCCTAGTTCTAGTGCAGTTGAATCCTAATGGCAGCGAACCTTTTTACGTGTGTGTTTCTTATATTCCCGGTGAAAATAATTCTTCTTCTATGGAGGATACATGTCCCAATTTAACTTCCGCATCGACAATATATACTACCATTTCATATTTACCACCACTAAAAATGACAAGATCCATAATTCTTTCCACACCTCTCACATCTTCGTGGGGCATTCCACCAATTACATCTATTATCGCGTCACCTTTTCCACCTTTGTGTGTGCCTATTCCTTCCTCTAGCTTCATGTTTGGGCTCGGGGAAAACATTAATCAATCCATGGGAGATAGGATATTTAATCATAGCTCATCTCAACCTATGATTCCTATATTTAGCATACACATTTTTACTTCAGGGAACATGATGGGGGGATCATCCATTGCTTCTAGTCAGGCAAGGGGGGAATTTATTTTTGGCAGTATTTTTCAACTTTGGTCTAGTTTTATGTTTGAAGGGACACCCTACTCAAGAGGTTCCTTTTCCTTTGGGGGGCCTTAGAGTATACTTGGTGGCACTATCCTCATTATTACCAATATGCCTACGAGCTGTCATGTTTACGGTGGTGCTTCCGCACAAGGAGTCGTTTTCTCTAGTGTTGGGTACATTCATATTGGTAGCCAAGCTTATAGGAGTCCTTTGTTCTCTGGGGGCACTTACCTAGGGGGAATAATTATTACACCTAATTTTTTGGCCGAAGATATGAGTATACTAGGATGAATTATAACCTTGGTCCAAATCCTTCTGCCTTTAAGTATTGTATGGGGGGATCTTATGTTCTGTCAGGGGGTTACGACCCTTAAAATTCATTTGGTCAGCTGCAAATTCATTTAATGAAACCTATCGATTTACTAGACTTGGATAATTTTAACAATGATCCCATCTGCCATGATCCTAGGTGGCCACCTATGTTTCCCATGTTACCTTCCAATATTCGTAAGTTTGAAGGGAAATTTGTAGAGAATCCTTCTACACATATCACCACCTTTCATTTATGATGTTCATCTAACTCTTTAGTGGATGATTCTATTAAGTTGAGACTCTTCCAACAAACCCTAACATAAGATGTCTCCAAATCGTATATCGAACTTGATCGGGAATCCTATAGTGACTTTGCTTCCTTGGCTCGTACTTTGTTTAACCACTTTCAGTTACCCACTAGGTAGGATCTTGGGACTAAAATTTTATAAAATTTCAAACAATATGATTCCACTCATATCTTTGATCATATTCATGCATGGCACAAATGCAAAGGGTTACTACAAACTAGGATTCTTGATCATGTCCATAGAAATTGGTTCACTTGATCCCTTCGCCCACAAATTTCCAGGGATGTCGCTATGATTGGGATGGTTACCGAGGAGCAAGCCATATTACATGCTCAACATCTTGATCTAATTTACTCTCAGTCAGGCACATTATATGATATCCTTCCCAATTATCCTCACACTTCTACAAACCCCAATGACCCAAGCAAGGACCACAACCTCATAATGTGATTAGTTCCCTTTATGCTAATATCATGAGCCAACTAGATGCTCAACTAAGAGAAATGATGGTCACCTTTCAAGCCCCAACAATTGCCCCTCGCTCTCAACAAACACCCTATTCTTCCAAGAAATCCGTCAAGGTTCTTATGGTGAAGTTAACATCGCCTAAGAATACTTAGAAACCTGGAATTAAAAGGAAAAAAAAATAATAATAAAAAGAACAAAACTACTTAGGAGCATAGACAAAACCAACCTAGTCAGGGTGGGGGCACTAGTGAACGTCGATGAAAGATCAAGTATCCTTGAAATTTTTTTCAAGGAGAACACTTAACTCACGATTTCCCTCAAATAGATGAAGTTCATTGCCTCCTTGCACCACCAATATCCACCCAAAAAATAGCCATTTAAACTCATCCATTCCTTGTCTGACCACAACAAAAAATGGTTGCACAAGTCCCTCCACCTCCTCTAGGGAGTAATGGGGGGAAAAAATATTACAGTCCTAATAACAATGCACCTTTCCTCATGCTACATTCACAATTTGATTTTATCACGAGAGAAATACCTATGACCCTCTCGAGTTGAGTTCTAGTTCTAAGGACTCAACCACCCCTACTTCTTCCACTGGATCTCTCTCATTAGGTAAGTTTGTGGAACCAATATATATCCCACCTAAGGGTGTTCTCTGAAATTAAACACAAAATCCCAATGTACGAGCTTCCCAACATGATAGTATTGTGGAGGAATTTATGAAGCACCATGTGCCATTTCTTTTAGATGTTTTGCATATTTTTCCCATGCAATGCTAAGCCTTGCTGACTAATATTGGAGGGGTGTATCCCTTAAAGTCTAGTCTGATCACATTTGACATTGTTTCCCCTCAGTTTATAATCTCTCATCAAGTTTCTTTTCATATCTCGGTGTGTATTTTAATCACGATATATACCACACTTTGATGGATGGAGGGTCTTATACATGTGTGATGTTAGTGTTGTTAGCCACCTATAATATTTTGTCAAAGCAAACAGGTGGCTAAATATGTTTTTGATTCTTCAAGAGAAAACATTTACTTTGTAAATCTATCATTCTTGAAGCCTTGTGATGTCCTTACCCTCCAAAATTATCTTCACTATTGTTTCCATTGATCAGCCTTACTTTTTTTTGGAAGAAACTGTCTTCAAAAGGCATCCATTTTCTCCTTTTCACTCCCACAAAATCCCCATTTTTCACCCATATTACCTTTACAAACTCCTCTGTAATCCTTCATTTTAACCTCTAAACCATCCTAAATCACTTTTTAAACCATGTATTTCCCTCTATTTGGTTTAAAAGTCATCCCTTTTACCTATCAGAACCTTTCATTTGGCTTAAAAATCCTTGTTTTGGCCTAAAAATCAGTCTATTTACACTATATAAGGCCTTAAGCCCCCGAGGGCTTATATCCATTAGCCCCTTTCCTCATATAGCCTTAGCCCCACAATCGGGCGCTAAAAAGCCAAAAAAACCCCCAAAATCCCTTCAAAAAGCTTAAAAAAGGGTCTTCCGCTCCAATAAAGAGTTACGCCCTCGAGAGCTTAAAGTCACCCGGTAGCCCCGATCCTTTTCCCTCCATGGGACCACACCTGAGCACTTATATCCAAACCCTCCTTCCCTCATATTTCTTTCCAAATATCCCTCTTTCCTTTGCTTTTCCATTTTCCTGACATTTTAAGTTAAATGAATATAGACTGTCGATCTGCACAAGATCAACAGCCATTAGGAAATTTGGTCTCCGTTCATCCTTCCATCTATTTCACCCTCCCGACATAGAGATTTTAAACGCATCTGGACCATTGAACCCACAAGAACCAACAGCCAAGATTACGTCGTGCTCCGCCCATCCATCTAACCTTTCTCTCCCTTTTGAAACACTTCCGCTCCATCTCTTAATATTGATCGTTCATCCGAAACATCTAATGGTCGGGATTTAACTCGAAAGCCCAAACCTTTCTACCACGCGACAAAGGGTCGACGTCACCAAGGGTCCCACCAATTCTTCTACCCTGCACATCTTTGGACCATTCTCGCGTTTTCCGCATCGTCCGATCAACACATCATGATCCGACGGCTAACATTCTGTTTCGCAAAATTTTCACACCCAAAGTTCAATGCCCAATTTTTTTGCGAAATGGGCGGTATTAGGGAGGACACGAGTCAGAAGGTGTATGGTATCGAATTTTTTTTGTAGATAGTGCTTACCCCTCATTTTATTTTTTGAAAACCACTCATGTTTCCGCCATACCACCCTCCGCAGCATCATTTTCATTTTAATCGCCGCCGTTGATTATTCTAATCCAACGACCCATGTTATATCGCATCTTCACTCATCCACCATTCAGCTAACCTCTCAAATGACTTCGTGAAATGATCTCCACCATCGATGGTTCTAATCGAACGACCCACATTCATCCTCACACTGAAACTCCCATCGAATCTGCTTTTGCCTTCCGACATGGTTTTTCAGCCATTTTTCCACTGCGTACACCCTTTTCCATCACAGCTTTTTCATCCCCACGAGCCTCCGAAGTAGCCATCCTCACTCCCTCAGGATTTTATAACGTGTTTATCGTGTTTTTTAGGGTTTACAGGTGGTGAATTCATTCTGTCTCCACAGTCACAGTCATGGTGATTTAGAGCGTAGACAGACTATCATAGAGCCAAGGATAGCAGAGGAAGACATCCCTGAGAGGGTTTAAACATGTTTTATTGAAGATCAGGTTATTAAACCTTGACTTAAACCCTCCAGTGCCTTTGTAGCCTGTATATTCACAAACATAGGTCAGAAGAAGCAGCAAAGAGTATTAGGAGAAGAATTAAAGGATTAATTCCTAATGTTGAAGACTTAATGCTTATAATCCAATGTTTAAAAGGACCAAGGAAATAGATGAAGACCTGAAGATGATCAAGGAGGCTTAATGAAGCCTAAAGCACTCATCAAGCCACATCAGTGATTAAATATCAGCAGAATGCTCTTTTCCTAAGAAGGACAAGTTCCCACAGCATTCTATATTCCACATCGAGCCCATAACACTTATTATTCTGATAGAAAGCTCCTAAAAACTGTTAGTGCATTAGTTAAAAAGTATGGAAGACATGAAAGGAAAATCTTCATCCTTTCTTGTCTCAAAGTACAAAAAGAGTACCAACAGCCAGAGAGTACTTCAAGAAAATACCCTTGGAGTTATTATCAAACTGACGAAGACCCCTAATTCATCCAAAGAATACTGAAAGTTAATGTAAATATATTAAAACGGAATGGGCTTCAAAAACACTTCTCCCTCTATTTTAATGAATCATTTAAGTTCTATCTGCCACTACTATCACTCTTTCACCTATAAGAACTCATGAGAAATACATTGTAAATGTTGGTTGGTTGGATATTGAAAAAACACTGATTGTAAGTTGTTTCACTAAGTTAGAATTTTGTGAGTAGTAGTTGTTAAAGGGTTGGGAGATGATTTCTGGATGATATCAAGCTTTTGGACAAGGATTTATGTGACTGGTTTTGCTCTTCTAATATGAAAAGCATGTTCATTGGATCTTGATCTAAATCAGTGGTGATGTGTTCTAGCTTTGTTATTGTTTTCCCTCTGTTATACATCATGTTTCACTTTCTTTGATAAGAATCGGTAATTTTAACTTAGGATATACTGCTGCAAGTACCCTAATGTTTCCTGCACTTCTTATCTTTCATGTTTTCTGCTATTTGTGTATCTAACAAAAAATTCAACATAATTTAACCAGTATAGAAGTTGGTTTGTCCATACTTACTGATGTATGAATTTAGAGTTTGTTTCTTGGATGTTCTTGTTTGGTTTCAGTTGAAATAATTAGGAAACTGGGAGATTTAGAGTTAGCCAACAGTTAGCCTTTCTAAGATCCCTTTGAGTTGAGTACCAAAAGCAGAGAAGGTTAAAAGTCTTTCTCTGATCTTAGGTTTCACTCTGTGTTAAACTTAAATGTTTTCTATTGTCTGAAAGTAGTCAGGAGGACTGCTGGATTGTTGTCTTCGGAGTTAGCCTCATTAAGAGTTTTGATCATAGAGGTTAAGGTATGCCATGTCCCTAGACTTACTCCGAAGTGGTCACCTTGGAAGGTTTTCCTTGTCATTCCCATTCATTTCCTTATTGTTTCATCCCATACTATCGTCTTAAGAGATCCTCTGATATAGATGACTAGCCCTTTGAAAGCCTTGGATATTTGAATTGCAAGTAAACCCTTTTATGACCCCATTTCCCAATGGACATTGTGTTCTCTTTGAATTATCTCCCCATTGCCAAGAAATCCTTCTCTACCCATTCCTTTACCTTATATTGAACCCTTCTTTCATGTTTCCCAACCAAACAAACAAAACAAAAACCCATTGTGCCCTATAACTAGCCTAACACCTTAAATTTAACATCAAGGATATACATTTCTTTACCATTATAGAGAGATACCTCTCTGGATCCAGGAGGGTTAGATCCTGAGATCCCAAAGTGGTTTGATGTTGTCTTGTCATTTGGTATTTCCAAATCTGCCAAATCACAGGAACCACAACAAGTGTCATGCTGGAAAGTTATTGGTCCTCCAGCACTCGTTAAGTCAAGTACCACTTTATAGGCCTTTGATGGAGACCACTTTGTGCCTCATGGCATTATTCTAAAGTTTTCCATCGAGTTAGGGGGAAAGACTTCCTATGTTGATGTTGAAGTTGTAGATGCTCCTTTGGATTATAACTTTCTCCTTGGTCGTAGTTAGTTTATGATTTGTGTGTTGTCATATCTTTAGTATTTCACATGCTTCACTTCCCCCATGAAGGAAAGCTTGTCACGATTAATCAGTTAGATTACTACATGCCCTCGACCGAGTCTACTGCTACATGAAATATTGTGTCATTTGTTAGAGATAGCCCCATGAATTTTGAGAGTATTGGTGTAGGATTTTTTAAAATCCCATCTCTTATCAATGTATTTCCTTTGCCCCCACCCGACATTCCTTCTTCTCTTACCACTGCTCCCATGCACATGATCTCGTCTGTCACCTGTGGACCCCATGTGTCTCCTAACCCTTGGGAGGTTCCTTCTCTTTTTGATGTAGAACAATACGGTGAACATACATCACCTTTAGTGGAAGAGATTTCCTCTTAGTCACTCTTGTCAATACCTCCTAACATTGGTTAGTAACTCCATTGTCATATAGAATATGATCAAACTCCTTTTCCCACACTGGATGTCACTCCACCTCTTCCACATGATTCCTTTCACAATGAGTCTTCTTCTTGAAAAGTGATCTTGGAAGTCATGGAATCACCTATTGGTAATACTAGGGATATTATGCATCTTGATACCTCTAGTCTTCCCAGAATGGAAAATGTAGAGATTGGAAAACAAAATCTTGTGTCGAACTAGGGGTCATCTCCTTGGCCATCCCTAGAAGTTTCACCCTTGGACTGAGTCAAGTCTTGGGTTTTTAATGTTGAACTTTCCAATGAATTTTCCAACTCATATCCCCCTCACAATGATCATCTTTTACCTCCTTTATTTTTTGATACTAGGAGCTGCACTTGCTACCACTCACTTTGTATGTCCTTGAGTCATTACTAATAATGCTATGGTTCTAGGTCTTCCCCAGCATCACCAACCTTTAGGAAACGAGAAATTCAAATTTTTATGGCATGGCCCTTTCATGGTGTGCCAAATGGTACCTCCACTCCTCCATGAGTTAATGTATGGGAATTCTTGGCCTATGGCCGACAATGGGCACACCTTGATGTAATCTATTAGAATGATATGTGCTTGTACATTTTATAGATAGGAGTGTGTGTGATTTTCTCCCTCTTTTGGTTTGGTGTGTGATGCATGAAATTTTCTAGTACATGTTAAATGAAAAAATCCAAAAACATTATCATACTCAAAAAATACAAAAAAATCTTAAAAACCAAAAAATAAAAATTATATGGTCCTAGTTTTTACTAATCCATGTTTTATTTCTTTCATTATGTGATTTAACCATAGGTATATTCCTTTTTGGATGGTTTTTAGAGGATAGGGTGGAGTTTTTATTGCCACATCCATTGGATCTTAGGTGCGCTTCTCGTGAACCTAACATATAGGGGTAGGTCTCACATTTTCATTCCCATTGCATTATTGATCATCATTTCTATCTTCAATGGGCCTTAGGTCCCAACCCGCCAAGTTGCAATAATAGCCCATCTCTCTTATGCACGTTGTAACTTGGCGGTAGAGCCTACCCATACATGGATGCCCTAGTTTAGCACCTCTTTGTCATGTTGGTGTCCATGTAATTTTTATTCATTTACTTTGCATAATCCATCCTTCTAACCCACCAAAGCTTAGAATTTGAGCCTCATCTTCTCTTCTTCGTCATATTTTGGCCTTACCCTAGGAGGATTCCACACTTTATATACCTTGTGATTGTCACATATTATTTAGCCTTATTTATCCATGTTGATAAGTCTTTGTTTTGTTTCACCACCACTATCATCCTCTGCTTGGCTTACTTATTGATTTCACTTGGTGTTCTTACCCTTTATTGGAGGGTTTGCCGCAATGAGTGGTATTATTTTCCAACCTCTTTTCCTCCTTATGCTTAGGACGATTCCATCAACTCAAAATTAGTTTATATCCTTTTATATAGTTTGTTCTCTAGGACAAGCTTCCTTTTGGCATTGTTTTCATGCTCTTTAAACAATGAAAACCCCAAGCTCCTTTTGATATATTTTCATGCTTGTTAAATACATATGAAAACGCCGAGTCTATTTTTCTATTCTTTTCATGACTCGTTAAACCTATGAAAATATTGATAATTTTTTTCCCATATTTTCATGCTTGTAAAGTATATATGAAAGTGTTGAGTTATTTTTGTCTTTTCCTGCTCATTAAATAAATTGAAAGTCAACGAGTGAAGTCTTTTCCATTCTCGAGTTGTTAAATAGTGAGAAGGACATGAGTGTACTTTTATCTCTTTTTCAGCCTTGGTATAAAACTTATGAAAAATGAACCTATTGAGCTTACTTGCATTAACTTTCATGCTCATTAAACCATGAATAAGACTAAAAAGAGAAAACAGGAAGGGAATAATTTATTTATGTTAGCCATCAAAATTGTAGCGTCAATTGTGTCACTCTTGAACATGACACCTATTTGAGTCATTATATCACAGTTCGATTTTAGATTTCCTAGGATCCATACCATACATATGTGTCTGTTTACTGCTCTAGTTGGTTATTCTTCCATTCACTATGGAGCATGCTTCAATGCCTCCTGTGTTGTTACATGATATCATGTGGTGCTCATTATTCATGCTTCCAAGTCACTCTTATGTCATGTCGTTATGTGTTCAAGGGCAGTATCAACCCATTTCATTCATTTGTAGTCCTTGTTGACGTTTTTGTATCGACCATCCCTATGTCAGTTGTACTTTATCATTACATGAATTCATCCATTCACATGATTTCTTGGTCTATTAACTGTCAATTGATGGGGTATACATTAAGCCCCTCCTTTGATGGATCTTCTCTTATCAACTTCAGCTCATTATCCATGAGCTTGATATCGGAACCAATAGTACCTTGGATCTTACAATCCTCAGTGATAGGCTTCCTTGCGATTAATAGTGGGTTTACCTAATTGAATCCCGATCGGTCAAGTCCATGAGTGTTCAAGATGGCCTCATCTATTCACACTTAGTGGACTTTGTTTTGTACCTTGCAGTCCATTTTCATAATTAGTGGTTCCCCTTGTGCTTGTTAATGGTAAACCTCATTTATTGGTAATCAGAAGGTTTCTACAATGCTCAATATCAACTCATTTATTCGCATGTCGTAGAATCATACCATCAAGGTTATGTAGAAGAAATTGGGCTAGGGACATATGAATCTTATATGGTACCCTTCCCCAGATGTGTTGGAGTTATGTATCATTTATATACTTTGAGGACTACTTTTTTGGTACCGCCTCTATTATGTATCCATAGTTCTACTGATGTATAATATGACATAGATACACATTGTATTTTCTGGTGGCTATGATATTTTTGATGTGTTACATGGATCCAATGTGTATTATTCATGGCCATGTCTTAGAGTTTCATGTCATGGATCCACAATGTATGTTTGGCGGCCATGTTCATTTTCTATTTATGACTGAGCATGGGTATGCCTACCTCAAGGATATTATCAACAGAGTTGAGACTCCAACATTTGGTTTTCTCTAATCCAACTTCATAGTTTTGTCTCTTTCCTCCTGTTTTGGGCTCTGAGTCTTGTTGTAACACATTTCAACCACCAGTTGCTCTTCTGAACTCATGCATTATGTGGCATATGTTAGTAGAATTTTTTCTTCCATTGAGTCAAAACACATGAGTACCTTTACTGTTGACCATTTTTCAAATGTCTAACACTTTATTTTACCTTTTTTTTGCATCATTGTTGAGATACAATGATCCATAGAGGGATGTTTCTCTAACCTCAAATGGTTTACTCTGTCATGCTAGCGAGGTTCATCCTGGACTCAAAGTTTTACCCCAACGAATTTGGTGTAGGTTCTAGAGTCTTATGTTCCATACGAGATCGGATTAGAGGATCACCTTTACAATTTTTCTTGGGTGCATTATTGGAGAAGCTTCCTAACTTCTCTTTATCCCAAGCATCTAGATACATTACCCTTCAGAGGCATCTAGGCCTATTTATACTTATCATTCTAAAGGGTCGGGCTAGTTAGACATTTCAAGGGATTTAGAGTTCCGACATCTTGGCCCTAGGTCATTTGAATCAATTTTATTTTGGAGAAGGAGCTCATGCTAGAAGTTGGAGAGGAGATCTTCATTTGTTGTTATAATTCCAATGTACTTTTCATTTATGATTAATAGAATAATGTTCCCTTCTCATACTTGTGATTTGATTATGTTATTTATCTATACATGTTATTTTTAGGATGACAAGCCCTATAAAAAAGGATTTTGTGTTCTTTTTTCTTGGTGCATGTGAGTGGGGCTTTAGTTTATGATAACTCAGATTAGGATCTTCGAATAGGAGCAAGGTTATGTGCATCAGGTCGAAAAACTATCATCAACCTGCGAGGGTATCAAGTACTAGCTTGAAGACTTCCATCAAAAGGTTTCATGTATATATGTTAAGGGTGTTTTCTTGTATGGGATTTAATTAGGGTCAAAACTATTGAACAGTCGACACTAGTACACACACCACCCTGGGAAATTTCTATGGAATTTTGTAGGTGAAAAGTAGCTTTTTGGATCAAGAAAAATTATTCAATTAACAATTGATGTATATTTTAATGGTTTACAATTAGAAGCATCCAAAAAATAGGAGTAAAAATACAATATATACATAACACTCCACACTTCTACTAGTATGTCTCAATTTGAAACTTGTTTTGGATATATACCACCTTCACCTTTGGATATTGCAAATGAAAGGAAATAAGGAGTGAGGGAGGATATCATAAAGGATGCTTGAATGGCAGAAAAAACTTGTTTAGAAGACTAGGTAGATCCATTTATAGGTATAAGAGACATAAATAAGTCATAGGAAAAATAAAAGACCAGACATGATCAACATGAACATACGGGTCATTCAAGGTGGGAGACATAATATGGTTACATTTGAACGAGGAGAGACTACAAGGTCCTGGTAATAAAATCAAGGCTCTGTGATATGATCCATTTGAGATATTGAAAAATGTTGGAGATAAGGCCTATATAATTCATCTAACCTATACATGCATATTTACTTAGTGGTGACTATATAGAATCTGAAACTCAATGAGGATTCCATGCTAGATCAGGAAGAGGAATAAGTGTTTCCTTTTGTAGAGGAATTTTCATGAGATGATCATGCATAGTTGACATAGGATGAAATTTTGTAGAAGAGGTCCATAACTACAACATAGGGGCAACATGACCTTTGGTAGATTGGGTTGAAAGGACAACCTCTAGGCAATGCTAAATGGTACATCTGAGAGAAGGTGGAGGACAAATTTCCTCACCTCATTCAATAAAATATTTTGGGAACCAGAAGCCTCCATAAATGGGGATGTGTGATCTAGATTGGATCATTATATTACTTTTCATCTATTTTGATGCTTTCAAATTGGAAAAAGTGGAGGAATAAGCTCACACAACCATTTTTATTGGTGGGTCCTAGTGTGGTGAATTGGGGTTTGAAACCTTATAGAAGATATTTGAGGCATTAAATGGAATATTTTTGGGGTAAAACTTTTCAACTTAAGCACAACACCTTTAAGTGATACTTTACACATAGATACCTTTCTAACATTGCAAGAATCACCTCCATCAGAGTCCATATCCAAAATTTATGCCACTTGGAAGTTCACCTTCTTGATTTGATGACCATAATTTGAGAGAATGCCACGTTATCCCCCATTACTCATGGAAATGGGGCTATCCATGTGATCATGAAGAAGAAGACTCTAAAAGAGTCAATATTATAACTATAGTTAAGGGTTGAAGGAGTCAAACAGAACCACTAGTAGGCTATTGATTTGTGTTATAATTGGGCCACTTGGAGGAAAATGGGTTCCAATCTATTCAGGTGCATTTTATTCCATATATGAGTAGATTAGTTAAGATTGGATAGGGATAGAGAAAACATAGAGGGTTTTTTCACTATAGTATCTCATGGCCACATGCCTCACTTCTTTGTACTTGCATCCATTCATTCAGAGAAAGAGAGAAAAACAACCTCACCCTCTAGCTAGGTTTCTCTTGAAAGGATTTCCCAAGTTATATCGTGTGTAAATTGTGGCTTGTGAGTTTTTTCACTGTCCTATATTTTCTGCATAATTATATTTTGCATGCACACACAATAAAAAATAATTAATAGATTCATAAATCTAAGGAGAAATAAACCCTCACAGTGTATATTTTGGATTTTCTAATATATTTTAGTTGATATGTTGTGACGAAATGTCCAATGGAATATCCATGATATTTTACTTATTAATATAAGTGTTGGTTGATGCATCATATTAAACCTTTCAATCATATTGATAAGGTCAGCCAAGAAAAAAACCATGACAATGCATATCGGTCACATTATAAGTGACTTTATCTAAACGACCAAAAGAAAATGAGACAATGCATGTGTGCATGATACAAGAAGAGGAACCATCATTTCATCCAAGTGCATAAGGATGAGGATGAGCTCCACTAGCAAGTGCAACTTGTCAATGATGGATTTGGTAATCAAATTCTCTTATGAGTAATTGTTGAAGATGAAATTACTCGAGAAATCATGACAAAGATGTGCTCATGTGATGAACCAACTATATTAGGCTCTTGGGGGTTAAATTACTACAATAAGTTTACTTTATTGAGTTCCCTTGAATCTTCATAAATTGTGTGTTCAACAGAGATTGAAATGACAACATCATTGCCTTTTTCATTAGGAGATTGTACAAACAATTTTTTCTTCTTCAGTCTCAAATATTTGGACTTATCACGTCCTTGTTTCTTAAAATATTGACAAATATTAGCACAAAGAGGAGGACGAGAAGAATATTACAAGAAATATGATGACCTTGTAATAGCAACAAGTACAAGCTTTGAAGGCATGTGTCTGGAAACAATGGAGGGGGATGAACATTGTTTACTTTTGTATTGATATAAAACTTATTTTCGACCAAATATACTTGATTGTACATAGAATCAAGTGATGTGATTTCCATGTACTTCAAATCATGGTACAAATGTCCTTACAATCCAATTTTAAACTTAAAATTTTTTTTCATAACACTAACTGGGTAAAATTATAGTAATATAAAATTACAAAAAATGATTTAACATGAATTACGTCACAATATTTTTCCATATATTTTTAAAATGGCCATTAAATAATATGAAAAGATTCCTACTACAAGCCCAAAACAAACATTTTCTTTGTCCATATACAAAACTACACAGTATTCCTTTGCAATATATATTATACAATTTTTCTTAAGATTCTTATAGCTCTAAATATATATATAAGTTAACAAAAAACATAGTGATTGGTTGCTTATTCTAGACCCATACTAAGAGGCTTAGGGTCTTGATTCAAAACTTCAATTTCCTCATCAAATTGGTGCGCCATTTCATCCTCCTTTGGCTCCTCTAAGGATGAGTTAGTAGAGAGTCTTTAGTATGAGGTCATGGGCTGATAAACCCCACTAAAATTTAGTACCATATTTCACAAGAGATGAATTCCATGTCTAAATGTGTAATCTATTGCTTCAATTCCACTTGAGGTCCCATGATTTATGTTATCTAGGCCATTATCTGGCATTCTGTATCATTATTGTTTTATGTAACATTGAGAATTGAAATTGTGTTGCAATAGATATGTTCCTCATGGCTTCGGAAGACTCTGCAAATTTCAAGAAGTTCTCTAAAATTTATTAAACACCCACTCTAATGGATAACTTCTACTATTATAAAATTATTTTCTTGGCCTATAGTCCCACTCCTGCACCAGGTTCCCTAATTCTCAAGTGTGCTCCAATTTCCTAATTTCAAGAACTAGGAACACTTTTTTGTAATCAAATTGAAGGGATAAATATTTACAAGATGCATATATGGAGAGAAACCCTGCATTATAAAGCTCAGAATTACAACAACATGGACCCAATAATATACTTATGTCCTAATCTATCTCCAAGGGGGAATATCCCCTAAAAAATTACAATGAAATAGAAAAAACCTAAAAACCAACTAGAAAAAATCAATGTAGGATCTTACCAGGTGAGAAGGGCCTATATCCCCCCTACTCCTCTCAAGAAACAATGCAAATATCGTGTCATGATCTGGAGAAAAATTAAAACACTAGACATGGCCATGCACATTAAAGTCCTGGTGCATGTGAAGGAGGGTTTACATACCTTCTCATAACTATTTGGTTGCTTGTTGTAGTGACTTCGGTTGCAAGCCATGTGACAAATTAATAGCACATGTCCTGATATCTTTACTAATTAAGGGATGTATTGTTGAATGAGAGTGTTGTTAACCATAATTTCCCCCACTTTTAGATTTGATTCAAATTATACCAAAAAATATGATTTTATATTATTCTCCTATAGAACATAATAGTATTTGATTTTGTTGAACACACAATCCTTTTATTTGTTTCATTCAAATATTGTGTCTAAGGGCTTGTCTCTTGGCTCTAAATTATAAACCAAGTGATTTATAATAATCTTAGAGTCTATTATCCCAATAAACCATTTTGTGCCAATACCTTTAGCTATTTTTAGTCCTTGTCATAATGCATACACCTCTTCTTTATTGTTGGAAACAATAACAAGTCCCCAAATGAAGTAGGTTTCTATTGTCCCTTTCAGATCCAAGATGATTCACCTTGTACTTTCCACCCTAGGATTTCAATTAAAGGTCCATAAAAAATCATAAAACGAATTCAAAGCTATTTTTAAACTTTGAACATCAAGGATTCTTTGCTAAAGTTTCCAATTTGGCCCAAATTTGTTTGGGTATACTAAAGCTTGAGAATTGAGAATATATTTGAAACTGCCCAAACTTCTCTTTTTCATATACAATTAGCCTTTGATGTAGATAAATATCCTTACCTTTGGAAATCATTCATTTTTCTAACATGCTTTTAGGTTTTGTTGCTATAGAGGATAAAATGTCTAGTTCTTAATGGAATATTGCTCGACTTCTTGTGATGATCCCACATAATATAGATCACAAGGCCCATACAAAACTCATTTTTTCCCCTCGTTATTCTTAACAAACTCATATTTTTTACCATATATAGTATAAATAATGGTTATTTTGTAGTTGAATATGAATGATTATAAGTGGATAAGGAGGGACTTACATACCTTCTCATAACTATTTGGTTGCTTGGTGTAGTGACTTCAGTTGCAAGCCATGTGACAAATGAATAGCACTAAACATGTCCTAATATATTTAATCAAGCGATGTCTTGTTGAATAAGAGTTTTGTTAACCATAATTCCCCCCACTTTTAGATTTTATTCAAATCATACCCATAAATATGATTTTCTATTATTCTCCTATAGGACATAATAATATTTGATTTTGTTGAACATACAATCCTTTTATTTGTTTAATTCAAATATCGAGTCTAAGGGCTTGTCTCTTGGCTGTAAATTATAAAAAAAAGTGATTTATTATCATCTTAGAGTCTATTATCCCAATCAAACATTGTGTGCCAATACCTTTAGCTATTTTTAGTCCTTGTCATAATGCATACGCCTCTGCTTTATTGTTGGAAACAATAACAAGTCCCCAAATGAAGTAGGTTTCTATTGTCCCTTTCGGATCCAAGATGATTCCCCTTTTACTTTCCACCCTAGGATTTCAATTAAAATGCTCCATAAAAAATCATAACATGAATTCAAATATATTTTTAAATTTTCAACATCAAGGATGCTTTGCTAAGTTTGCCAATTTGGCCCAAATTTGTTTGGGTATACTAAAGCTTGAACATTGAAAATATATTTAAAATTGCCCAAAATTCTCTTTTTCATCTACAATTAGCCTTTGAGGTAGATAAATATCCTTACATTTGGAAATCATTCATTTTGCTAACATGCTTTTAGGTTTTGTTGCAGTTAGAGTCAGAATATGCATTTTGCCATCAGTGATCGACATCATTTCTTCATTTTAGGTGTCTCATTCTGAAATTTTTATAACATTCCATTAGGTCATGCTAAAAATTATTTCACTGATGGTAGCTTTCCTCAACAAAAATTCACTCTCCTTCAGAAAACCATATTTTTTTACTCACTCCCATGTCTCCTTGAGCATAATAACACATATGAAAATGCTCATTTCACCATGTCATGTCTCACTTAAATTCAATCATGGAAATCAGGTCTTAAAGTCTCATTACGTCATTAGGGTTTTGTTTTTAAAGGTAAAAAATGCATTAATCCATCCAAATAAAGTCAACAAGCATATGAGAGTGACTCAAAGAAATTTTATCTTCCTCTACAGTAGATCATCACTTTGTAACTATTCTATTTTTCAAGTTGTAATTATTTCAATGATTTTTATATCAAAATGTTATTTTGATATAAAATCAAATATGTAATTTATTTTTCATTTTTCAAATGTAATTTTTTGTTTTTATATGTAATAAATTATTCCCTAGCCTCCAATTCAATCATTCTTGCCAAACTGAAGCAAATAAATTCAAGTTCCATTATCTAAATCAACCTGCAAAGCAAAAAAGTCAGAAAGGTCAAAGAGTATCAGTCTCAAAGTTTGAGAAGAAAAATTGAACATAAGGAAAGTGGGTAATTCAAATTATAAATAAAATCCACTAGATTATAAAGTCATTCAAAACCTCAAAGAAAAGTCTATTTGTTTCATTCATCCTTCAGAAATCCTCAACAAAGGAGAAAATTCACATTTTCAGAGAGCAACCAATCCAATCTCCAGGGTCGATGCGCGTTTGAGAGGGTTCACTGTGCATTTGCCCAAATTTCTGATCCATTTTACCTGGACATTGTGCGTTTGAGAGGGGTTGTTGCGTGTTTGCTCCAGACATTGCGCGTTTCCTCAGAAATCTCAAAACTCTCTTACATCCTCCCACTCCATCAGTCAATGCCAAATCTCTACACAGGTTGTCTTCAAAGCTCCATTGATCAGTGAGTAAAACATAGAATCATCTCATTGATATATTTTGTGCCTTATAATCATTTGAATCTTTTTCTAAGGAAGAAACCCTAGTTCTCATTTCAAACTTAATCCCTAACCTAATATATATTTACCTTCCCATTCACATATATATTTTTCCATATCCCCATTCCCTAAAGCAATACCATTCATAATATCCCTAAATTGTAGGGTTCTCTCTAACCTAGGTTCCTTTCACATTCCCATTCCCTCCATTTTCCAAAACACTTCCTTTCACTTCACATTTCCTCTATTTCATTCCATCACCCTAGGGTTTCTACTTCAATTATGGTTGAAGAGGAGAACAGAAGTATTAATGAGGAACAAAGACTGAAGAAAAATCCACATAAAAAGGGAGGGAAAGTCATTAGACATGAAACAGAAACCATTAGAGAGCTTATGGCATCTCCCCTAACTATGTCATGCTTTAAGCATGTAGGCTGTTTCGAATTTTGTGAGAAAGTGCAAAAGATCCAATATCATCCTATGTTGACAAGATTGTTCATTTCCAATCTTCATGATATACAGGTCACTCTTTTCGGGGTTAATTTCACTATGTCCACTAATATCATTGAAGCTTCTACAGGGATCCCAAATTTAGGAGAAAAATGGTTTAAACAAGGAACCTCAATCATTGTTACTATGAGCCATATCTTAAACCAAGATACAAGGATGACAAAAAGACAATTTTTCCTTTCTCTCATCTCCTTGACATATATGTCCCTATGATGAAAATCATCATGAAATAGTTCACCTATGAGGGAAGGTTTTCTAGACTCTATTCCTATCATATCCGGCTCCTCATGCACTTCACTAGAGTCAGAATGTTTCACATACCCTATTATCTCTCTAGTAGCATTGACAAAATGGCATATATTTCCCAAAAGAGAGATTATGGTCATCAAATGAAGAGTCTTTTCCACCACTCCCTCATCAAAATGATAGTCAGGTATCAGCTTGATCAATTGAACATTCAATGGGACACCTTCATATCAAATGATATTTTTACTACCCCACCTAGTCAGCATCACCATAATGCCCCTTCATCATCTCATCCTACCGCATCTATCCCTCCATCTCAGCCTGGTGTTCATACATCATTACTAGGCTAGTTTCATTCACCTCATATTGAGCCTTATTCTTCACCTTTTTATAACCCTACATCATCATCACATCATGATTCAGAGTCATCAAGTAGTGAGGAAGATATTGATGCAACATGGGCTAGTTTGGCTGAGGTTGAGCCATTTCCCAAAACTTACCAGAGAGGCTATAGGCATGTGTTTACTTCACTTGGAGTGAAAGGGGCCATGCCTTCTTCATCAACACAACAGGTAAATAAAGGTAAGGAACATGTGATAGAGCCAATCATTGATGATAAGGAGGGAAATCATGAAACAGAGCAAGAATTTCAGTTGATTGACCTAGGTGAGGAAGATGAAGACAAATCAACAATGCAGTAATTAAAGGAAAAGAGGCAAAGATTAGTGAACTTTAGACTAATATTGAGAGGGACAAGTATGTGATTGTCTTCCTTGAGAAATAAAATCAACAGTTGAAGGCCAAGCAAGTCATCAATGAGGTGAAGTTTGTCAAAGCACAAAGAGAGGCAAAAAAGGCTAAAGCCTTGCTTGAGGAAACATTGGAATGGTTTGGTGAACCTGATGATGGAGATGATAAGCCTCCAAGATAGAGACCAAGGACTAGAGGGCTGAAAAGAGCTCTAGCCCTAGAGAGACAAAGGGAGGCTGACCTAGCAAACCATCTCACACCAAATGAACAACTTTCCCTAGAAATCAACAAGAACATGGAACCATGGCTTGATAGAGCCAATCTACATTTGGAGAAGTTGCTAGAGAAGACCAACAAGGATGATGACTTGTTGAGGAAAAGGGTCAAAATTCATGCACGGAAAGAGAGAATTGCATTGGCCAAGCTCAAAAGAGCCAATGCTAAAATTGAAGATTTGACCAAGCAAGGAGAGAAAGAGAAGTTAGACATAATTGTTGAGGTGTCACTCCATGCCTGAAACACTTGATGAGAAAGAACCCTCACAATTTTGACAAAATTTTGGCACACTTTGTATTTTTTTTCATTTATGTGTTTTTGAGTATTTTTGCACACGGAAAAGTTTCCAAATGTGCAACGACCTAGACGCTACGCTATTTTTGGGACCTCCAAATGACAGATTGACACTACCAGCAGGTTCATATTGATGAGGACATCAACCCTTGAAAGTTTCATAGTTTTTGGAGGAGAAATGTTCCATCAAAAGCTCAAAAAACCATCAAAATTTCATGTTTCTTCTTCTAAATCTGCCTGGTCGCTACACGTTTACCGATATTGGGAGAATAGGTTTTTTACATAGAAAATGAGCATCATTTTGAAAACTGGAGGTAGTTTTGGAAAATAGACTCAAAGGGATTTCCAATGAGCTATCATGGAGCTGATTTGGACACCGGGAAGGCACTCAAAATCAGACTTGAAGATAGGTCAATTCTTTTACCTGGACGTTGCGTGTTTCACAAGGAAAATGCATTTTTCATGGTCAATTTTTTGAATTTTCACTCTAGTTTGACTTTTACTTAAGAAAATGAGGAATTTACTTATGTAAACGGTCAAGATGAATGTAAATGTCATGTTTTTACTTTTATCTAGGGAAAATACATTAGGTAAGTCAATTATTTGAGGTTCAATGAATCAGTTCATTAGAGATAGGAATGAGTCACTTTTCTCATCCTATACTCTAGCGATCTGTTTAGCTTTTTGTGTAATATCTCCCTCACCTCATGGATTAGACCCCTATGGATTAGTGGAGGTGGTTTTGAGGTCTATTTAGCTCAGATCTTCACAGGAGTCAAGGGTTGGAAACATTTTGGATGCTAGTGTATTGATCAAGAACCAGTTTGCCCTGGATATTAATGAAAAATTGCAGCTATTTCCTTGGGATTCATGTGGTATGAATGTTTGGCATAGTTTTTTCTCTGTGATCATTTGTATGAATTTTTTGTAAGATCATAAACATTTCATGTCTATTATATGATAAATTTCAAGTTGATATGAAGAATACATGTTTTTCATGCTCTGTTTTGGGAATTTTTTCATAATTTGTCTGTTTTCCTCATTTTAGGAAGAACTCATATTCTATGCTCTTGCTAGCTCCTCATCAGTCTTAAACCATCTCACCAAATATACTTTAATTTTTGAGCCTTGTACCTACCTTGTCCCATCGAATGGACTATAATTCCATCTCATTTTCCCTAACCTAGTCCCCTTGACCTAATCCTCATCCAGTGATCCCAACCCTAAATCAAAACAAATTAAACCCTTCTGTATTTCTTAGCTAGCCTAAATTTTTTTATATCCAGCCCTCTTGGCTATCATTTTTGTGGAGAGAGCCCTCTCCGACTTGATAGGGTTAGATAACAAGTCAAAATCTTGGTTTGTGGTTACCTCTGTTGGGATTCCTTCCTCAGCCTTGGGAATTTGGTGGAGTGATAACATAGTGGTGCCTTTGCCGGGGAACGAAGATAAAAAAATTTCCCTAGGTGTACGACAAAGATCAGATTTTATTGTTGATGGTGAACAACGATCAGGCACAAGAAGGTTGTGCATCATTCACCTGATGACTCTAGTATCAAATAATTCCAAGATTCAGAATTCCCATTGCGAATCCACTCTTCAAGAACTGGTAGTCTAAAGAATTTCTTGGTGACTCACTATTGTCAAAATGGATTTTATTGCTCGAAGGTATGCTCCTATAAATCGAGCTCATATTCCTGGTTTTTTGAACCATTTTCCTAGTATAGATTGGAAATCAAGACTGTCAAAGTTTAAGGGTCAAGACGGTGAAGATGCTAGTTTGTATTTGGTCAAATTTCATTTGCATATTCATTAACTAAAGATTGAGTTTCCTGGAGATTGTCTGATGAAGATGTTTATGGCTATATTGGAGGAAAAAGAGAGATCATGGTATGAGATTCTATCATCTGCTAGTTTATATTCTCTAAAGGACTTTCATTCAGTTTTCTTTCAAAATTATCAAAGCTTTAATTCTTCCATGTCAATGATTGATAGTTGTTGTGAGATCTCCGATAATTTCATTGATTTTCTTTAAAATTTGTATGGGAATAAAGAGTGTCTAGATGATGAGCTCATAGAATCCCTTAATGATTTTTCCTCCCAACAAGAAATAGCAGTTTCCTCCTTGGATGAAGAGATCCTTGAACCTTTGCATGATAACCCTTTTCATCACCAACAAGAATCAGTATCTCCCTCCTTAGATGAGATAGACTGGGACCAAGAAAGAGAAGTGCCAATTCTCGATCCTAAAAATGAAAATCACCAAATCAATGTAAATTTCCTTAAAACTCATTTTTCTCCTTTTTCCGAAGATGAGATAGATCAGCTCCTGAACAATCATATTACAACCCAATAAAATGTAGATTTTCAGATCTTACTATGTTCACACAGTCAAGAATGTGCGATTGAAGCATCTTCCATTATTGAAAATGAAAGTCTGGGTTTGAATGATGATAGTCATGAGACTGATGAAGCAATACTGGAAGTTGTTTTGAGTAAATTGATTTGTGATGATGATTTCCTGCAAGGAGATCAGCTAACAAAGATCGTTGCCTTTCATGAAGAAAATAGGGATGTCATGTTTAACAATCTTGAAGAATATTTTATGTTCAAAGATGATTTAGAATATAAATTTAAGGAGTATGAGCCTAAGAGAGACAATATGCCAGAGAAAGAATTAGAGTTGATCATGCTTCAAGAATTTTTAGCCAACACTTAGATAGCAGAAAGTCATACTTCCCTATGCTATCCTATGGATCAACAACCAAGTGCTATTTCAGATTAGAATAAAGAGTGTGCTTGTGTTTTTGCTGAGTCTCAAGAAAAGAAAGCATTTCATATTTTTTAAGATCCTTTTACTGATTTGCTACAGTTAGCAGGGAAGATGTTTTTCATGGACCAGCAAAACATGTTCAGTAAACACTTGGAGTGGCCTAGTTTTTGTTTTTTCTTCTTGCTCGAGGAAAGTGAGAGAAGAATTCAAGCAAGTAACCATCTACTAGATTGGTTACACTGGAAGGATCACTTCACATGATTGTACATATGTCTTCAGCAGGAAGGTGGTTGTCATCAGGATTTGAAGCCATCAAGTCTCGTTGATGTACCTCCATAAATCAGTAGGGTAAGTTCAGTTTTTTAGTCTTGTTTCAGTCAATTCAAGTCAAATTGAGTCAGTTTCATTCAGTTTGTGTCATCAAGTTTTCAAATAGCCAGTCCTGCATTTCAATTTCAGTTATTTTTTACTGTATTTGGCCCAATGGAAGAAAGCATTGATCTGCTCAACTCAAAGATCTGCAGTTCTTGACACCTCTGTCAGAGTTTCCATCCCCAATAATGCCAATGTTAGAGTCAGAATATGCATTATGCCATCAATGATCGATATCATTTCTTCATTTCTCATTTTAGGTGTCTCATTTTGAAATTTTTATATCATTCAATTAGGTCATGCTAAAATTTCTTTAGCTGATGGTAGATTTCCTCAATAAAACTCCACTCTCCTTCAGAGAACCATATTTTTTGACTCACTCCCATGTCTCCTTGAGCATAATAACACCTATGAAAATGCTCATTTCACCACGTCTTGTCTCACTTAAAGTTAGTCATGGAAATTAGGTCTTAAAGTCTCATTAGGTCATTAGGGTTTTGTTTTTCAAGGTCCAAAATGCATTACTCCATCCAAATAAAGTCAGCAAGCATATGAGAGTGACTCAAAGAAATTCGATCTTCCTCTTTAGAATATCATCACTTTGTAACTATACTATTTTTCAAGTTGTAATTATTTCAAAATGTTATTTTGATATAAAATCAAATATGTAATTTATTTTTCATTTTTCAAATGTAATTTTTTGTTTTTATATGTAATAAATTATTCCCTTGTTTCCAATTCAATCATTCTTGCCAAACTGAAGCAAAGAAAGTCAAGTTCCATTAGCTAAATCAACCTGCAAAGCAATAAAGTCAGAAAGGTCAAAGAGTATCAGTGTCAAAGTTTGAGAAGAAAAAGTGAACATAAGGAAAGTGGGTAATTCAAATTATAAATAAAATCCACTATATTATAAAGCCATTCAAAACCTCAAAGCAAAGTATATTTGTTTCATTCATCCTTCAACTATCCTCAACAACGGAGAAAAATCGCATTTTTAGAGAGCAACCAATCCAATTTCCAGGGTCAATGCACGTTTCAGACAGTCGCTGCGCATTTCAGACAGCCATGCACATTTGAGAGGGGTCGTTGTGCATTTTCCCGAATTTCTGATCCATTTTACCTGGACGTTGTGCATTTGAGAGGGGTCGCTGCACATTTGCAAGGGTCATTGTGTGTTTGCTCTGGACGTTGCATGTTTGCCCAGAAAGCTCAAAACTCTCTTATAGCCTCCCACTCCATCATTCAATGCCAAATATATGCACAGGTTCTCTTCAAAGCCCCATTGATTAGTGAGTAAATCATAACATCATCTCATTCATATATTTTGTGTCTTATAATCGTTTGAAGCTTTTTATAAGGAAGAAACCCTAGTCCTCATTTCAAAATTAACCCCTAAATTTTTATATATTTCCCTTCCCATTCCCATATATATTTTTCCATATCCCCATTCCCTAAAGCAATACCATTCCTAATATCCCTGAATCCTAGGGTTTTCTCTAACCTAGGTTCCTTTCACATTCCCATTCCCTCCATTTTCCAAAACACTTCCTTTCACTTGACATTTCCTCCATTTCATTCCATCACCCTAGGGTTTCTACTTCAAGTATGGATGAAGAGGAGAACAAAAGTATTGATGAGGAACAGAGATCGAAGACAAATCCATATAAAAAGGGAGGGAAATTCATTAGACATGAACCAACAACCACTAGAGAGCTTATTGCATCTCCCCTCACTATGTCATGTTTTAAGCATGTAGGTTGTTTTTAATTTTGTGAAAAAGTGAAAAAGATCCAGTATCACTATGTTGACAAGATTGTTCATTTCCAATCTTCATGATAGACAGGTCACTCTTTCTAGGGTTAATTTGACTATGTCCACTAATATCATAGTAGCTTCTACAGGGATCCCAAATGTAGGAGAAAAATGGTTTAAATAAGGAAACCTCAATCATTGTTACTATGAGCCGTAGTTTAAACCAAGATACAAGGATGAAAAAAAAACAATTTTTTCTTTCTCTCATCTCCTTGACAGATATGTCCCCATGATGAAAATCATCATAAAATACTTCACCTATGACAGAAGGTTTTATAGACTTTATCCCTATCATATCCTTCTCCTCATGCGATTCACTAGAGTCATAATGCTTCACATACCCTATTATCTCTTTCGTAGCATTGAAAAAATGGCATATATTGTCCAAAAGAGAGATTATGGTCATCAAATGCAGATTCATTTCCACCACTCCCTCATCAAAATGATAGTCATGTATTAGCTTGATAATTGAATTTAACATTCCATGGGACACATTCATATCAAATGAGATTTTTACTACCCCACCTAGTCAGCATGACCAAAATGCCGCTTCATCATCTCATCCTCCTGCATTTATCCCTCCATCTCAGCCTGATGTTCATACATCATTACCAGTTCAATTTCATTCACCTCATATTAAGCCTTCTTCCTCACCTTTTTATAACCCTACATCATCATCACATCATGATTCAGAGTCATCAAGCAGTGAGGAAGATATTGATGCAACATGGGCTAGTTTGGCTTGTTGAGATTCAACAATATGATGAGCTTAGTGAAAAGAGTCGCCTTCACTAAGTGGGCCCGCGGGCTATTTTTGGCACAAAGTCTATTTTTAGACTATGTCAATTTTTAGACATGTCGATCATATTCTATGAGTTGCAGGATGCTATTTATGGATGGTTGGTCAAGCTGGAAAAAGAAATGGACTTCTACTTTTAGACATATTGGGCAGATTCTATTTTAGACTGCCAGTCTAAAAATAGATATGTTGAATATTATTAGCTCTTAATAATATTTGGACTCTAAACATTATCTTATTCTCTTGGAGAACTTCAGTTAAGTGCAAAGATGTGGCATAACATCTGACAGAAGGAATTACGCTATTCCTGAGAGTTTACTGGAGCTATTGCATGCAAGACTTCAGTTAGAACTCATGTGACAGAGTTTGGTGGAGTTGGAGAATTAGTTGGTGGAGTTGTATTTAGTTTAACTCAGTTAGACTCAGTTGAGCTAGTTGTATCTAGTCTAACTGATTGATACACTAGTGAGAGTGGAGTGAATTAATTATTTAATCAATTCACAAATAATAACTCATTAATCAACTGAAGAATACATCAGTTAACTAGAGTGCATGGAAGTTTCAGTGGAGACCAGTGGAGAGATAGGTGAAAGAGAAAGTGTGACTATTGGTTGTGACTATAGTGATGCATTGATTGCATCCAACACTCAGTGGAGATGCCAATGAGGATTGTGTGAGAAAGGCTGGAGTATTTTGAACTCATTCAAAGCCATTCTTCAACAGGATTGTGTGTAGCGATTGTAATGTACTGAGATCTTGATATGATTAGATTTGTATGAGGATTGTTACATGATATCTATGACATATATTATATACAGATAGTTGGGGTTTTTAGCTTCAGGCTTTCCCGTTAAACAATTGTGTTAATGTGTGTGAATTTTTATTGTTTCATGTGTGCATTGCAATCTTGATTTAATTTCCGCAAATGATCAATGGTGGAATAGATTCTATATATTGCATGAAGTTAAAATAGTGTGAGATCAGGAGAATATTGGACATATAACACATAAGTTATATAATTTCTACATGGTATCAAAGAAGTTGATTATTGGAGGAGATTGCAATTATTCAAGCGATTGAGTTTTGTGCTGGTGGAATTCGAATTTGCTGCAGTGTTTTCTTGGTGTCGAAGTTGAGCATTCATTGAAATGTATTTCAACGGATTGTGATTGGAGTATGCCCTTGATGGGATCTCGAATTACATATAATGGAAGGACAAGATGGTGGAGGTGCCGGATGATAATGGGTTAAAGGAGTTCATAGATACTGATATTCCGAAGCCTGCTTCTAGCGATGCAGCCGCACTTGACGCATGGCAAAATAAGGTAGCAAAGTGTCGAAGGATTCTTTTGGAAGGTGTGAAGGACCACATTTTTTCCAGCCTTCATGGTAAAGCCACTCCATTATTAATTTGGAAGGCTTTTACAGACTTGTTCCAAAGCAGAAGTGACTAGAGGAAGTTGGCACTTAAAGACAAACTCAGAAAAATAAAAATGGAGAAAGGTGACAATATACCAAAATACCTCACGAAGTTTGTCCATTGCAAGGATAATCTGGGACGTGTGGGGGTTACTGTTGATGAAGAAGACTTGGTGAGCTTGGCTCTCCTTGGGCTTTCGAAGAGTTGGCATAGCTACGAAGACTCTGTCAATGAACAGGAGAAACTGCAAGGATGGGAGTGATTTTGGTCAGATCTTGTGCAGGAGGAGATAAGGCGAGGTACCAGGGATGGATCTTCATCGAAGAATGAAGATGAAGAAAATTGCGCTTTGGCTACCAAATCAAGGAAAGGGAAGGGGAATAAAAATCCTTCTCAATCTGGTGCTAAAGGCAAGAAGCAGGATTTGTCCAAGGTGAATTGTTTTCACTGTCACCAGCACAGGCATTTTGCCACTAATTACCCACAGAAGAAGAATAATAAACAGGCTGTTGAATCTGCAGTTGGAGAGGCCTTAGCCTCGCAGTTTGAGCTATATTTTTCTTTGACCGCATGCTTGGTTTCAAGTGTGATGGGATCGGTGTGGTTTCTTGACAGTGGTGCGTCTTTCCATATGACTGGAGACAAATATTTGTTTAGTGATCTGGAGGAAAAGGATCTTGGAGTGCACATCGAGAAGGGCGATGATGGTAGATATAGTGCGACTGGTATCAGGACCATTTCCTTTGAGAGGGAGTCTAGTAAACCTTTCATCTTGAAGGATGTCATGCATGTTCCATGATTGAAGAAGAATCTGATCTCTGTGGCGATGTTGGAAGACAAGGGTTGTGATGTTTTTTTTAGCGAGGGAAAAGCCTTCCTTCGACATAAAACAACTGGTCAAACCAGGAGGATAGGGATTCGAGTTAAGAATATTTATCAATTGCAGGTAGATGGTTGCGCTGCAATGGCAGGCAAAGCAGAAGGAGTGGTGAGCCGAGATGAGGGAAAATTTTGGCACAGGAGATTGGGCCATCTTCACCATGGCACTTTGAAAATTTTGCAGCAGATTTATATCGGGCTTCCCAAAGGTACACTTGCGCAGTCAGATTAGTGAAAGGGATGTACTTTGGGAAAATTTTTGAAGACCACTTTTCATGAGAAGGATAGTCGTGCTTTGACGATCCTTGAGAGAATTCACACAGACATGTATGGACCTTTCTCGGTTACTTCAACAGCAAAGCATAGGTTTTATGTGATATTTTTTGATGACTTTTCTCGTAAATGTTGGATCTTCTTCATGCAGAAGAAGAGCGAGACATACTCAAAGTTCTGTGAGTTCAAGGCACTGGTTGAGAAAGAGACGGGGAAGCACGTGAAATCTCTAAGGAGTGATAATGGTGGTGAATACATCTCTGGCGAATTCAAAGACTTCTGTAGCAAAGAAGGAATTTGAAGAGACCTCATAGAGCCTCATAACCCACAGCAAAATGGGGTCGTGGAAAGAAAGAACAGAATGATTGTGGTTGGTGCACAAGCGATGCTACATGATCAGGGCCTTCCCATACACTTGTGGGCTGAGGCATGCAACACTACGTTTTATGTGCGAAACCGTTGTCCTCATAGAGTACTTGGCATGAGTACACCGGAAGAGGCATTTTCTGGTAAGAAGCCTGATATTTCTCATTTGAAGATTTTTGGCTCCCCTGTTTACATTCATGTGACGAAGGATGCCAGGAAGAAGCTGGAGCCGACCATAGAGGTTGGGATATTTGTGGGGTACACAAAAACACCCCACAATTATCGTGTGTATTTTCCAAACAGTCGGATGACTGTCGTGCGACGGGATATCAAATTTCATGAGGAGAAAGCCATGAAGTTGTTGCTTGAGAGGAAGCTACACTTGCATGCAGAGGAGGAGCTACTTGTTCCTAAAGATGAGCCTCAAGATGTGGATCAACCACAAGAGGAGGTTCATGGAGTGGAAGAAACCACTCATGCAGGCCAAACATCAGAGGGCGGAAGTGCACTACAGAAGCTGAGCGACTGAATCTTGATGCAGTGCAGAATGTAGGAGTTCCTACATCACATCACAGACAAAGACAGTTGCATGACCGATTTACTAGATACATGGCTCTGATGAGCAAGTGTATCATGACAGAGCCATCCTCTTTCGAGGAATTTGTGGAGGATCCCACATGGGTATATGCCATGGTGGAAGATTATGATCCGATTGTTAGAAACAATGCATGGGAGATTGTCCCAAGGCTGGAAGGGAAATCAGTGGTAGTTCGAGATGGATCTACAAAGTGAAGAAAGTTGTTGATGGGAGCATTGAGAAGTATAAGGCAAGATTTTTTTCCTAAGGCTTCTCACAAATCGAGGGGATCGACTATGAAGAAAACTTTGCACCTGTCGCAAGGTATTCTTCCATACGGACCATCCTTGCTCTCTCAGCGCGGATGAGTTGGCACATTCATCAGATGGATGTGAAGACTGCGTTCCTCAACGAAATCATTGAGGAGGAGGTGTACATTGAGCAACCTAAAGGATTCAAAATCTTCAGCAGCAAGTCGCATGCGTGCAGGCTCAAAAGAGCGTTGTATGGGTTGAAACAAGCACCTCGTGCTTGGTACACATGGATAGATAATTAGTTCACCGGACTTGGTTTCACCAAGAGTGAGGCGGATCCAAACCTATACCAGATTGTGGTGGAGGGTAAGCTTTTGATCATTGTGGTCTATGTAGATGATTTAATACTAACGGGTGATGAACTTTTGATACACTCATGCAAGGCAAATCTTGCAAAGGAGTTCGAGATGAAGGATTCGGGCCTCCTTCATTATTTCCTGGGATTGGAAATTTGGCAGCGGAAAGGTGAACTGTTTGTGTCTCAAGGAAAGTACGTCCTGGAGATACTGGAGAAGTTTCACATGCAAGGTTGCAAGCCTATCAACACTCTTCTTCCTAGTGGTTGGAGGAAGGAGGATGCTACATCGGTAGAGGTAGTGAATGCCACTGTTTATCGACAGTTGGTTGGTTGGCTCATGTATTTAGTCAATACACGACCGAACATATGCTATGCTGTGAACCAGATTTCACAAGTGATGGTTAAGCCTACCAAGCTCTTTTGGAAGGCAGGTACGCATGTCCTGAGATATCTCAGGGGCACATTTGGGTATGGATTGTGGTACAGATAGTTGGATGAGGTGAAGCTGCATGGCTTCACGGATGTAGATTGGGCACAAAGCCCAATGGACAGAAAGAGAACATCTGGAGGGATTTTCAGTATCATATCTATAGCAGTTTCTTGGTACAGCAGGAAACAAATATCCATGGCACTCAGTTCAGCGGAGGCCAAGTACATGGTAGCAATTTTGGCTATATGCGAGGCTATATGGATGAGGAAGATCCTGGTCAGTTTGTTCAGTTCTCATTTAGATCCTACGGTGATATATTGTGATGATCATAGTTGTATTAAACTCTCGTTTAATCCAGTATTTCATGATAGATCTAAACATATTGACATCCGGTACCATAATATCAGAGATTGTGTGCAGCGGAAGATCATGTTTCTTTCTTACATTCCTACGGAGGATCACAATGCAGATATTCTGACGAAGGCACTCACCAGGAGAAAATTCGAATACCATAGAGACAGGATTGGGGTGGCAGATAATCCCTATCTTGTTGAGAGGGAGTGTTGAGATTCAACAATATATGAGCTTAGTGAAAAGAGTTGCCTTCACTAAGTGGGCCCGCAGGCTATTTTTGGCGCAAAGTTTATTTTTATACTATGTCTATTTTTAGACATGTCAATCATATTCTATGAGCTGCAGGATGCTATTTGTGGATGGTTGGTCAAGTTGGAAAAATAGATGGACTTCTATTTTTAGACATATTGGGCAAATTCTATTTTTAGACTGCTAGTCTAAAAATACATATGTCGAATATTATTAGCTCTTAATAATATTTGGACTCTAAACATTATCTTATTGTCTTGGAGCACTTCAGTTAAGTGCACAGATGTGTCACAACAGCTGATAGAAGGAATTACACTATTACTGAGGGTTTATTGGAGCTATTGCATGTAGGAATTTAGTTATAACTCATGTGACAGAGTTTGGTGGAGTTGGAGAAGTAGTTGGTGGAGTTGTATTTAGTTTAACTCAGTTGGACTCAGTTGAGCTAGTTGTATCTAGTCTAACTGATTGATACACTAGTGAGAGTGGAGTGAATTAATTAGTTAATTAATTCACAAATAATAATTCATTAATCAATTGAATAATACATCAGTTAACTACAGTGCATGGTAGTTTCAGTGGAGACCAGTGGAGAGATAGGTGAAAGAGAAAGTGTGACTATCAGTTGTGACTATAGTGATGCATTGATTACATCCAACACTTAGTGGAGATGCCAATGAGGATTGTGTGAGCAAGGATGGAGTAACTCAAACTCATTTAGAGCCATTCTTCAGCAGGTATTGAGCAATAGAGGCAGGCTAGTAAGTGGCAAAGATCGGTGCATGGATTTGCAAGATTGGGCCTGATTAGTGTGTAGCGATTGTATTGTACTGAGAGCTTGATATGATCAGCTTTGTATGAGGATTGTTACATGATCTCTGTGACATATATTATATACAAATATTTTGGGTTTTCAGCTTCAGGCTTTCCCGTTAAACAACTGTGTTAATGTGTGTGAATTTTTATTGTTTCATGTGTGCATTGCAATCTTGATTTAATTTCCGCAAATGATCAATGGTGGAATAGATTCTGTATTTTTCATGAAGTTTAAATAGTGTGAGATCAAGAGAATCTTGGACATATAACATATAAGTTATATAATTTCTACATGGCTGAGGTTGAGCCATTTCCCAAAAATTACCAGAGAGGCTATAGGCATGTGTTTGCTTCACTTGGAGTGAAAGGGGCCATACCTTCTTCATCAACACAATAGGTAAATAAAGGTAAGGAGCATGTGATAGAGCCAGTCATTGATTATAAGGAGGGAAATCATGAAACAGAGCAATAATTTTAGTTGATTGACCTAGGTGAGGAAGATGAAGACAAAATTACCAATCCATTAATTAAAGGAAAATAGGAAAAGATTAGTGAACTTCATACTAATCTTGAGAGGGCCAAGTATGTGATTGTCTTCCTTGAGCAAAAAAATCAGCAGTTGAAGACCAAGCAAGTCATCAATGAGGTGAAGTTTTTCAAAGCACAGAGAGAGGCAAAAAAGGCTAAAGCCTTGCTTGAGGAAACATTGGAAAGGTTTGGTGAACCTGATGATGAGGAGGATCAGCCTCCAAGATAGAGGCCAAGGACTAGAGGGCTGAAAATAGCTCTAGCCCTAGAGAGACAAAGGGAGGCTGACCTAGCAGACCATCTCACTCCAAATGAACAACTTTACCTAGAAATAAATAAGAACAGGGAACCATGGCTTGATAGAGCCAATATAAATTTGGAGAAGTTGCTAGAGAAGCCCAACAAGGATAATGACTTGTTGAGGACAAGGGTCAAACTTCATGCACAGAAAGAGATAATTTCCATTGGTCAAGCTCAAAAGAGCCAATGCTAAAGTTGAATATTTGACCAAACAAGGAGAGAAAGAGAAGTTAGACATACTTGCTGAGGTGTCACTCCATGCCTCAAACACTTGATGAGAAAGTACCCTCACAATTTTGACAAAATTTTGGCACACTTTGCAATTTTGTTCATTTCTGTGTTTTTGAGTATTTATGCACATAGAAAATTTTCAAAACATGCAGTGACCTGGAAGCGACGCTCTTTTTTGGGACCTCCAAATGACAAATGGCCACTACTAGCAGGTTCATATTGATGAGGAAATCAACCCTAGAAAGTTTCTGAGTTTTTGGATTCATGTGGTATGAATGTTTGGCATAGTTTTTTCTCCATGATCATTTGTATGAATTTTTTGTAAGCTCATAAACATTTCATGTCTATTATATGATAAATTTCAAGTTGATAGGCAGAATACATGTTTTTCATGCTCCGTTTTGGAAAATTTTTCATAATCTGTCCATTTTCTCCAGTTTAGGAAGAACTCATATTCTATTTTCTTCCTAGATCCTCAACAGTCTTAAACCATCTCACCAAATCACCTTTAATTGTTGAGCCTTCTACCTACCTTGCCCCATCAAATGGACTAGAATTCCATCTCATTTTCCCTAACCTAGTTCCCTTGACCTAATCCTCATTTATTGAGCCCAACCCTAAATCAAAACAAATCAAACCCTTCTGCATTTATTAGCTAGCCTAAAACCTTTTTCATCCAGCCCTCTTGGCTATCATTTTTGTGGAGAGAGCCCTCTCCGACTTGGTAGGGCTAGATACCAAGTCAAAAGCTTGGTTTTTGGTTACCTTTTTGGGATTCCTTCCTCAGCCTTGGGAATCTGGTGGAGTGATAACAGTTTCTATAGAGGATAAAATGTCTAGTTCTTAATGGAATATTGCTCGACTCCTTGTGATGATCCCACATAATGTAGATCACAAGGCCCATCCAAAACTCAATTTTCCCCTCATTATGCTTAAAAAACTCATCTTTTTGACCATATATAGTATTAAGAATGGTTCTTTTGTAGTTGAATATGAATGACTATAATTGGATAATTAGATGGGTATACTTAATTATTAATGATTGATTTGATGAAATTTTATGTGTTAAGTTAGCCTTAAAGGTTTAATTCATGAAGAAATTTTCATAATGACCATGAGAATAATTAAGGATACTATCCCACTCAAGCTCCTACTAAATATGACACATCTCCCACGACATATGTATTCCACTAAAGTGCACTTGAAGGGTCAAAAGGAATTTTTTTCTAAAGGAATGCCTTCCTAGGAACAAGTCCCTGAGATCTTAGGATTTGGAGCAAGACATGGCCCTTTAATTAAGGGATGATTGAACGGATTTTGTTCATGATTTTTTAGAGTAAATAGAGATTTAGGGCTTAGCCACAAGCTAGCATTGTAATCCATTTTTGTCCTATTGTTCATTTGAGCTAGTGTGTTGGTATTTTATATGTTTGGATACAATATTTTGTTTTGATGGTATTTTAATGAAAATGTTATTTTTATTAGTTGGTTATTGTTAATATTCTTAGGTTCATCAATGAAATTTGGTAGGGGCCACCCAAGGACACTCTTAAGAACCCCTTGTACTTTCATTTCCTTTCTTTTCATATGATTTCATAGTGTTTTTGTTTATACAATCTTTTTTTTAATAAGAACAAGAAAGGAGTTTGAATTACTTCATATATGCATTGAGATCACAACTACTACATTTGTTACATTTTTCTTGAAGACGGTTCATTCCCATTTTATGTATATATTCTCCTCTTAAAGACCCCATAAATTCAATTTTTTGAGACTTTATAACACGTATCCTATTATATCTACAAGCATAAACATGCTAGAAAACAATCAAAATTAAACAACACTAACAGACAAACATACTCAAACTATAGTAAGGTGTTTTTCCTTCCATCTCATGTTCCCCATGCCGAGAGGGATTAACTACATTAAGACCTAGGATTATTTCCCCCCCTCAAGTATCATTCCCCCATTAAAATTGGTTTCTCATGTGAGGGGAATAAAAAATGGAAATATGAACCATTCCCATGTTCCTGCATTTTCCATGATGCAACCTATTTCCAAAAACCAAATCCAGAACTTGCAAATAACATGGATGGCCATCACTAACCCCATGTATTCATTCATCTCATAAATCAATTCAGCCTTCATTTCCTCAAATTCACTGAACTTTGACATCATCTAAGTTCTTTCCTGTCACATCCTTGTAATACCTAGAACAAGGGAGAAGCCAAATCCTTGATTTCCCACGCATCTTTAAAATCTAAACCAAACACTAAGCCCACTTCGAAGTTGAAGCCTCATGTGATAGGAACCATGATGAAACTTTTGTATTTCTCCTAGTCTATTTGTCCTTTAAAAACACCTCCACTTTCCACATAAATTGGTAGTATATTGCCCATGGACAAACCTAAAATTCAATACTCACATGTTACCACTCATCTCAACCTCCATGACCTCATCCTCTCACGTATTCAAGGTTTCCTTAATTTACTTTCAATATCATCCTATAATTTCCATGTACCCATGATTCTTCAAATGTGCATGATGTATATAACATGCCCAACCTTAAAGGAATCTACCCTTTGTATTCCATGCCATTCATGTTTCATGGATGCCACTTGGCACATTCTATTGTAGGAATTTTTACCCCTTATTTTCTTATTATAACTTAGGGAAGGTAACGTTACTCAATACTACTATGAAATTTTAATTCCCTGAGGGGTAAACTTGTTCCTTCATTTTCCAATGAGTTAGCCAAATGATTGAATTGTCTAAAACCATGGAAAATTTCATAGTTTTCAAACTATAATAGGAGGCCCATATTTTTTTTACACTACCTTTTAAACAAATACCTTTCAAAGGAGTTTTATTTATTATACTTTGAATAATGATTTGGTAGTTCCATGATAAAAATATAGTTTGTATCCTTTGTTTTTTTGTGAGTGACAATCCTTGAAGAAAAGCATATGATTCAGCTTGATATTGGATCTCTTCCTTAACCCACAAGAAAATGTTAATTCTATTTTTTTCATTGGGGAAAAAGATATCCTTTCTTACTCCTACCACCCTTTTTGTTTACACATAAATTTTTCTTAGTTAGACTTCATGATTTCTTTTTTTATTTAGTTAGATTGCATTAAATTGTTCTGTTGGCATAATTACTTCTTGATTGTAGGAACACGTTTGATATAGTTTTATTTAATGCATTTTATTAGTGCTGCATTAATAAGGAGGCACTCTACCCTTCTTATAGTTCTTTACAATTCAATATGCAGTTTCATGTAGCTGTAACACCCTCCTCCCACATCTACCCAAGTAACCGGCCAACTAAGGTAAACATGTGATGAATAGTTACTATGATATGATTCAACTCCCTATGTATCCATTAAGGAAGTGGAACCAATGAAACACAACTTATCAGACCTTATACACATGCAATAAAACCCTTAGGATCCATCCAACCCTTCCATGTTGTTATCACTCCACTAGATCTCTGAGGTTGAGAAGAGACCAACAAAGGTAACCACAAACCAATCTATCGCCAAGTAGCTAGCCATACTAGGCAGGAGAGGGATATATCCAATGGATATCATCCAATATGACTGGATCAATGAGATATTAGGCTAGGTATAGTAGCACAAGGGTTTGGTTGATTGATTTTGAGGTTCTGGATGGTGAATAGGTCAAGGAAGGAACTAGGTCAGGACAAACAAGGATAAGAATTTCAGGGATCTGATGAAGCAAGGTAGGTAAGAAATTCAACACAAAAATGGGTATCTTGATGGAATGGTCTAGACTGCTAGGTTTGAGAAAAGAGCATAATAGATATGAATTCTTTTCTACTAGAAGAAGATGAAACAATCTGTAACTATTCCTCCAAAACATAGCATAAGCTTAATGAATTCTGTCTTTCTGAATTAGGAAATAATTAAATTTAGAAATGGAATGAATATGAAATCACAATACATTCACACATTTGCAAAAAATAAGAATAAGCAATGTCAAATCACTTTACCACAAGAATTCCATCAAAATAGCTGCAACTCAGTATGTTATTACTTGCCAAAAGTATTCAGTGATCAATCCAACAACATCCAACCCTGGCCATGAGAAAATAAGTGAATAATATAGACCAAATATGATTCTCCCAAACTCAGGGGTCGAATCCCTGACTTGTGGAGCCGATACACAAAGTGCTCAACTGGAATCATAGTGATTAGGGAGGTTAGCCAACTCATTCCTATCATTCATGAAACTGATTCACTTTGACCAAAATTACCTATTTATATCATGCATCTAGCCCTAGTAACTATTTTTGACATAATTACATTTACATTTCATCATTACATCAATAAAAAGTCACTGAATCCACCCATCAACTGATCAAACTATAAATTTTGAAGAAAATAGGCAACTGCAAAAAGCATAGCGTGGCAAGGAAAGAGCGTAACGTGTGCCTTGAAATGGAGTTTTGACTGCCTTCTCGAGGTCCAAATTGAGCCCAAGATGTCTCATTGGAAAGTTATTCTAGTCTAGTTGTCAAAAATTCCTTCAAGTTCTAAAAGTGGTTGAGGTAAGCTCCTAAAAAATTGAATCTCCAAATATTGTTCCAAAAGCGCAGCGAAGGTCTGAAAAATGAGGCAGAAAGTTGATTTTTGAGAGGTTTTTTGCATTTCCCTCTTGTAAAAAGCTCCATTTTTTGAGATCCAATAGTCCAAATTACAGGTATACATCACTCTCTGCAACCCATTTTTCATTTTGATGACTTCAAAAATAGTGCAGTGTGGCCCACGCTGCGCTTTTTGCAGGCTTACTGTGCAAAAAGTCCATCAAAATTATCAGAAATGCCAAAAAAATGAAAACTTGCCCAAAATTGATCAAAATTGTTAGATGGAGTGTTGATGAGGTTTCTTAAGCAATCAGGGAGGCATCATCAAGAATCTCAAGTTTATCCTCCTCCTTTTTCTTTATTAGGTTTTTCTTGTATATGTCCTTCAATTGCTTGGGCTTAATGTTGTAGATCTTGTTTCTAGTGATGTATCTATTGAAATGTGTCTGAGCATATCATTGTATTTGCTTTCCTTATGGAGGAGATTCTCAAGGTGTAGGTTAACTCTTTCAAGCCACACCTCTCTGTCATCTTCAATTTCCTTTGCAATTATTTCCTCAAAACTAAGTTTCTCTGCCCCATGTTTCTCCTTCTCTAAAGCTCTCTTAAGACCTCTTGTTTTTGGTCTTGAATTGATGGTTTGAGTATCATCATGGTCAGAGTCATTAGGTGCCATCATTTCTTCACCCTTTATGTCTTTTCTTTTTTCCTTTAGCAGCTCTAACTCCATCAGTACTTGATTGTCTTTCAACTACTCGTTCTCTTGTTCAAGGAAGGATATGACAAATTGGGCTCTTTCCATGTTGTCCTACAATTCTTTGATTATGGCATCCTTCTCTTTGATGATCATTTTTGAGGCCTCATGATCATCTTGGTCATCCAATTCCATCAACTCAAAATCTCTTTCTTCCTCATGAAGGTCTTCTTTTTCATGGACAATTGTCTCTTCTTGATTTTGTTTTCGCTGCTTTGTTGATGAAGAAGGTAAGGCTCCTTCCACAATATGTGGAGAAAACACTTGCCTAGGTCCCCTCTGGTAGGTTCTGACCTTTTTGTTTTCTTTGACTTCTTTGGCCTCTTTGGCCTTTTTCACTGTAGCCCTGCTAGTTTGCCTAGTCTTCCTGTGAGGAACTGAAACTATGGGTGGAATAGATCTAGCAGGTTGACTTGGACCTGTAGTGAATACATTATCCTCTATGAAATTATCTCATGATATGTTCAACTGATGAATGTGGTGAAGGACATTGATTTTGATCAGAGAGTGATGGAAGAGGTTTTTCATCTGAAGCTCAAAATATCTGTTTTGGACAATGAAGGTCATTTTATCAATGCTTCTATAAAAGTAGTAGGGGAGGTTAAGCAATCTCACCCTAGTAAAGTGCATGAGAAACCTGAACTGATAGATGTATAATCTAGAGAATGTGCCCTCATAAGTGAAGTATTTCATGATGATTTTCATCATGGGGAAAATCTTTCCAACAACTGGCCAAAAGGAAAGAATTTCTTGATGTATTGTTTGTAAGGTGCCTTGAGATAAGGCTCATACAACTGGACATCCAAATCCTTGGTCTTAAACCACTTTTCACCCACATTGGGTATCCCTGTTGCTGCTACTATGATATCAATGGAGATTGTGAAGGTCACCCTTGCTATAGTCACATGTTTGTTTTGGAGGTTGCTGATGAAAACCCTAGTCAAAGTAGGGTGAATTTGAACTCTTTGTACCATGTCACAGAATTCAATGCAACCCACATGTTGGAAACATTTGATAGCTAAGGGTGATGCCATGAGTTCTCTTTTGTTTATTGGCTCTAATCTCAAAATCCTCCCTCATTTTTTATATGTTTTCTTGTATTCATCTGTGTCATATATTTCCTCCTCCATTGTGTTTATTTCTTGTTTCTTTATGCTTAGTTTATGTCTGAAAAACCTAGGGAAGAAAAGGAAGGGAAAGGGAGTAGGACAGTGAGTTAGGGGATTGTACTGGGTAAGGGAAAATTTGAGGGAATAAAGGGATTAGTGAGCTTAGGGATGTAATGGGAGGGTGAAATACTTAAGGAAATAGGGTAGGAAACTATATTACAGGGGAGGTGTCTAGTTGCCTAGGAAAGCATGGCTAGAATGGTAGGGTCTAGGAAATAGGCCTTTGGAAATGGGAAATGAGTAAGTGTATGAGTAGTGGGAAGTAAGTTAAGGTGTATGGAAGGTGTATTAGTCCTTGGGAGAGTGATTTAATTTTTGAATTAGGAACTAGGGTTTCAATTTCTTAAAACATAACATAAAATGCAATGGAGGGTATACACCATGAAATTGACACTTCAAGCTAAAAGGAGGGTATGTAGAGGTGCCACTTACTTGCCAAAAACTGTAGAAACCCTGAATTGATTATGAAAACCTATGCAATGGAGTTTAGAGACTGTGGCTCCCTTCTGCAAAAATTTTATCATGTAGAGAAAAAAGGCAGTGAAAATAAGGAGAAAGCACAACATGCAGTTGGAAAAAACGCAGCACCTGTGGAAAAAGTGCAACGAAATGGTCCAGGGTTTGATTTTTTAAAGGGAAAATTTTTTTCTTGAGAGACTAAGAGCTCGATGCTTCGAAGATACAAATGAGTGCCTTATTGGTCTTTGGGAGCCTTTATACTTGGAGAAATGTCATTACATCACTTTGGGACCCACCTTTCCTTTCTTAACATTGAATTTACATTGCTCTTGGTATTTATTTTTTGAATTCGATCACTAAACTTCATATTTTTATGACTTAGGAACACTCATTGAATTTTTGAAACTTTGGCTTATTTTCTGATGGAAATTTGAGTGTGCAGCTACTTGAAACTTTGATAATTTATTACAAAAAAGGAAAAGATAAAATTACATTTTGCTCTAAAATCAAATATACAAATCAAACTTACTATTGAAAATATATTTATTGGCACTCCTTTTTTTGGGCTTTTATGCAATGAAATGATGATTTTATGACCTTGGAAACCTTAAGACCTTATAGAGATTGACTGAATTAAACCATGATGAAAATGACTAAAATGATGATGATAACTCATGACTGATGGTACACTCAGCAAAGTGGTGAAACGAGCCAGCAAGTTATAAAATTTTGAAAGGAGTGAGATCAGACCTAAATATGCACCAAGTGACCAATTTTTTGCATGATGACCTAATGGAATGACAAAAATTTTAGAATGGGACCCTTAACATGACATGAAAGAGTTTATTTGATCATTGGTGGAAGGATGCAAGTACTGACACTAACATTGGCTCCAACTAGGGAATGACAACTCCTTGGTGGTGTCAATAACACCATAGACCAAGTAGCCTAACCATTAGGCATGGAGTTAAAAGCTCAAAACTAGATTGAATAATGAAAACTTGACTCGATAAAATGACTCAAAACTGGACTGACTGAAATAAAAATTTACTAAACTTATTGATGCAGCATATCACCAAGACTTGAGGCCTTCAAATCTTGATGACAACCACCTACCTACTAAATACATATGTATAATCATGTGAAGTGATCCTTCCAGTGTAACCAATCCAAGAGATGGCTACTTACTTGAATTTTGCTCTCACTTTCCTCGAGCAAGAAGAAAAAACAAAGATAGGCAACTTCGAGTGTCCACTGAAAATGTGCTCATGATCCAGAAATACAAGAAAATTAATCTGCCTTGTTGACTGTAGCAAATCAATATAAGGATCTTCAAAAATTTGAAATGTTACCTTGTCTCGAGATCCAGCAAAAACACAAGCACACCCTTCAGTCTGATATGTAAGTACACTTGGTTGTTGATCCATAGGAAGGCATAGGCAAGTATGAATTTCTAATATCTGAGTGTTGGCTATAAATTCCTGAAGCATGGGCAACTCTGATTCTATTTATGGCATACTATCTATCTCAGACTCATTCTCCTTCAATTCATAGTCTAAATCATCCTTGAACATAAAACATTCTTCAAGATTGTCAAACATGACAGCCCTATCATCTTCATGAAAGACAACGATCTATGTTAGCTAATCTCCTTGCAGGAAATCATCATTACAAATTGGCTTATTCATAGCAACTTCTTGTATAGTTTCATCAATCTCATTATTGTCATCATTTAAACTCAGATTTTCATTTTCAATAATGGAAGGAGTTTCACTAACACATTCTTAACTATGTGAACACTACAAAATTGCATTATCTTGGGCTGTAACATGATTGTTCGGGAGCTGATCTATCTCATCTTTAGATAGATGAGAAACTTGAGTTTTATAGCAATTAACATTGGCTTGATGATTTTCAATTTCAAGATCAGGAATAGGCATTTCTCTTTCTTGGTCCTGGTCTGTTTCATCCAAGGAGGAAGCTACTAATTCTTGTTGGGAAGAAAAACCATGAAGGGATTCTATGATCTCATCATCTAGACATTGTTGATCCCCATACAAATTTTCAAGAAACTCAATGAAATTATCAGAGATCTCACAACAACTATCAATCATCGACAAGGAAAAATTAGAGCTTTGATAGTGTTGAAATAAAACTGAATGAAATTCCTTTAGAGAATATAAACTAGAAGATGGTAGACTCTCATACCATGATCTCACTTTTTCCTCCAAGGTAGCCATAAAAATCTTCATCAGACAATCTTCAGGAAACTCAATCTTTACTCTGTGAATATGAAAATGAAATTTGACCAAATCAAAACTAGAATCTTCACCGTCCTGTCCCTTAAACTTTGACAATCCTGATTACCAATCTATACAAGGAATATGGTTCATAAAACCACGAATATGAGCTTGATTCATAAGAGCATACCTTCGAGAAATTGAATCTGTTTTGACAACAATGAAGTCACCAATAATATCTTCAAACTATTGGTTCTTAAAAAGTGGAGTCGCCATGAAAATTCTGAACCTTTGGATTCTTCGAATTGGAGTCGCTAGGTGATTGATGCACAACCTTCTTTATGTCTGACCATTTTTCACCATCAACAATCAGATCTAATCCTTGTCATTATTTCACAGGGAAGATGTGTCACTTCATTCCCCAGTATGGTCGCCAAAACATTATCACTCCACCTAATCTCCGAGGCTGAGAACATACCAGCAAAGGTAACCACAAACCAATATTTCGCTAAGTAGCTAGCCCTAGTAGGTAGGAGAGGGATCTCTCCAATAGACCTCAGCCAATATTACTGGATCAATGAGATATTAGGCTAGGTATAGTATCATAGGGGTTTGGTTGATTGATTTTCAGGTGCTAGATGGTGAATAGGTCAAGGAAGGAACTAGGTTAGGGAAAACAAGGATCATAATTGCAAGGATCTGAGGGAGAAAGGTAGGTAAGTAGTTCAACACAAAAATGGGTATCTTTATGGAATGTCCTAGACTGTTAGGATGTGAGAAAATAGCATAAGAGATATGAATTCTTTTCTACTAAAAGAAGATGAAACAAACTGTAAATATTTGTCCAAAACAGAGCATAAGCTTAATGAATTATGTATTTCTGACTTAGGAAACACTTAAATTTAGAAATGGTATGAATATGAAATCACAATACATTCACACATTTTCAAAACATAAGAAGAAACAATGTCAAATCACTTTACCCCAAGAATTCCATCAAAATAGTTGCAACTCAGTCTGTTATTACTTACCAAAATTCTGATTACAAAAAGTGTTCAGTGATAAATCCAACAACATCAAACCCTTCTCATGAGAAAAGAAGTGAATAATATAGACCAAAACTGAGTATCCCCATCTCAAGGGTCACATCACTAACTTTTGGAGCTGATCCACAAAGTGCTCAACTAGAATCCTAGTGATTAGGGAGGTTAGCCAACTCATCCCTATCATTCATGAAACTGATTCACTTTGACCAAAATTACCTATTTACATCATGCATCTACCCCTATTAAATATTTTTGAAATAATTACATTTAAATTTCATCATTGCATCAGTAAAAAGTCACTAAATCCACCCATCAACTGATCAAACTGGAAAATTTTGAAGAAAACAGGCAACTGCAAAAAGCGCAGCGTGTGCCGGTGAAATGAAGTTTTGATTGCCTTCCCGAGGTCAAAATTGAGCCCAAGATGGCTCATTGGAAATATATTATAGTATATTTATCACAAATTCATTCAATTTCTAAAAATGGTTGAGAGAAGCTCCTCAAAAATTTAATCTCCCAAGAATTCTTCAAAAGCGCAACGAAGGTCTGAAAAATGAGGCAAAAAGTTGATTTTTGAGAGGTTTTTTGCATTTTCCACTTGTCAAAAGCTCCATTTTTTGAGTGAAAATAGTCAAAATTTCATGTATACATCACTAAAAATCCAAATATGCAACCAATTTTTCATTTTTAGGCCTCCAAACGAAGCGCAACCTGGCCCACGCTGCGCTTTTTGTAGGTTTACTGTGCAAAAAGTCCATCAAAATTACCAGAAATGCCAAAAACTTGAAAACCAAAAATTGATCAAAATTGTTATATGGAGTGTTTATGAGGTGTCTCAAGAAATAAAGGAGTCATTAGCAATAATCTCAAGTTTATCCTCCTCCTTTTGCTTGATTAGGGTTTGCTTGTATTTTTCCTTCAACTGCTTGAGCTTAATGTTGCAGATCTTGTTTCTAGTGATGTATGTATTGGACATGAGTTTGAGCATCACATTGTATGTTTTTTCCTTATGAAGGATATTCTCAAGGTGTGGGTTAGATCTTTAAAGCCACACCTCTCTGTCACCTTCAATTTCCTTTGCAATCCTTTCCTCAAAACTGAATTTCTCTGCCCCATATTTCTCCTGCACTAAAGCTCTATTAAGACCTCTTTCTTTTGGTCTTGACTTTATGGTTTGAGTATCATCATGGTCAGAGTCATTAGGTTTCATCATTTCTTTACCCTTTATGTATTATATTTTTTCCTTTATCAGCTCTAACTTCATGAGTACATGTTTGTCTTTCAGCTGCTTGTTCTCTTGTTCAAGGAATGATAAGACAAATTAGGCTCTTGCCATGTTGTCTTGCAGTTCTTTGATTATGGAATCCTTCTCTTTGATGATAATTTTTTAAACCTCATGATCATCTTGGCCATCCAATTCCATCAACTCAAAATCTCTTTCTTCCTCATGAAGGTCTTCCTTTTCATGGACAACTGTCTCTTCTTGATTTTGTTTTCCCTAATTTGTTTCTGAAGAAGGCAAGGCCCCTTACACAATCTGTGGACCAAACACTTGCCTAGGTCCCCTTTGCCCTCTTTGGCCTCTTTCACTATAGCCCTGCTAGTTTTCCTTGTCTTCTTGTGAGAAACTGAAACTGTGGGCGGAATAGATCTAGTAGGTTGACTTGGACATGCAGTGAAGACATCATCCTCTATGAAATTCTCCCATGATATGTTCAGCTGATGAAGGTGGTGAAGGACAATTATTTTGTTTAGAGAGTGATGGAAGAGGTTGTTCATTTGAAGCTCAAAATATCTATTTTGGACAATGAAGGCCATTTTATCAATGCTTCTATACAAGTAGTAGGGGAGGTTAAGCAATCTCACCCTAATAAAGTGCATGAGAAAACTGATGTGATAGCTGTATAATCTAGAGAATCTTCCCTCACAAGTGAAGTATTTCATGATGATTTTCATCATGGGGGGAAATATTTCCAACAACTAGCCAAAAGGAAAGAATTTCTTGATGGTTTGTTTGTAAGGTGCCTTGAGATAAGGCTCATACAACTGGGCATCCAAATCCTTAGTCTTAAACCAATTTTCACCCACATTGGGTATCCCTGTTGTTACTGTTATGATATCAGTGGAGATTGTGAAGGTCACCCCTACTATAGTTAGTTGTTTGTTTTGGAGGTTGCTGATAAAAACCTTGGTCAAAGTAGGGTGACTTTGAACTCTTTGTACCATGTCACAGAATTCAATGCAACCCACATGTTAGAAACATCTGACAACTAAGGGTGATGCCATGAGTTCTCTTGTCTGAGTTGGCTCTAATATAAAAATCCTCCCTCCTTTGTTATTTTTTTCTTGTTTTCATCTGTGTCATATCTTTCCTCCCCCATTGTGATTCTTTCTTGCTTCATTATGCTTAATTTGTGTCTGAAAAATCTAGGGAAGAAAATGAAGGGAAAGGGAGTAGGATAGTGGGTTAGGGGATTGTAATGGGTAAGGGAAAATATGAGGGAATATAGGAAGGGATTAGTGAGATTAGGGATGTAATGGGAGGGTGAAATAGTAAAGGAAATAGGCTATGAAATTATACAGGGGGAGTATCTAGCTGCATAGGAAAGCATGGCTAAAATGGTAGGGTTTAGGAAATAGGTATTTGGGAATGGGAAATGAGTAAGTGTATGAGTAGTGGGAATTAAGTTAAGGTGTATGGAATGTGTATGATTCATTGGGAGAGTGATTTAATTTTTGAATTAGGAACTAGGGTTTCAATTTCTTAAAACATATCATAAAATGCAATGGAGGGTATACACCTGAAATTGACACTTCAAGCTAAAAGGAGGTTATGTAGAGGTGCCACTTACTTGCCAATAGTTGTAGAAACCCTCAATTAATAATGAAAACCTCTGCAATGGAGTTTAGGTATTGTGGCTGTCTTCTTCAAAAAGCATAGCTTGTAGAGAAAAAATGCAGCGAAAATAAGGAAAAAGTGCAGCGTGCAGGTGAAAAAATCGCAATGCCTATGGAAAAAGCGTAGAGAAATGGTCCAAAGTTTGATTTTTTTAAGGGAAACCAGATTTATTGCTTGAGATACTGAGAGCTTGATGCTTTGAAGATACAAATGAATGTCTTCTTGTTCTTTGGGAGCCTTTATACTTGGAGAAATGTCATTACATCACTTTGGGACCCACCTTTCCTTTCTTAACATTGGTTGTACATTGCTCTTGATCTTTATTTTCTGAATTGGATCATTGAACTTCATCTTTTTATGACTTACGAACACTGATTGACTTTTTGAAACTTTGGCTTATTTGCTGATGGAACTTTGAGTGTGCAGCTACTTGAAACTTTGAGAATTTATTATAAATTAGGAAAAGATAAAATTACATTTTTCTCTAAAATCAAATATACAAATCAAACTTACTAATGAAAACCTCTTTATTGGCACTCCTTATTTTTCTGGGATTTTAAGTAATGAAATTATGATTTTATGACCTTGGAAACCCTAATACCTAACGAAGACTCTGACTGAATGGAACCAGGATGAAAATGACTGAAATGATGATGATAACTCATGACTGATGGCACACTCAGGAAAGTGGTGAAATGAACCAGCAAGTTATAAAATTTTGAAATGAGTGAGTTCAGACCTAAATCTACACCAAGTGACCAAATTTTTGCATGATGACCTAATGGAATGACAAAAAATTCAGAATGGGACCCTTAACATGACATGAAATATTTTATTTGATCACTGGTGGAAGGATGCAAATACTGACACTAACACACGTGACCAACCCCTGAGACAACTTGATATTTTATTGCATTAAAGCCTCAGTAGCTCCCATGACATGGGAATGAATGCGACAGGGACCCTCCAGTCACTCCCATAGACAGGAATTCCTACAACTGGGGAACTTTCCAGGTAGTTTTGTGTCAAGAACTCCACATTTTGTGCCACTTTTTTAGAGCCAAGACTTAGTCCATTTCTCAAAACTCCATGAAACTTTCAAAAATGAAAAATAACATTGAAACAATCAGACAAATTCAAATACTTGAATGAGGACTTGACTAGACCCCTACTTTTTTGGAAATACTGAGAGGGGGGGTGAATCAGTATTCCTTTCAATTAGAGCATTGGTTAATCTTCAACTATTATCAGTTTTTGTACAATGATAGCAGCAAACAAAAGGAACACAAATGCACACATTTTTTAAGGTGGAAACCCATTCCGGGACAAAAACCACCTAATGCTTTTCTAATAATTCTTTAATATTCAACTCCAATTGAAAATAAAACTCCAACTTCCTAGAATCTAGAAAAGCAGTCTTCTCCAGATCCCACTGGATGGACGCTCCAACACCCGAGATTTTTCAGTAGTCAACTGAATGGATGCCCGAACACCCAATGAGCTACAACTCACCCTAGCACAACCCTACCACCCTATAGAATAATAAAAGAAGAATGAACTCTCGTACAAGGGAAAATGGTCCACTTTACAATTATATAGAATGATGTAGAAGAAGAAGACAAAGTAGAAAATAACCCCAACTATGACACAACCACCTAATGATGATCCTATACCACCCACCACTGCCTCTTCAACTCTTGGTAGATAGACACTAGTACAATTTGTACAATAATGTATTTACAATGACTTAGTACAATGATACCTTTACAAGATTGTATGCAGTGCTACCCACTTGAAGACTTCATGTGATGAACTTCTTGCTGCTGTTATGCACCTTGGTTGCTACTCTTGTCATGCTACCCTCTGCTGCACCTTGCTTTGCTTTGCTTCCCTAGAAAGTCTGGTCCTTTACAGCCCTTGACAACACATGATCTAGCTTTTTATTTTCCTTCTAGGAGATCGATATTGAATCTGGTGTATCTATGTTATTTCAGATCCTCAATATCTGATTTTCGGTACTGTAGTAGTCCTATGAGTCATATCTCCAATGCCACAGGTCTGACCCAATTTTGATTCTTCAAGAGAGAGTTATACCCAATCTCTCAAAATGCCCTAATTATGGACTGTTTCAGTAGAGCGAACTTGTTTGGCGTGCCACATGTCATTGTTTCTTCATTCAGCTCTAAAATTTATAGAGAAAAAACTATAGGCTGTGCACTATCTACCACTTTTTATGGAATTCAAATCTGATACTCAGAGAGAGAGTTATGACAATTTTTCCAAGGTCACTTCTTTGAGATGAATTTCAGGAGCCTGCAAAAACACTGACTTTTACAGATTATATCTCCGAAAATATTGTATATATTGATCTGAAATTTTCACAGCAGCTTCCTTAGGATTTTTTCTTCACCTCATAAAAATTTCAGCTTCTGAACCTTTGTAGAGAAAAAGTTAGAGCGAAAATGCCACGATGACCTGTTTCATATGGTGAAATTCCTTGCATGAGGAGGATATGAGGATCACAATATATATAAATGCTTAGGGTTAGAGGGGCTTCAACAAGTGAACGTGGGAGGGATTTTAGGAGCTTAAAAAATATTAATTATGAATTTTCAATGACCCATACCACAACCCCATGGGGTTTTAGCCCACTAACTGGGGGTACAAACCTCAAACATGAATATCTCTCAAACCGTGAAGAATTACATGGCATGCCATATATCAATGGAAACAGATCGACAAGTAGAAACCATCAAAAGCATTATTGACCCAGAATATATTAATTTAGTAGGTAAAAATTCCCAATAAATATTGGGTTAACCTCTGGTGTTGCTTGGGTTGACATCAATGACAACCGCTGATCAAAAATCTCCCCCTTTGGCACTGATGGCAACACAAGTACTCCCCCTGCAATCATGACACCTCTTCCTACAACATTCTCTCCCCCTTTGACATCAATGGAAAAGGGTGACTCCCCCTGACACACAACCATCTTGTGGACCTGTACACACTTCCACTCCCCCTAGATATTCTGAATAAGGAAAATCTAATGAGAACTTGGGAGAATCCCAAGCTTTTGGCAAAGATATTCCAATGCTTCACGAGTAGTCTCACAATCATCAACACTTCCTGCCTAATCTGCATCTGTAAAGGAATGAATAATGAGATTTTTACCCTTGGAATACCACAAGCCATATTCTGTTGTTCCCTTTAGATATCGAAGAATTCTTTTGATGGAAATAATATGTGATTCTTCTGGTGCTGCTTGGAATCTTGCTACTTGTCCAACTACTTGCATAACATATGGCTAGGAGGTTGTTACATATAGTATACTACCAATCATAGATCTATACAACCTTTAATCCAAATCCTTAGATGAGTCGTCTATGCTCAATTTTCAACCTGTTACCATTGGAGTAAGGATGCGTTTGCAATCTTCTATTTTAAATTTCTTGAGCATTTCCTTGATGTACTTGGCTTGACATATAAATATTCCTTTCTCTTGCTGAGATATTTGAAGCCCTAATAAGTATGTCAGCTCACCAAGTAAAGACATCTCGAAATCACTTTGCACCTTTGTAGAAAATTTCTTACTTAGTCTATCATCATTGCTACCAAATATTATGTCATCCTCTTTAGCTATTAGACATGCTTTAGTTGCTTCATCCAGAACATATATGTCGTTTGGAGCTTGACTTTCTATATCCACAATTTCACCATACATGCCTTTCCTAATTTCACATTTTGTGGAGTTGAATAGTATTGTGTGTCCTTGATCACAAATTTGTCCAACACTGAGCATATTGTGATTCATGTTTTCAACCAATAGAACATTCTTGGCTAGAGCATATTTGCTTCCGAGAGTGACAGTACCTGATCCTATAACATTTGAAGATCTATCATTTCCAAAGGACACGGTTCCATCCTTCTTCTCTTTCAGAGATGCAAATTTATTTGTATCTCCAGTCATATGCATTGAACAACCGCTATCAACATACCAAACATATTTGTTGTTTTGAGCCTTGAAAGCAAGAGCATAATTATCAGTCTTCTTCTTCTTCCATGTTTGTTCGTTCTGTGGCTTCGAAGATTCTTTTGGAGGATTTTCAAGTTTGCAGTCTTTGGCTATGTGTCCAAAGTTTTTACATTTGTAACATTCAATATTATTTCTTAAATTTCCAAATCTATTGATGTTTCACTGAGCCCTGGGAGGTTCATATTTGACAGATCTCCTGGAATTGTATTCGTTCCTAGGGTACATGCGACATTCTACAGCTTTATGACCAAATTTTCCACATGAATAACAGTAGCCATAAGAAATATGTCGGTACCTGGATGGAAATTTTCGTCGAGGAATTGTCTTTCAAGGTTTTTCTTGTGAATCTTTTCCAATGAAGTCTACATGCATGTCAGATCTCATAGGTTCATTGTATTTTGTTGTAGAAGGTACTGCTTCTTCTTCTTTGTAACCGATGCCAGTTATGTCATTGTAAGATCGTTGATTGTTGATGAGTTCTTCTAATGCCCTTGAGCTATTGGCATATTTTTGGATAGATTTTCCTTTCTTCACTTCCTCACGCAGCGAGACTACTTCGACTTCTAATTCTTCCCTTTCTTGGTTGCTTTCTTCCAATTTCTTTTGAAGTGACTCTTCAATGCATTTTTGTTCTTCAACTTCAATTTTGAGACCTTGAACTTGTTCTTCAAGAGTATTGGAATGGATCTCCTCCGCCTTGAGATATTTTATAAGCTTGATTTCTTCCTTATAAAATTATTCTATGGTCAATCCTTCTTCTTCTTTGTTTGATACCTCTTGTTTATTGTGCTTGGCCATAAACAATACTCTCTCATTGGCTTCTTCTTCACTGTCATTTTCTTCATCAGATGATGAGCTATCTTCTTTAGAGAGAAAGTTCCTTTTGGATCCTTGTTTGTTGAATTTATTAAAGCCTTTCTTTCATTTTGATTTTCCATCACTTCCGTTTGGACATTTTGCTGCGAAATTCCCAACCTCACCACTGCCGAAACATATCAATGGAAGTTTACCTTTGAATTTTCCCTTACCAATTTTTATTTTTCTTGTGAAGTAATCATATTCTTCATCTGAAAGACCTTCTCCATCATCTCCCTTTTCTTCACACTTGCAGGTGCATGTCATTTCAATTGAAGGTTGTTTTTCCTTATTGGTTTTCTTAGATGCAATGAACACAGTTTCTAGATTTGAAGTACCCTCTTCTTCATCAAGTCTCATTTCATATGCTATGATAAATCCATGTAATTCCTCTTTGCTGAGTTTTTCCAGATTTGCACTGTATTCTAAGATCGATACCTTTGGGTTGAATCTCCCTGGTAACGTTCTAAGAATCTTTCGTATAATAGTCTTCTCATCAACTAGCTCTCCCAATCCTTCCAAAGTATTGGTTATTTCATCAACGTATTGGAAGTATGTAGCAATGTTGCAATCTTCTTTCATTCTGAGTTGCTCAAATTTTGCTCTATAGATTTGAAGCTTTTCTTCTTTGACATTTGAGTCACCTGCATATATATTCTCAAGCTTGTCCCATAAATTTTTGGTGGTTTTACAACCCAACACCTTATGATAAGCAGATTCAATAATTCCACTGATACTAATATTCTTTTCTTTTGCATCATTTACCAAATTCGTCTTACCTTGTTCATTTTTGGTTGATGTAAATCCATTTTGAAAAGTGTCCCATACTTCGTAACCTTGCACCAAGAGATAGACCCCCATTCTTCCTTTCCAGAGTGCATAATTATTTTCATTGAACAGAGGTACACCATTCTTGGTATGCTCCATGACCTCCTTCCAATTGTTAAACTGCTATTGAAGGAACCAAGCTCTGATAAAAATTGTTGGAAATATTGAGAGGGGGGGTGAATCAGTATTCCTTTCAATTAGAGCATTAGTTAATCTTCAATTATTATTAGTGTTTGTACAATGATAGCAGCAAACAAAAGGAACGTAAATTCACACAGTTTTTAAGGTGGAAACCCACTCTGAGACAAAAACCACCTAATGCTTTTCTAATAATTATTTAATATTCAACTCCAATTGAAAATAAAGCTCCAACTTTCTAGAATATAGAAAAGAATTCTTCTCCAGATCCCATTGGATGGAAGCTCCAACGCTCGAGATTTTTTAGTAGTCAACTAAATGGATGCCCCAACACCCAATGAGCTACTACTCACCCTAGCACCACCCTACCACCCTATAGAAGAATAAAATAAGAATGGACTCCCGTACCAGGGAAAATGGTCCACTTTACAATGATATAGAATGATGTAGAAGAAGAATACACACTAGAACATAATCCCAACTATGACACAACCACCTAATGATGATCCTAGACTACCCAACACTGCCTCTTCAACTCTTGGAAGATAGACAATAGTACAATTTGTACAATAATTTATTTACAATGGCTTAGTACAATGATACCTTTACAAGATTGTATGCAGTGCTACCCACTTGAAGACTTCATGTGATGAACTTCTTGCTATTATTATGCACCTTGGTTGCTACTCTTTTCATGCTACCCTCTGCTGTACCTTGCTTTGCTTTTCTTCCCTAGAAATTCTGGTCCTTTGCAGCCCTTGACAACACATGATCTAGCTTTTTCTTTGCCTTCTAGGAGATCGATATTGAATCTGGTGTATCTATGTTATTTTAGATCCTTAATATCTGATTTTTCGTACTGTAGTATTCCTCTGAGCCATATTTCCAATGCCATAGGACTGAACCAATTTGGATTCTTCAAGAGAGATTTATACCCAATATCTCACAATGCCCTAATTATGGACTGTTTCAGCAAAGCTAAATTGTACAGCATTCCATGTCTCACTGTTTCTTCATTCAGCTCTAAAATAAATAGATAAAAAGCTATAGACTGTGCACTATCTATCACTTTTTACGGAATTCAAATCCGATACTCAGAGAGAGATTTATGATGATTTTACCAAGGTCACTTCTTTGAGATGAATTTCAGGAGCCTGCAAAAACACTAACTTCCACAAATCATATCTCTGAAAATATTGCGTAACTTGATCTGAAATTTTCACAGAAGCTTCCTTAGGATTTTTGCTTCTCCTCATAAAAATTTCAGCTCCTGAACCTTCGTAGAAAAAATTTTAGAGCGAAAATTCCATGATGTCCTATTTCAGATGGCGAAATCCCTTGCATGAGGAGGATATGAGGATCACAATTTATATAAATGCTTAGGTTGAGAGGGGCTTCAAAAAGTGAACGTGGGATGGATTTTAGGAGCTTAAAAAATATTAACTATGAATTTTCAATTACCCATGCCACAACCCCATGGGGTTTTAGCCCACTAACTAGGGGTACAAACTTCAAACATGAATATCTCTCAAACTGTGAAGAATTACATGGTGTGCCATATATCAATGGAATCATCTCAACAAGTAGAAACCATGAAAAGCATTATTGACCCAAAATATATTAATTTTGTAGGTCAAAATTCCCATGCAATATTGGGTTAGCCCCTGGTGTTGTTTGGGTTGACATCAATGAGAACCACTGATCAACATACTTTCCACGACATAAATTTCTTCAAACATGTCACAAATATGCATTCTACATATTAAAACAACAAATATGATCATAGGGATCTCACACGTATCTGAGAATTTCTAAGAAGCATTGATGCCTCATCATAATAACTAAATTACCATCTATTAATCCATATATTCATTGTACATTCAGTGATTTATCAAAACAAGATGAGAGACATACATTATCAATGTCATAAAACTTAGTCATAACCAACATATAACCAACAAAAATATCAAGGATATAATAACCATATAAACCACATATAAATAAGTATATTTACCCATAAAATATGGTTCGACTAGGTATGAGACTTCCACGAACCACTCGACCATATAATAGGCTGAACCAAATATTTCTTTCAGTCATTCACCTCTATGTTGTATTCCAAGCATGAATGTGGGATCTCATAAAACAAATCAACCAAAACTAAAACAAGGCTTCTAGAAGCCAAACCACCTCAACCCTCAACTAGTGATTCCAACTCATGGTCGAACATCATTAACCATCACCAGAATGGCTTCTACCCAAGCTATTCAAGGTTGTAGAGTGTTTGTTCCAACTAGAACTTCCAAGAACTAATAACTCAACCCACAACCAAATTCACATGAAAACCAACCAGAAAAAAAAAAAAAAAAAAGTAAAACCCACAACACCATGGTTATCCTGGAAATGGAAAGGCTAGGAAAACCACTGACAATCTAGACAATCCTCCATGCCAATGAAAAATCATAGCCAAATAACCACAAGCATATTCCATGCATGCCAAAACTAATAAGAAAATCATACATGCAACTCGAGTATGTGAAATCCAACCCTTTGTAGTTGTCGATCTTGATGTCCTCTTGCCCTTTTCCTGCTCTTCCTTGCCTTCTTGCTCCAAATCCCAAGTATGCCACACTCCTCCAAAAGTGCTCCAAGAAAAATCTAAGTATCTAAGAGTACGATAGAGAGAGAAAATGAGAGCTCTAAAACTGAACTGATCAAAATCTAAACTCACAAAAAGGTACCAATTGATCCTCATGAGCCTTTTTATTGATGAGGCCTCTAATTTCTTCATTTTTCCATTATTTTCCTTCATTTTCCTCCTCACATGCAACCTGTGACCTTTCACTTTCCTTTTCTCCTATTTTCCATTATTTTCATAAATAAATTCCACTTTGCCTTCCAAATCCTTTTTCACTGCCTTTTCCAATTTCCATAGCCATTAATGAACAGAAACAACACCCTTAGGGTGTTTTTCCCAACAATCAACTTGGAATACGTGTCCCTGGACTAAGGTCTTATTATTTTTCCTCTATTAACTTTTACATGGATTTTTTACCATGGATGTTACAGATACCTCCCCCTTAGGGGAACACTTTCCTCAGTGTTCAATGACAATAATAACTAACTAGATTTCTGAAAGAAAAACATACTGCCCATCGAGATTTATGACTTAGCTCGTTGTAGTATTTACAATGATCAACCTACTGAGAATCAACCAACATAGCAACATAACAACCATAATGACACGACACCCATGTTGCTTATTGGAGTTTTATAACACATCTCATGGTGGGATTTACATCTATATACATATGTACATCTATAAAAACATCATACCCAAGCATGTACCAAGAAAATATACCAAAGACATATACCAAAAGATTAGCTCAACCAACGAATAGAGAAGGATACATAACCCGCATCTGATCCGTCATCTCCCATGTAGCTTCATTGGGCCCAAAGTGCTTCCACTACACTTTAACCTACTCGATTGCTCGATTTCGGAGCATGAGCATATTTCTCTGCAAAATGCACTAAGGTTCCAACTAGAATTCTCATTCTGGCTCCACCTACAATACAGACCAATTAGTCACATGATCAACATCTTTAACATACTTCTTAAGCAATGAAACATGGAAAACATCATGGAATTTCACTGTCAGAGGCAGTGCAAGTCGATATTCTATTGGTTAAATCCTTTCAAAAATATTGAAGGGTCCACAAAACCGAGGTGCCAACTTGGCACATGATCCAATCCTCAAGGAGATCTTCATGGGCTTGATACGAAAGTACACCTATTCCCCAATTTGAAATTCCTTAAACAACTTGTTCCGATCTACATAAATTTTCTGTCTATCCTATGATGCCTTTAGATTCTTCTTAATTACTTGCATTTCCTGTTCCATCTTTTCCAACATATCTGATCCTATCAATACCATATTAACTGGATCACTCCAAGTAATAGGAGTATTACAACTCCACCCATAGAGTTCCTCAGACAAACTCATCCTCAAATACTCTTGATACCCATTTTTTTAGGCAAACTAAACCAACGGAAGATACTCTTCCCACTTCCGTTGTTGATTCATCACATACATCCTCAACATGTCCTCCAATATCCTATTGACCCTCTCTATCTGCTCATCTCTATGCAGATGATAAACTGTGTTGAAGGCCAACTCTGTGCCCAAACTTGCAAACAACTCTTTCTAGAACCTATAAGTAAACTTAGCATCCACGTATGACACAATCTTCTTTGTAACACCATGCAACCTCACTAAAACTATGATGAAGACATATGCTACATCGTTGGTTGAATAAGTAGGCTTCACTGGAATGAAGTGCACTACCTTCATCAACTAGTCTACCACAACCATAATTGAGTCATGTTGTCTAGAAGTCCTAAAAAAACCTGTAATTAATTCCATGGAAATGACCTCCTATTTCCACTTTGGAATAGAAATCGGTTGTAGCAACCCACCAAGATGCTTACACTTTGTCTTTACCTATTGACAATCCAAGTATATACTCTGCCAATTCTTTCTTCCAATTTGGCTAGTAGTAGAACTTCTTCACCGTTGTCAACGTCTTCTAATATCCCAGGTGATATGAATACAGTTTCACTTGAAACTCCCTCAAGATGGTATTCTTGAGCTCACTGTTATCTGGCACATATATCCTATCTCTAAATCTAACCAAGCCATTTTCCATGAGACAATAGTCCACATCTTGTGCAACTATACCTGTTCATGTACCTATACTCTATTGTAACATGTGCCTGAGCTCCATGTACCTGTTATTATGCTGACCTACCTATAAAATATGATCCTATAAGTCTGTCCCATACTATCTCATAGCTGCTATATGATTCGACTGTATCTAAATGCTAAGAGCATTTGCAACCATTTTCTCTTTACCTTAAATGTACTTGATCTCAAGTTCGAACTTGTTGATCGTGGCCAACCACATAGATTTTCTGACGTTCAAATTTGGTTGGTCAAATAGAAACCTCAATCCATCAGGATCGCTCATTAATACAAACCTCCTGCCAAGAATATAGTGCCTCCCTATCTTCAATGCATGGATGATCCCTGCCAACTCAATATCACATGTCAGATAATAATGATCATGATCATTCAATTTTTGTGACTCATAACATACCACTTGTCCTTCCTTCATGAGAACTTCACCAAGTCATCTCTTGCGAGCATATGTGAATACCACAAATTATTTTTCCAGATATGTAATCTTTAGCACTGGAAAATTTGTCAACCATTGTTTCAACTGCTCAAAACTTGTTGCACATTCTTTTGTTCATTCAAACTTCTTACTTTTTCACTGCAATTATTTGATATGGTATGCAATGTGATAGAAGTTCCTAATGAATCTTCTATAATAACCTGCTAACCCCATAAATGACCTTACCTCGTCCACATTCCTAGGACCTTCCCACTCCATGATAACCTTTATCCACTTCTATTTATTCCTTGGAAACAACATTTCCCAAGTAATGTACCTATGTATGAAAGAAACTACATTCGTTATGCTTGGCATATAACTGATGCTCTCTCAACAATATCAATATTGGTGCTAAATTTTTGGCATGTTCTTCCTTATTATTATAATATGTATAAATTATACAAACAATATTTATATCAATGGATTCAATCTGATCATGCGATCTACTAAAGCAAGATATTGAATCCTTCTACAAATAAATTGCAGAAAATAACCACAATCACCAATCACAACAAGTAAAATAAAGAAGTAAATCAATCCACAACACAGATATTTTTCCTGGGGAAAGCTTGCTGCTCAAAACCCTCTATCTATATTCTATAATGAACCAAGGAATCCTGAAACAACTACAATGCACTCTTCTCGCAAGAGTCTCTTGTACTCTGCTAATCATCTCACACTGATCTAGACAAAATCAGGCCAACACTTAGCCAATTCTCAGCCTTTCTTCGGTCTGCCTTTCTCACGTAATTCATGAGGAATGAAATCCCTATTCTTTAGGAATTTCATCCTTCCTCAACTATGCAAGTATCATGGTAAATCATGTGGTGTTTTAACTGCATCCAGGAAGTTTGCTAAAAATACAACTGATAGTAAACGTCCTTTTAACCTTTGTCTCAACTGGGTCTTCATCAGAATTGACATGCATGAAACTATTAATAGTAAATCAACAGTCACTTGACATATCACTGCATGTGAATTAAATTTGATTTAATTCACTTGACCTCTCAGTAGTGCAAAAATCAGTTACAACTAGTTAGACTAACTTTAACTCACTCAATTGAGTTAACTGATTTCTCATGCATTAAACTAATGCAATAACTACAAATTGGACTCAAAAACTAATAAAATCACTCTGCATACCTCACCAACCACCCTCAACTCGAAATTCATGATCTAATTGAGTCTATCACTCTCAATTAACTATTACAAGTGTTTATGAGATAAGATTACAATTTATTGTCCAATTTATTTAAGGGATAAATAAATTTAACACATTTCCAATTTATTAAATAAATTTAATTGCACACTAATGTATCACTAGGACCCATCACTACGTGACCCGTGGTCCCACACTAGTGTGTGTGTTTTCATCTTGTTTCTAGATAAAAATTTTAATATTTATTGTTGCAAATTTCAACACTCCCTCTCAACAAGAAAGGAATAAATATGTCTTGATCTGGTACCTTGGAATGTCCTTGCATGCGCACATGAAACTCTTGCATGCAACATGCAACTCTTGCATGCAACACTTCTCTAGTGTTTTTCGCACATGAAAATCTTGCATGCAACACTTCTGAAACTGAATAGCCTCCAAACAACTGAATCAGTACAATGCATCTATCATCAGAGTCTTCTGACTGTTGCTAGCTACTGTAAATGTCTACTAGACTCTCTATGATGCTAACATCTGCATCCATGCACCCTGCACTACTGCCAACTCTGATCTGCACTCCAATATTCGATACCTGTCACTCATATTTATGTCTTCCTGACATATGATTGCATCAATCTAATCAATCCTTCTTACTACTACTGTAATGTGGGCTCCTCGTAGCCAGGTTTGATCCATGAGACAAAACATCTCAATGAACCTTGACAAATTTCTTCTTGGGATTAATTTTTCACATCGCCCCACCTCACACCTCGAGGTATAGTTGCATGTACTCCCTTTGCCCATCTGGCTCGAAATTTCCCCCGCCTGGAGGTCTCTATTGTGCGCCTCCTACCATGTCTAGTGGATGGATCTACATGAGTGGTTTATTCCACTCCATGATCCTCCTCATGTGGTTGCTCCACATCTTGAGGTTCATCCTTTGGAACCAAGAGTTCCTCATATGCATGCAAATCAATCTCCCTCTCAAGGGACAATCACATGGCTTTATCCTTTTTTATTTTCTTGATCTTGTCCTTCAACACCAACTTCCTTTGGTCACTGTTGTTTTGAAACACATCTGTTAAGGCCTTCCATATTTCATATGGACTCACCTTTCCATGGAGACTTGAGATAATGTGATCTAAAACTCCCTCTAAAAAGATCCTTCTTGCCCTTGCTACCTTCTTTTGCCAAGCATCAAGAAGAGTGGCGTTTGTTGTTGTGGGCTTGGGAATATCATTATCAATTAATTCTTTCAACCCATTTTCCTTCAGCACTACCTCCATTCTATCTTTCCATGCAATATAATTAGAACTGCCCTCGATTCCATATTCCAATCTTAATCCATTGAAATCCATCTTGAACCGCTTGTAGCACCAACGAAAGTACCTGCAAGTTTGAATATTGTTCAACACAAACTCAATTCATTCTCCACTATAGTAATGTCTGGCACTCTGATACCATGTATAAATTATACAAACAATATGTATATCAATGGATTCAATCCAATCATGTGATCTACTAAAAAAAGATAATGAGTCCTTCTACAAATCAATTTCGAAAAATAACCACGATCTCCAATCACAACAAGTAAAAGAAATAAGTAAATCAATCCACGACACGTATATTTTTCCTTGGGAAAGCTTTCTTCTCAAAACCCCTCTATCCATATTATATAATGAACCAAGGAATCATGAAACAATTACAATGCACTCTTCTCACAAGAGTCTCCTACACTCTGTTAATCGTCTCACACTGATCCAAAAAAAATCGGGCCAACACTTAGCCAATTTTCAGACTATCTTTAGCCTACCTTGCTCACGCAATTCATGAGGAATGAAATCCCTATTCTTTAGGAATTTCAACCTTCCTCAACTGCGCAAGTATCATGGGAAATCCTGTGGTGTTTTAACTGCATCCGGGTTGTTTCCTAAAAATAAAACTGATAGTCAGCTTCCCTTTAACCGCTGTCTCAACTGGGTCTTCATCAGAACTGACATACATGCAAGTATTAATATTAAATCACCAGTCACTTGATAGATCATTGCATGTGAATTAAATCTGATTTAATTCACTTGACCTCTCACTAGTGCAATAATCAGTCACAACTAGTTAGACTGACTTTAACTCACTTACTTGAGTTAATTGATTTCTCATGCATTAGACTAATGCACTAACTGCAACTTGGACTCAAAAAATAATATAATCACTTTGCATGCCTCACCAACCACCCTCAACTCGAAATTTATGAGCTAACTGAGTCTATCACACTCAGCTAACTATTATAAGTGTTTATGAGATAATATTAAAATTTATTGTCCAAATTATTTAAGGGATAAATAAATTTGACACATTTCCAATTTATTAAATAAACTAAATTGCACACTAATGTATCGCTAGGACCCATCACTACATGACCTGTGGTCCCACACTAGTGTGTGCTGTCATGTTGTTTTTGGATGCCAATTTCACTATTTCGAGTTACAAATTTCAACATAATATACCAATATATCATAAATGAAAACAATAACAAACTTATCCAGATAAGGATGCAATACATTATTCATCAAGAACATAAAATTAGTTGTAGCATTAGTCAAACCAAATGGAACTACACCAAACTCATAATGCACATACCTGTCCAAAAAGTTGTGTTGTAAATTTCCTCTTCCTTGATGCGTACATGATGATATCTGGATCTCATAGCAATCTTCGAAAACATTTCTACCCCCCTCAATTAATCAAACAATTCATAAATCCTAGGTGATGGATACCTGTTCTTAATGGTCACCTTTTTCAACTACCTGTAATCAATGCAGAACTTGCGGGTACCATCCTTCTTCTTCCCAAGAAATATTGGTGCACCCCATGGTGATACGCTTAGCATAATGTATCCTTTTTCAATCATTTCCTTTAACTACAAATTCATCTCTACTAACTTTGGAGTGTTCATCCTGTACGGTGCCTTTGATGTTGGTGCTACCCCTGGTACCAACACAATAGAAAAATCCACTTCCCTGTGAGGCGATAACTCTAAAATCTTCACCATAAACATATCCTGAAACTGTTGTAGAACCGGGTACCTGCTTACTAGAAATATGTACTATAAATAACACACATCCTTTCCTATGACTACGCTTTGCCTGCATAGTTGTCACCATTCTAAATGGCGTTGCCTTCTTCTTACCTTGCAAGACTCTCCAATCTCCATTATCATCGAAGCACTCAATAGCTTTATCACAACATTCCACTTTGGTCCTATAGAGATAAAACTAGTCCATGCCCAAAATCATGATATACGAACCCAACAACAATACATTCAAATGTGATGATGTAGACATACCATTCAAGTCAAATACACAAGCTCTTACCCAATGATGAACTCGCTTCTTTGTACATGTAGCCAACGGCACTAACCAAGATTTTGCATGCACTTCTTTATTCAAACCACACTTATCCACCAAGATAGGATTAACATAAATACAACTAGATCCAGGGTCAATCAAAATAAAAACAACTTTACCACAAAGCTTACCATCCATCTCAATGATAGATGCCCGATGATTTGCCTGCCTATTATCCAATGCTACATAAATACGAGGAACACTTTTTCCAACATCCCCTACTATTTGTGCTTCCTGAGCATTGTATATATGTGGTCTACCACCCTGATGTTGTGGAGAATCTCTCCTGCGGTGATCCTTGCCATAATTCCAACACTATAAAGCCTTCCAACATGCACCCTTGTTCTGCTCCTCAAACTGAAATCCTTGCCCTTTGTCAGATGCATTGAAATTCTTTTGCAGTGTTGCATTATATTTGTTACTTGTGTCACGAGGCCTTGTTCACTTCTTATCTCATTTCCCTTTATTCTTATCATTACCTTTCCAGTTCAACTTAGTCTTAGACTTGCGCTTTTATTTCTCATAACAATGATTTAGCTTCTAGATGGCCTCCTCTAATGATATAGGCTCATCAAAATAAATATTGTCTTTGAATTCCATCGACAACGGGCCACTGATGAATATCTAAATCTTGTCTTTATCATCCTTGAGGTAAGGAACATACCTCAATAAATACAAGAGCCTGCTAGTCTACTCCTCATCAATCATAGAGCCCATATTTATCTCATAAAACAATTTTTCACTGTCGTTATAGTATCTATCTGATAGATACTTCTTCCTTAATAGTCTCTCAAATTAAATCTAAATTAAATACTCCTCATAAATTTATTTTAAATTCATTACATATCCCCACCAGATATCTGCTTTACCTTTAAGACTAAATATAGCTATTCTGGCCTTCATGTTTTCTGAATAATCAAGTAACCTGAAGAAAATATTCATTCTAAGAAACCATTCTTTTACATCCTGTGATTTCTTCATTTCCCCATCGAATATAGGTGGCTTTGATTTTTTGAACTCATCCGAAAAATATCCCCTTATCACTCCTCCTGTAAGGATCATAATGATGATGACCATGATAACTGTCAGAACCAGAACTAGAACAGTACATATGTCCATCACCTCTCATGTCTGGTGTATCCAAGAACCTTCCATCCCTGATTTTGTCATCTCTATATTACCTATGCCCACCATGAGATCTGTTTATATAGGCCCCATTAGTCCTATCCTCTTGTTCATAGCTAATCTGGAGTGGTTCCTGCCTCTGTAATTCCAACAAAATCTGAAGAATTATTGCAATGAATTCTACTTATTTCTCCTGTGCCTACATGATTCCATCATTAGCTGCTTTGCAACTCCTTATTTATTCCTTCAAACTCCTCAATGTGTCCACTAAGTCAGAAGAGTGCCCAACACCATGATGATCATCTGATTCATAGGGAGAGTCTCTGGAGTCTACCATCTTGCTAGTCATATTTGATCTCTTCTTCCTACAAGGTATATTATGTTAGCTAAACCAATTAATAAATAAACCAACGTACCTTAGTATAGTTCGGGGATGATATATCGTATGTAAGACTGACTAGATTAGCATACTACATTTATAAACATAATCAAATCAACATATAAGCATTTTTTCAGTCATTATTCAGTTATCAATGCATGACTATGCTGACCACATACCATGAATTCATGCACAACTACCATCATCTAGTCAATATATGCATAAAAACATATAAACGCTGACACACATAACAAGTGCATGACCGAAATACACTCACAAAAAATAAATTCAACAACGGTACCATCAAATTTCATATGGCGACACCATTACAATCATGAACAACGTCATGCATACACAAAAATCACAGAGAACACAAACACAAGGGAATATATGCAACTAATATGTACATACGAAAATACATTCCTCCAAGGAGAACGGAAACCAGACATCACCCAAGGAGAACGGAAACCAAACATCACCCAAGGAGAAAGGAAACCATGCTTTGATACCACCTTGTAACACCCTCCTCCCACATATACCCAAGTAACCGACCAACCAGGGTAAACATGTACGAAGAGTTACTATGATATGATTCAAATCCTTATGTATCCGTTAAGGAAATGGAATTAACAGAACACAACCTACCTATAACAGACCCATGAAAAATTTCATGTAATAAAAAGTTAATAAAGGAAAAAATAAGACCAGGGTTAAGGGACACTTATTCCAAGTTGAATGTTGGGAAACATATCCTAGTGTGAATCACATGATATGTGTTTATGGAAAATGGAAATTGGCAAAGGCAAAGGCAAAGGCATTAAAGAGGCAAAAAGTATTTTTGGCACATTTATTTATGAAAATAAAGGAAAATACGAGAAATTGAAGGTAAAAGGTCACAAGTTGCATTTGAGGAGGAAAATGGAGGAACATAATGGAAAATAAACAAAATAGAGGCCTAATTGATAAACAGGCTTCTAATGATCAGTTGGTACCTTTTTTCAATTCAGTTTTGGATCTCTCTCTCTCTCTCATACTCTTGGATACTTAGATTTTTCTTGGAGAAATTCAACATTGTGCCAAGGAGGAGGAAAGCAAGCAAAGGAAGGAAAAGGAGAGGAAAGGAAAGCAAAGATAAAGAAAGGAAAAGCAGGATCTAGCAATTTCAGCAGGAATACTTGCAGGTAACATATTACATGTGTGATTTCCTAGCTAGTTTGGAAATGCATGGCTTATGCATGTTGGTATTTGGTTATCTTGATGTTGGTGGCATGGTTTTCTTGGGTTGTGAAAATGGTTTTTAGCCTTGCCTTGCCTTTTTCCCGATGCCATGGTGTGTTGGTATTTTGATCTCAGTTTTGAGCTTTCGAATCGCTGGATGGATTCTAGAATTTGGGGCAGAGGTGGTCTCAAGGTTCATTTCCAAAGGCCTAGGAATCCCTTAACCGATTTTGGCGAGATACACGATAAAGACTAAGGGAGGTGTATTGGTTTAGGGCCTAGTGATCTGGGATTGTATTGTGGTAAATCCTAAGAGATAGGGAGACAAAAATTCCTCAATGATAGTGATGGATTTTGGATGGCATTTCCAAGTTCTGCTCGGTTTTTTGATCGGAGCACTGGTTTGGTGTGATCACAATATGGTGAGGGTGGAGGTGATATAGCCTCTAGATTACCTTGGTTGTGTTTTAGATGATTTTATCCATGGGATACCAAATTCGTTCTTGGAATATGGCATGGGGGTGACTGGCTAAAGAGATATTTGGCTCAACCATGTCTATGGTTAGGTGGAATGTGGAAGTATCGAACCTGATTGGTATTTTCCTATGTTTAATTGAAGTTAAGTTCTCTTGATTTTTTACTTATTAATATGTGTATTTAAGGGTTTTTATCTCACTATTATTTTCATAGTTTTATGTTGGTTATAAGCATGTTTAAATGATTGGTTCATATCATGGTTATTTCATTTATTTACTTGTAATTATTAAAATGATGGATGTAAGACCTAATTGATCTCATATCTGGTTAAGGAAGATGGTGATGATCCTTATTGTAATGTTTCATAAGTGTTTTTAGTCATTCATGTTCTATCTTGTATCCTAGACCTGTAGATTTCATTCATACCAGGTGTTTGATAGAATGTTAGTCTCGATTAGGGATGGTCAGGCCTAGTCCTGAAGTCAGTTTTTGGTTATTTGGAATTTTATTTATGTGTTTAATGATTCTTGAAATCTACAGGAAGTTTTGGGAAGTGTTTGGGATTATGGGCTTAAAAATTTCCTGAAATCCCCTGGACGCAGCCACAGTTCTGGGAATTTTAGTCCCTGGACGTAGTCATGCAGACTTATGCATGCGTCTCGAGCTTATCAAACGAATGGATGTAGTCCTGTGCATACGTCCAGGGGGTTTTATTCATGAAATATCAGTGGGACCTAGGGATAGGTCATGTGGATGACTGGGATGCCCTTGGGGGTCCCATTACAGGTGGTATAGGTCTATGTTATGGTTTTCCACTTCGATTCCACTTCCTTAAAGTCACCAAGGAGGTTGAGTCTATCTTAATTTCCCCTCATATCATGTTTACTCAGGTTGGTTGGTTACTTAGGTAGGTGTGAGGGGAGGTGGATGTTACAGGTGGTACCATATCATGGTTTCTCTCTACTTGGGAAAAATCTGATATTGTCAAGATTTATGTCGTCATGTATTCTTGTTAGTCGTGTATGCGTTTCTCATGTTATGGTCTATGTATTTGTTGAATCTGCATGGTGTCAGTCATGGTGGAAGTGGTGTCACCATGGAAGGGTTGATAATGTTTTTTTCAATGTGTTTTCATGAGAATATGACTTGTTATACATGTCAGGTGTTTACAAGTGTTCAAGTTTGCATTGGTATGGTTGGGGTTGTTATGCATAGTTCATGGTGGGTAGTTGATGTGGTCATGCACTGATGACTGAAATCTAATTAGAATGATTTTATGCGTTGATATACCATGTGTTATAAGTCTCTATGTTGTCATGATTATATACATACATGTATTATGTTGATTGGTTGATCTTGCAAATGAGATATCCTCCTCCAATTATGCTAAGGTACGTTGGTTAATGTGATTTGGTTTAAGTTGACATGGGATGCCTTGTAGGAATAAATCAAATATGGATAGTAAGATGGTAGACTACAAGGATTTCCCTTATGAATCTGATGAGCAACATGGTGTTGGGAATTCATCTGATTTGGTAGATACACTGATAAGTTTCAGGGAAGAGAAATTTTTTTTAAGGAGGACAATGAAAAAATCATACAGGCACAAAAACACACATAATTCAATGTGAAAATACTTCATAGTTTGTCAGATTTGCAGTGACGGGGTCCACTTTGGATCAGTTATGGATAGGAGGATGGATCTAATGGTGCATATGGTAGTAGGTCTCCTAATGGTTACATGATGAGTAGAGATGACACGATTAGATATGGTATATTTTTGGACACTCTGGATTAGGGGAATTTTGAGGTCTAAAATGGGCCTCCTAAGAAAAATGTACAATCAAAATTCACTTTATGAGAACCAATCACATTTTAGGAGATGACATCACCCCTAATGGTTGAGGTGGCATTGCTTGAGTTAAAGGTACTTACTTGTCACATTCTCAATGGTGGATAAAAACTCATGGTTAACCATGGTAATGCTCTAAGTACTTTTAAATTCTAAGTAAAGTACTCATAACAAATGTCATTTCACACTTTTTGAATAAAAATATATTATTTTCATTTCATATTTCTTGAAATAAACAATGCATATCCCTATACAATTATTATGTTATATTATATTATATTATTTTTATATAGTATATTAATTACATGTTATTATAAAATTTAAATAATATAAATTTTAATTAATAGTATATAACATAATTAAGAATTTATAAATTTATATTTATGTTTTATTTTAAGATATTTAAGTACAAAGGACAAATACATTAGTTGTTCAATGATAATGATTTTTTCTTGAAATGCACATTCTTAATTATAGTCACATCAATAGGCATCATGATCGCATCACTATCATCCTTACATGAGGAGTGACACCGGATACTTTCAGGATGATTTTAAGAAAGATAAACCACCTACCTTTGACAGAGAGATGAAGAAGTCACAGTATGTAGAGGCATGGTTGCTTGGTATGAGGAAGTTCTTCAAATTGAATTACTATTCAGAAAAAATGAAAGCCAAAATAGCCACATTCAGTCTCAAAGGCAAAACAAATATTTGGTGGGAATGTGTGAAGAATGTTAGGGGTATTTATGAGGAGGAACTAACTTGGAGTGAGTTCGAGAGGTTATTTTGAAAAAATTACATGTCAAAGAGGTACTGTGATGCTAAAGCTAAGGAGTTTTATGAGTTGGAGATGGATTCAATGACATATGTTGAGTATACTAGTAGGTTTTTGAAGTTGTTGAGATATGTGCCTTACCTTAAGGAGGAGAAGACCAAGGTTCAGAGATTCATCAATGGGCTGCCAATATCATATCGAGACCATATTGAGTTCGATGAGCCTAGATCATTGGATGAGGCTATTCGAAAGTTGAGAATTGTTATGAGTAGTAAAAACACAAAGTTGAGCCTAAAAGTGATTTGAAAGGAAATGAGAAAGCTAAGGGAAGATGGCCACCAAAGAGGGAAAGACTGCAAGATACAGACGAGAAAGAAAATTTGGTTCCTTACAAGAAGTTCAATACAACTAGGAAAGGACATGGAAAGCAACAATCTAGAGGTGATGGTAGAACACCGTTGCAGTGTTGGATATGTGGTAAGGATCATTGTAAGATGGAATTTCCACAGTATCAAGGTGGTATACCCCATATCTATAGTGCATAGGAGGCGCAAATAGTTGGGGATGCTAGCATAGCATTCCTCAGATTTATGCAGTTGTGGACAACAGGTAGGCATATCATCAGACTTCTATCATTGAGATGGATGGTAAGCTTTGTGGTGGATAAGTGGTGGATTAGTTATATTAATCCTAACTTGGTGGATAAGTTGGGTTTGAGAAAATAAATGCATGAAAAATATTGGTTAGTGCAGTTGGCTACAGTTACAAAGAAAAGAGTGTGTGCATTTGAGTTGAATGGCATGCCTACAACAACGCACTTGACATATTTCCATTTTGATCATATAATATGCTATTGGGTATGGATTGGCTATATCTTCACAGGACCAAATTGGATTGTTATGACAAATCCATTGAGTGCTTGGATGACAATGGGGAACCGAGATTCTTGCAGAGAAAGAAGAAATCCACATTAGCTAGGATGGTGAGAGACATGTAGGAAAAGCGCAGTCACAGGAAAGAGTGTGTGATATTTGTAGTTCATATCTCTAGTGAAAAAGGTAAGGAAGCTAAGGATGCATATGTGTTGAGCAGGTATCCAGTTCTACAATAGTTTCAAGATGTGTTTCCAGCAGATATTTCAGAATTTCCACCTCACAGGGAGGTAAAATTTTCTATTGAGTTGGTACTAGGGGAAGAAATAGCATCAAAGGAACCTTACAAGATGAGTACAACTAAGTTGGAAGTTGGAAGAGTTAAAGTTGTAGCTGAAAGAGATGCTTGACAAGGGATACATTAGGCCAAGTGTATCACCTTGGGGCACTCCAATGTTTTTCGTGAAGAAGAAGGATGACACTCTTAGACTATGCATTGACTATAGCTAGCTAAGCAAAGTGACCATCAAGAATAGGTACCCATTACTGAGGATTGATGGTTCGTTTGGTCAGTTGAAAGGAACAACAAGATTCTCTAAAATCGACTTGAGATCAGGATATCATCGGGTATACATCAAAGAAGAGGACATCTACAAGACTGCATTTAGGACCATGTATGGTAATTATAAGTTTGTTGTAGTTCCATTCGGTTTGACTAATGCTCAAACTATATTTATGTGTTTGATGAATAGTGTGTTGTGTCCTTATTTTGACAAGTTTGTGATTGTATTCATTGATGAAATCTTGGTATATTTCAAGAATGAGGAAGATCATGCCGATAATTTGGCATCAGTGTTGAAATTATTGAGAGAGCATCAAAAGAAACTTATTTTAGACTAAGGTACATTACTTGGGAAATGTTGTCTCCAAGGAAGGCATCACAGTAGATCCAGAAAAGGTAAGAGCCATTATGGAATGGGAAACTCCTAGAAATGTAGATGAGGTGAGATCCTTCATGGGATTGGTAGGCTATTACAGGAGGTTCATCATGAACTTCTCACAGGTTACTTACTCGATTACGTCATTGCAGAGGAAAAGTAAGACGTTCGAGTGGAAAGAGGAGTGTGAGGCTAATTTTGATCATCTTAAGCAGTTTTTAACACATGCTCCAGTGTTAAATATCACATATCTAGACAAAGAATTTATAGTGTGTACAAATTCTTCCAAGAGAGAGCTTGGTGGAGTATTTATATAGAATGGACAAGTTATCTGCTATGAGTCATGAAAATTGAATGAACATGGAAAAAATTATCTAATGCATGATCTTGAGCTAGCAATGATCATACATGCATTAAATATGTGGAGGTACTATCTTTTGGCAAGAGGTTTGTACCGGTGAGCAATCACAGTGGGTTGAGGTACTTGTTTGACCACCTGAATCTGAATGTGAGGTAAGCTATATGGTTGGCTACGATCAACGAGTTTTATTTTGAGATCAATTACATAGAAGGTAAAGAGAACAAGGTCAAATATGCTCTTAGCAGGCGGATACAAGTAAATCACATAGAAACTATGAGCTCCTATGGGACATATTTACAGGATATGATCTTGCATGCAAGCCAACAAGATGGAAGGTAGATGGAGATTGTGCACAGATTTCAATAGATTACAGGTACTAATACATGTACATGTACATGTACAAGTGTACAATATGTGGACTATTGTCTTACGAAAGATGGATTGGTCTAGTTTATACACAAGATATATATGTCAGATAATAGCGATCTCAAGAAGGTGATCTTGAGGGAGTTTCATGCGAAATCATATTCAGGTCACCCAAGATACCAAAAGACGTTGACTCCAGTGAAGAGATTCTATTATTGCCCCAATATGAGGAGGTAGGTAGCAGAGTTTGTGGCTAAGTTTTTGGACTGTTAGCAGGTAAAGGCAGAGTGTAGGCATCCAGGTGGTCTACTACAACCTATTGAAATTCTGGAATGGAAATGGGAGGTCATTTCCATGGCCTTTATCAGAGGTTTTTTTAGGATAGTGAGACAACATGATTCTATCATGGTGGTTGTGGACACGTTGATAAAGGTTTCACACTTCATTCTAGTAAATACTACCTATTCAACTAGCGATGTAGCATAGGTGATCATCAGATACTTAGTTAGATTACATGGTGCTCCAAAGAATATTTCGTCAGAGAGGGATGAAAAGTTAAATTCCAAGTTTTAGAAAGAATTATTTGCAGGATTGGGCATAGAGTTGGCCTTCATCACATCTTATCATCCATAGATCGATGGACAAACTAAGAGGGTCAACGGGATCTTGGAGGAGATGTTGAGGATGTATGTGATGCATCATCAGTGGAAGTGCGAAGAGTATCTACCATTGGTCGAGTTTGCATACAAAAATGGGTATCAATATTCATTGGATATGAGTTCCTTTGAGGCATTGTATGGACGGAGTTGTAATACTCCCATCAGTTGGAGCAATCTAGTTAACAGGGTGTTGATTGGGCCAAACATGTTGGTAGACACGATTAGGAAATACGGGTTATAAAGAATAATATAAAGGAAACACATGAAAAAAAGAAGAGTTATGCAGACCAACACAAAGTATTTAAGGGGTTTTAGCTTGGGGAAAATGTTTATTTGCGCATAAATCCCAAGAAGAGCTCCTTGAGGATCGGATCATGTGCCAACCTGGCACCACGGTATTGCAGGCCTTTTGAGATCCTTGAGAGGATTGGACTAGTGGCATATTGACTTTCACTACCTAAAATAGTGAAATTCCATAATGTGTTTCATGTTTCATTGCTTAAAAGGTATATAAAGGGTGTTGATCATGTTATTGATTGGTTTTTATTGCAGGTCGATCAAGAAGGATAATTCCAACCAGAACGTTAGTGCATATTGCAATGGAAGCAGCTCATGCTCAAGAACAAATCCAACAAGCAAGTTAAATTGCAGTGGAAGCACTTTGGGCTCAATGAAGCTACATGGGAGATGGAGGATCAGATGCAGTCCATGGATCCTTCAATGTTTTCCAGTTGACGCAAAGCAATTTTGGTTTGGTGTTTGGTATGTGTTTGACATATGTTTTTAGTGATGTTTTTGGTATATGTACTTATGTGTATGGATGTAAATACCACCATGAGCTAAGTTATAAAGCTCCAATAAGCGGTATGGATGATATATGGTCATGTTATCATGGTTTTTCTTTTGAGCGGGTTACTCATTGTAAATACTGCATCGAGCTAAGTTATAAAGATCCATGAGCAATATTTTTTCTTTTCAACAGTTTTTCTGAGGTGTAGGTGTGGTTTAATACTGAGGATGGTGTTCCCCAATGGGGAGGGTTCTGTAATAGACCTGGGAAAAATTCCATGTAATAAAAAGTTAATAAAGGAAAAAATAAGACAATAGTTAAGGGACACTTATTCCAAGCTGAGTGTTGGGAAAAATATCCTAGTGGGCATCATTTGATATGTGTGTATGGAAAATGGAAATTGGAAAAGGTAAAGGCATTAAAGAGGAAAAAGGTAATTTTGGCACATTTATTTATGAAAATAACAGAAAATAGGAGAAAATGGAGGTAAAAGGTCAAAGGTTTCATGTGAGGAGAAAATTGAAGGAAAATAATGGAAACTGAAGAAAATTGAGGCCTAATTGATAAAAAGGCTTTTGAGGATCAGTTGATACCTTTTGTCAGTTCAATTTTGGAGCTCTCTCATACTCTTGGATACTTAGAGTTTTCTTGGAGCAATTAAAAATTGTGCCAAGGAGGAGGAAAAGAAGCAAAGGAAGGACAAGGAAAGGAAAGGAAAGAAAACATCAAGCAAGGAAAATCAAGATCTAGTAGCTTCAGCAGGAATACTTGTAGGTAACATGTTAGAAAATTATATATTACAGAGCAATGCAACACATAAAATATGCATAAAACACAAGCACAAATATGTAGGAGACACAGATATACGTGGTTCACCCAGTTTAGGCTACATCCACCCTGAACAGCCAGTCCTTCCTTTCTATTATCCAACAAAATGAAGAGACACAACCTACAGCAGATCCGTTGTAATATCCTCTGTTCTCTCTCATAGTCTCTATTTTTTTCTCGCTTTGATAATACACATACAATACACAGCCACAATAAAATACCCTCATACAAGCGATGGGTTTCCTTCTAGGGAAAAAAACCCTAAAATAAACATAACTTCTACCATCAGATGATCTGCCTACTGAACGACCTAAATTGAAAAGAAATTACTATACATTTACAAGGCAATTTTACATCTATTTTTAGCTTCGGGGGCGTTGCCCCCAAAACCCCCCACCAGGGGGGGGGCTCCATAAAGTCACACCCGCCCCCCCTGGACCCCCTAGGCAACGTTTAATTACGGGCATCGTTTCCGCCCCATTAAGGTACAGGGGTCCAACGCAGTGATACAAAATAAGCAAGATAATCAGGCTCCACACCCAACAATCTCCCACTTGGAGACTGATTGTAGCAACTCCATCGCTGCTTCATTTGCTAGACAATTACTCCACTTTGGACCTGGTTGTTTCTCATCTTCATCATCATACTTGAAGACCAATTGAAACTGAGCATATTCTTAGTTTCTCCCTGGTTACAACTTTTGTTATCATATCTACAGGATTCTGGCTAGTGTGTATCTTTTCCAGCTTCAACTGTCCATCTTCCAACACTGACTATATGAAATGGTACTTGAGTTGTATGTGTTTAGTCCTGGAATGAAATGTTGATTTCTTTGCAAGATGAATGGAACTTTGGCTATCACTATATAACATTCCCATATCATGCTTCTTACCTAATTCATCCATAAACCTTTGTAACAAAATTGTTTCCTTACTAGCCTTTGTAGCAGCAACATACTCTGCTTCTGTTGTTGAAAGTGCAACAACACTTTGGATTTTTGAAACCCAACTGACAACTGTTCCACCTACAGTAAATACAGACCCTGTAGTGCTCCTCCTATTATCTCTTTCACCTGCCATATCTTCATCAACATATCCCTGAAGAGAAATGTTTGAACCACCAAATCATAATGCTTGATTTGTGGTACCTCTCAAATATCTGAGAGTCCACTTCACTTTTTTCTAATGTTCTTTTCCTAGGTTGTTCATGTACCTGCTTACAACTCCCACTGCATGTGCAATATCAGACCTTGTGCAGACTATTGCATTCATTAAGCTTCCAACTGCTGATGCATATGGAACTTTAGACATATAATCCATTTCTTCTTGGGTCTTGGGGCACATATCCTTACTAATTTTGAAATGGCTAGAAAAAGGTGTACTAACTGGTTTTTCATTCTTCATATTAAATCTTTTCAACAACTTTTGTATGTACTTATTTTGAGACAATTTTAATTTGTGATTTTTCCTGTCTCTAGTTATTCTCATACCAAGGATTTGTTTTGCAGCTCCCAAATCCTTCATTGCAAATGAATTTTCCAAAAAAAATTTAGCACATTTATTTCCTGCATGTTAGACCATGCAACAAGCATGTCATCTACATACAATAAAAATATAATATAGCTTCCATCATTTTGCTTTTTCAGATAAACACAATGATCAAAGTGACATCTAGTATAACCTTGTTCAGACATAAACTTGTCAAATTTTAGATACCACTACCTTGGAGCCTGTCTTAAGCCGTACAAGCTCTTCTTTAGCCTCCATACTAATTTTTCCTTCCCTTTGACCTCATATCCTTCTGGTTGTTGTATATAGATCTCTTCCTCCAAATATCCATTGAGAAATGTTGTCTTTACATCTAACTGTTCAAGATGAAAATCTTCCGCTGCTACAAGACTTAAAATAGTTCTGATTGAAGTCATCTTAACAACAGAAGAAAATATTTCATCAAAATCAATACCTTTATTCTGTGCAAGCCCCTTCACCACAAGTCTAGCTTTGTACCTCTGTTTTGCTCCATCTTCTTCCTTTAGCCTATAAACCCATTTATTTTGTAATTTTGTTTTACCTGTAGGCAACCTGACTAAGTCCCAAGTTTGGTTATGTATTAAGGATTCCATCTCTTCTTCCATGGCTAGCTCCCACTTCTTCTTGGTTTCAACCTGCATTTCTTCTTCATAACATTTGAGTTCACCAAAATCAGTCAACAATAAATAATATAATTAAGGAGAGTATCATTCAGGGGGTCTACTTATCCTGGTAGATCTTATGACACCAATTTCAGGTGTTTGAGGTGCTTGTTGCTGTTTTCGTGGTTGTTTTTGTTGTGGCTGTTGATTATTATTATTTTCAGGCACCTTTAATTTTTCTGTGATTTCATCAAGAACTGTGTATTATTTGTTTTCTTTTTCCTGTTTCTTTTCCTGCAACTGATTCTTATACAAGACCTTTTCATTGAATATTACATCTTTGCTCCAAAAGGCCTCACAACCAAAAGGATTTAAAAAAGATTAGTTTACCTTTTTACCTATCCATGCTTCCTCTGGAATACCACCATCCAAGGAACTTGAAGGTCCTCTATTTATTAGATAAACAACAGTATCTACACCATCTGCCCAAAATTGTAAAGGCAATCCTGCATGCAATCTCATCTACCTTGCACGCTCCATGATTATTCTGTTTATCCTTTCTGACACACCATTTCTTATGGTGTTCTTGGAACTATCTTCTCTCTGCGAATTCCATGCTCTGAACAGTACCTATCAAACTCTTTGCTGCAATATTCACCTCCATTGTCTGATCTGAGACACTTCAACTTCTTTCCTGTCTCAATCTCAACCAAAGCTTTCCATTTCTTAAAAGTATCAAATACATCATACTTATTCTGAATACGATAAATCCAAGTTTTCCTAGTTGCATCATCAATAAAAGAAACATAATAACGAGAGCCACCGAGAGATGATACCTGAGCTGGTCCCCATACATCTGTATGTACAAGCTCTAATTTTTCACTCTTATTTTCTTTCCCAACTCTGAGAAATCTGACTCTCTTCTGTTTTCCATAAATGCAACTCACATAAATCCAAATCAACATTCTTCAAACCTGGCAACAAATTTCTTCAGTGAAGAATCTTCATCCCCTTCTCACTCATGTGTTCGAGCCTATGATGCAATAATGTTGCATCTACTCCTTTGGAATTTAAAGCATTAACATAGTTAGAAATACCATTGCATAAATACAATGTACCAACCTTTTTGCCTTTTGCTATTACTAGGGCTCCTTTGGTGACCTTACAGGTTTTATCTGTGAAATTTGTCACACAACCTTCATCGCCTAACTACCTTGTTGAAATCATATTTTTCTTCAGATCTCGAACATGCCTTACCTCCTTTAATAGCCATTGGTTTCCATTCTGTTCTTTTACAATAACCTTACCCATTCCAACAATTTTATAGGTTTTATCATCACCCAAATGAACTTGTCCAAAATCTCCTTGAACATATTCATGAAAATATTTCTTATCAGGTGTGGCATGGAATGAGGCCCCTAAATCTACCACCCAGGAATCAGTAACATTTTCAAAATAAAGAATCAAAGCATCTTGTAACACATCACTTGTCACAGTTTCTTCATGATTTTTTTCTTGTTGTGTGTCTCCTTATTTTCCCTTCCAAGATCTACAGTCTTTCTTTAGGTGTCCTTTCTTTCTGCATTTCCAACACACTATCCCCAATCTGGACTTGGATCTGCCTTTCCTTGATTTATTGTGATATGCCGAGCTCTTTCCTCTTTCCATTTTTCTTCCTCGAGACTTTGCACTCAAATCATTACCCGATGTCTCACCAGAGCTTTTCCATCGCATTTCCTCACTAAGGATAGCACCAACAACATCATCAAACTTTAAAGTGCTAGATCCAGAGGCAAAGTTACTGATGGCCATAACTAAACCATTCCAACTTTCTGGAAATGAGCACAAAAATAACAGAGCCCTAACTTCATCATCAAAGTTTACCCCTATAGAACTTAACTGACTGGTAACTGTATTAAAATCATTTAAATGGTCTGCAATAAATCCACCTTCTGACATCTTCATATTAAATAAACGTTTCATAAGAAATATCTTGTTTGAGGCCGAGGGTTTTTCATATAGTTTTTCCAATGCCTTAATCAAACCCTCTGTTGTTGTTTCTTTCGAAATATTGAAGGCTACCAATGCTGCAAGGCACAACTGTACTGTTCTGAGTGCCTTTCTATCGAGAATCTCCCATTCTGCATCTGTCATAGTCGTCGACTTCTTTGTTTTTTCACTCAATGGTAGGTACAAATCTTTCTAGTACAGATAATCTTCCATCTACATCTTCCACAGCGGGAAGTTTTTGCCATTAAATTTCTCGACCCTAAATTTACCATCTTCCGCCATTGCTGCCACTCGAACCAGGATCCCTTCTTTCCTGCGAGTATATCAGCCAAATAGACCTTCAGCTCTAATACCAGTGGTTAGAAAATTATATATTACAGATAAATGCAACACATAAAATATGTGGAAAACACAAGCACAAAAAACACATAAAACTAGACAGACGCAGATATACGTGGTTCACCCAGTTTGGGCTACGTCCACCCCGAACAGCCAGACCTTCCTTTCTATTATCCGGCAAAATGAAGAGACACAACCTACAGCAGACCCATTGTAATATCCTCCGTTCTCTCTCACAGTCTCCCTATCTGTTTCTCGCTCTGAGAATACACATACAATACATAGCCACAATACAGTGCCCTCATACAAGTGAGGGGTTTCCTTCTAGGGAAAAAAACCCTAAACTAAACATAACTTCTACCGTCAGATCATCTACCTAATGAACGGCCCAAATTGACTAGAAATTACTATACTTTTACAAGGAAATTTTACATATGTTTTTAGCTTTGGGGGAGCTATCCCTGAAAACCCCCACCAGGGGGGGCTCCATAAAGTCGCGCGCCCCCCCCCCCCCCTAGGCAGCATTTTCGCCCCATTAAGGTACATGGTTCCAACTCTGTGATACAAAATAAACAAGATAATCAGGCTCCACACCCAACATAACATACTGCATGTGTGATTTCATAGTTGGTTTGGACATGCATGGCTTATGCATGTTGGTATTTGGTTATCGTGTTGTCGATGGCAAGGTTTTTCCGGGTTATGACAGTGGTTTTTAGCCTTGCCTTTTATTTTTCCGGATTCCATGGTGTGTTTGGAATTTGATCTCAGTTTTGAGCTTTGGATTTGTTGGATGGAATTTAGAATACATGGCAGATGTGGTCTCAAGGTTCATTACAAAAGGATTAGGAATACCTTGACCGGTTTTGGCGGGATACATGGTAATACCTGAGGGAGGTGTCTCGATTTAGGGCCTAGTGATCTGGGATTGGATTTTGGTAAATCCTGAGAGATAGGGAGACAAAAAATTCTTCAAGGATAGTGATGGATTTTGGATGGCATTTCCAAGTTTTGCTCAGTTTTTTAATTGGAGAACCGGTTTGGTGTGATCACGGTATGGTGAGGGTGGAGGTGGTTTAACCTCTGGATTACCTTGGTTGTGTTTTGGATGAGTTTAGCCATGAGATCCCACATTCATGCTTGGAATATGGCATGAGGGTGATTGTATGAAGAGATATTTGGCTCAACCATGTCTATGGTCGGGTGGAACGTGGAAGTCCTGAACCTAGTCGATATTTTCCTATGTTTAATGGAAACTAATTTCTCTTGATTTTGTTCTTATTAATATGTGGATTTAATGGCTATTAGCTTACTATTATTTCCATGGTTTTATGTTGTTTATAAGCATGTTTAAATGACTAGTTCATGTCATGGTTATTTCATGTATTTACTTGTAATTTTTAAAATGATGGATTCAAGACCTAATTGATGTCATATCTGGTTAGGAAAGAGGGTGATGATCCTTCTTTTAATGTTTGATAAGTGTCTTAAGTCATTCATGATCTGTCTTGTATTATAGACCTGTATATTTCTTTCATGCCAAGTGTTTGACAGAATTTCAGTCCTAGTTGGGGATGGTCATGCGTATTCCTAGAGTTAGTTTTTGGTTATTTGGAATTTTTGTCATGTGGTTGATGATTCCTTAAAGCTACAAGAATTTATGGGCAGTGTACAAGATTTTGGGCTTAATAGGTTCCTTAAATCCTGTGGACATGGGCACATTTCTGGGAAATTTATTCCCTGGACGCTAGCATGCAGGCTTATGCATGTGTTTAGAGCCTCCGAGACACATGGATCTAGGCCCGTGCATGCATACAAAGGGTTTTCTTCATGAAATTTTAGTGGGACCTAGGGACATGTCAGGTGGATGACTGGGATAACCTTTGGGGGTCCCATTACATGTGTTATAGGTTTGTGTTATGGTTTTCCACTTCGATTCTGCTTCCTTAAAGTCACCAAGGAGGTTGAGTCTTTCTTAACTTCCCCTCATCTCATGTTTACCCTGGTTTGTCGGTTACTTGGGTAGGTGTGAGGGGAGGTGGAAATTATACAACCTAACCTTCTACACATGCAAAAAAAACCCCAAGAGTCATCCAACCCTTCTAGGTGACCAACCCTTGATATAAATTGGAATTTTACTACATTAAAGCCTCATTCGCTCCCATGACATGGGCATACATGCGACTAATACCCTCTAGTCATTCGCACAACAAGGCATGCCTGCAATTGGGTACCTTTATAGGTAGTTATGTGCTAGTGACTCTAGATTTTGTGCCACTTTTTCAGGGTCAATACTCATGCCACTGGCCAGAACTCCATGAAACTTTCAAAAATGAAAACTAACATCGAAACAATGAGACAAATGAAAATACTTGAACAAATAATTGACTGGACCCCTACTATCCATGATATAAATTTCGTCAAACATGTCAAAAATATGCATTCTATAGGTTAAAACAACAAATTTAAGCATAGGGGTCTCACACTTATCTGAGAATATCTAAGAAGCATTGATGCCTTATCAAAATAACTAAATTACCATATATTAAGCCATATATTCATTGTACATTCAATGATTTATCAAAACATGATGATTTCCATACATTATCATTGTCATCAAACTCAGTCATAACAAACATATAACCAACATAAATATCAAGGATATAACAACCATATAAACCACATATAAACAAGTATATTTACCCATAAAATACCAAGGAGAAATAAATCTTATTAATGATTGCATAGGCCGACCAGGTATGGGACTTCCACGAACCACCCAACCATAGACTAGGTTGAACCAAATATTTGTTTCAGCCAGTCGCCCCCATGCGATATTCCAAGCATGAATGTGGGATCTCATAAAAAAAATAAACCAAAACCAAACCAGGGCTTTCAGAGACCAAAGCACCTCAACCCTCAATCAGTGATTACACCTCACGGTCGGACATCACTAACCATCACCATATTGGTTATTTTTCCTTTATTAACTTTTACATGGATTTTTGACCGGGGTTGTTATAGTAGTGTTGTAGGTTTTCTTCTTTAACTATTATAGATCCTAACAAAACAACATAATTGCATCTTTTTTTTGTTTTTTTTTATCAATGATGGATGCCTACTAGGTGTCCTAATGATGATATCATGCTATAGTGCTTCATAAGGAGATAGCATATTAATTAGGAACCTTCATTCTTTTTACAATTAGTTTAAATTTCAATTAAGCAAGTATATTTTTTTTTTGTAAAAAATCAATTACTTTGTTTCTTTTATGCAATAGTCTAGCCATCAAGTGTTATATTCTTAGTTCCTTTTAAGTAGTTTGCTTTCTTATAATTATTTGGTTTAAAACATTTAGTATGTAGCCCCATTTTCATCCTTTACATTTTTAGTCATAGATTGCTTCCATTGTTTATGATTTTCCCCTTTATTGAATTACTTAGAGTAAGACTTGGGATATCAGTAGTCCCAACTAGTAAATATATTCCTCAAGGTATTAGATAGGTGCATGAGAGGGTAGATAGGTGTTTCTTGCATATAAAGTGCACACCACCTCTAATGTTCATATGAACATTGGGTTGATGATTAATGTAGGAAGTTGAGCAAGTGTAGCATGTTTCCTACTATTTTAGGGCCCACCACCTGGCAAGGCAAAGTTTCCAACACATGGATTTTCGCAATGTTGACCTTATCCTTTTGAAGAGTTGTTTTGTCTTTGAAGGTTCCAATGTAGGATTTACTCCATAACATAAGAATAGTTTTCCATGATTCAAGCTTTCTCATTCTAATGTTTAAGCCTTCATAAGTTATTTTCCATACTCTGTTTGTGAATTCAAATTTAAAGATTTTTTTTGAATTTATTCCAAGTTTGAATGACACGACACGCATCTTGAGGTAATTAGGATGCCACGTTTCTACAAATTATTTACTTTTAATATTTTTTTTTATGTATAAGTGCCCAATTGTTGTAAGCCTAACCTGCCACATACAAGAATACGCTACATTAAAGCAACAACAATAACACACATACACAAAGAATAAAATAATTTGGGAATGAATTCCAACCAAATTTCTATTCGTCTTAATGTGTATTTATACATAAGAGATGTGGTTGGAGTGGTTGTACCCACTATGAAAAATCACTCATATATTCTCCTTTTACCGATTATTACATACATTTTCTCATGTGAATATGATGACTTACATAGGCCTAAAAGGCCCCTAAAACATATCCCCCACTCTTAATGCCTTGATCGCCCCGAGCAAGGATGAAATAATAACTTGGACCTTTACTTCTTATAGAATTATGCTTATTGTACATAGCTTATGTGTATTGGTAAAGGTAACTTGGTGATACAGTCGCCAACTGGATAGGAAGATGCACATATACAAGGCTTACTGTGACTTCAACTTGCTAGGTGGCTACATATTGTAGATCTCAACTCCTAATAATTATCTATAGTATCTCCACCATACACACTGCTATTCCAACCCATAACCATCAGGTAGCTTCTCTCCAATCTAGGGGCCTCCCTTACCTCTCTCTACAGATGATTCCAATGCATTATTGTTGTTCCTGAGAGTTCTTCTTTCATACATAAAATTAGTAAAAGTTTTCATGTTAACCATCCTACTCTTTTCCACTATCACAACCCAAGAACCATTTTGCAACTTCATATCTGGGACTCAATCAATATAGTCTCATGTTGTCATAATCTTATTTGTTTATAATCATTATGTATGTTCTGCTCATATGATTACATGTTATTGTGTATTCTCTGCTAATCACGTGTTGCAATTTCTCCAAATATTGTATTCAAGTATTTGTTACTCTGAATTGTTTCTAATGCTCTATAAATTATTTATTCTAGAGCTACAAAACTCTATTGCTACTTCAATTTGTCTACTGTGAAATCAAATATTTCATTTGTGGTGTCTAATAATTCATCTTTTGATGATCCAAAATATTTTTCTTTGAGATGCATTAAATAATTACATGTAAAAATTGCATCTTAACCATGGAACTTTAAAGGCATAAACATAAGAAGAGAGAAGCACATAAAATCATGCAAGAATACACATAATTGATATCAAAGTTTTTCCAGGAGGGACTACGTCTCTGGGCCCTACTCAATCAGTGGGGAGGCCCTCTTTCATTAAGTGGCAATAAAAATGAAATTACAAGCATTAAATGTAAAATCACACCCTTATACCTCCATAGTTTAAAGTGCCTGAAAATTGGAGACCTACGATGAAGAAATGGACAACACCGTTGGATTCGTGGCGCTGAGAGGTGCAGAATCCATACAAAATTTGCCTGATTCTGACAAAGTGAAAATCTAACCCCTCTTGAAATGGCTCAGATCATGGTTACACCTCCCTACTGCAAAGCGCTCATGGTTCCACTATGTCTCGTACTCTGTCTCACTCCTGGCTTGCCTGGGTGTACTTATGAAATGCAGGTTTTTATATTAAAAAGGTGGACAGACTCCCCAAGGAGTTCGCTGGCTGAGTTGGTTGAGATCATGAATGTGGGGGAGGGGGTCATGTGGTCAAACCCATCCCCTCTGTAATAAGTCATATACCAATTTTTGAATTAACCATGGCACTTTTTTTAAAACCCCGCAGCATTAATTTTAGTACCAAGTGGATACGTTGGGGGGGATAGGCCTGCATTGGGCAGTCTGCCCCATATCTCCGCTGACACTATATGTTATCTATGGTGGTGGGTTGGGTCTGTGGGGTCAAGACCGTTGGCCCCACCCATATTTAATATAAGCGTTGGGACGTGGGTGGGGAGTCCGGCCTCCGAACCCTTAATATTATATTATTTTTGTTATGTACGTTGGGTAGGGTGGGGGTCATGGCCTGCCCTACCATTTTTTTAATATTTTTTTCGATTTTAAAAACAAACCTGATATTTTTTTAAAAATTGGAATTTGACCGAAGGAATCAAATTAAGGGACCCACAATTTCACCCGGAATCCAGCCAAAGTTGGTCAGCATCCGGTGGCTAGATTTTTGAAAATTTGTTGCCTCCTTAAGCTGCCACATCACCAAGTCAACCCTCAAAATTTGACTACTCCTAACTCCTTCAGACGGACTCGAAATTGAGTTTTGTCTGTGTCGTTGGAATAAAAAAGATGAGATCTTCAACTTGACACTAAGTTTTCCACATTTCTGACACTTTGATTTTTGAGCCTTTGTACCTAAGCCACTTGTACTCAGACCGGTACGAACCTCCTGGATCATTCCTCCCCACTAAAGATATTTTGGACCCCAAAAGCCTTATCAATCAATACGAAACTGAGTGAATTTCTCCCTCACCTTCTCCTTTTCAAGCCATTTAGCTTTACTTAGGTGCATCCCTTTGAAACCAACAAGGAGATATTCCACATCTCCTCATCATGAAGTCTTGGTTCTTCGATTGAGAATGATGTCTTATGGAAATTCATCGAGATATTTTGGTGAAAATTCATCCACTGTAGGTACTGATCCTACCTCCTTGGTGTCCATAATCAATGGTGGTTCATAAAGCTTCAGATTTTCGACAATTACGACCGAGTACATCTGCATATATACAGGCAAATCGAGTCAAAAAGCATTATTACCAATCTTCTCCAATATGGTAAATGGATCATACTGGATTGTTCGTAATTTCTTGCCTTCCCCCTTCATTCAATACTTTTTGATATGGAACCACACCTTGTCACCAACTTTAAGTTGATGGTCTACTCGTTGCTTATCATTGCGGGCCTTATATCGAGCCTGAATCTTTTCCAAATGCTCTTTCACTGCTTGGTGAATTGTCTGTATCCATTGGATGAACCATTTTTCTTTGTCTCTGTCATCACGTCCACTGGCATCTTCATCCCTTCCATAGATCATGTCAAAAGGGTCCTTTGGTAAGTAACCAAAACATGTGTCAAATGGTGAACGCTGCATAGAGGAATGCACTTCTCGGTTGTAGACGTGTTGCACATATGGAATATGCTCATCCCACAACTTGGGATGTTTGTTGCCATAGCCCTGCAACAAGTGTACCACAGTACGGTTGACGACCTTTGTTTTTTTGTCAGTTTGTGGATGGAATTTTGTACTTCTCTTCAACTTTTTTTCTATCATTCGCCACAAGCTGGTCCAAAACTCTCCAAGGAAGCAAGATTCTCAATCTGACACAATCGATGTGGGCAACCCAAAGTGGACCCAAACAAACTAAAAGAAAATATAAGCAGTCTCCTCAGCATTGACTTTCTTTTTACAAGGCATTAATATGCACATTTTACTAAAGTAGTCTATGACGACATAAAAATAGTTGTGATCCTTTCTAGACATAGAAAAACCTCCTACAAAGTCCATCGACACACTTTCCCATGGATGACCCGGAATAGGGAGTGGTGTGTAGAGCCCGACTTTTTTATAAGAGGGCTTTGAAACAGAACACATCACACACCCTTTACAAATTGGGTTACAATGTTTTTCATATGAGGCCAAAAGAAAAACCTTTGAAAATGACATATGGTTTTTTCGACACCAAAATGACTCAGACAGAAGAGAGGTGTGTGCCTCTCGAATTACATGTACCCTTTCTGTTGTGGGTATGCACAATTTTCCAAGTTGATACAACAGCTTCCCCTACAAATGATAGTTTTCCACCTGAGATCCATGAGTTAGTTTTGCATATATTTTTTTAAATTCATCATCATTAGCGTATTTTTCAGCATAACTTTTAAAAGACAACGAAACATTATGAAAAATAGTAGAAGTAACAATAGGAGGGTGAGAGAGGATATATGCTACTTTGTTACTAGTGCCCTTATTATACTTTATTACCAAATGAAACTGTTGTAGAAAACGCATTCACCTAAAATGATGAGATTGTTGTAGCTTGGTCTGTGACTAAAGGTATTGCAAGGGCTGCTGATCCATTTGGATAATGGTTTCCTTTCCAATCAGGTAGTGTTTCCACTTTTTCACACTTTGGACCAAGGCATATAGTTCCTTGTCATATTTGGGGTAATTGATTACAAGCTGGGAGAAATTCTCAGAATGGTAACATAATGGCTTCTTCTGCTGCAACAATAGAACTCCCATGGCGTACCCACTGGCATCGGTTTCGATCTTAAAAGGATGCTAGAGATCGGGTAAAACCAGGACTAGTGCGGTGCTAATTTTCTCTTTCAATGCTTTGACGGACTTCTATTGCTTTCCTCCCCACTGAAAGGCTTGTTTTACACTTGTCAGTGTGTGTAAGGGTGATGCAATAACGAAGAATTTAGCAATGAATCTCCTCCAATACTGTATTGCACCTAGAAAACTATGGACCTCTATTACATTGGTAGGCTTAGGCCATTTTACAATCACCTCAACTTTGGAGGCGTCTATTTTCAATTGACCATTACCGAATATATGACCTAGGTAAACCAAATAGGTTTTCCCAAACTCACACTTCGAAAAATTTAAATACAATTTTTGCTTTTCAATACATCAAGCACTTTCTTTATATGGCATACATCTTCATCCCAATTCCTACTAAAGACAATAATATCATCTAATACACAAGGAAAAAATCATCAATGAAAGGACTAAAAATATCATTCATGACCCTCATGAATGTGGTTGGATCATTGCACAGTCCAAATGGCATCACCATCCATTTGAACAACCCCTGTTTGGTCTTGAAGGTGATTTTCCACGCATCCTGCTCTAGAATTTTGACCTAGTGATAACCACTACGCAAATCCAATTTGGTGAAATAGATAGCATTCTTTAATGGATCTAACAAATCATCAATGCGAGGGAGAGGGTATCGATTTTTCACCGTGATTTTGTTTAGTGCCCGATATCCACGCACATCCTCCATGTGCCACCTTTTTTAGGCACTAACACGATCGGCGAGCTGCATGGAGAAGTACTTGGCCAAATGACCCCTTGGTTCAACAATTCTTGTACCTGCTTTTTTATCTCCTCCATCTCGATAGATGACATCCTGTACATACCAATCTTTGGAAATGGAGCATCATGATGAAAATGGATCTCGTGTTGGATTTCTCGTTTTGAAGGAAATCCTCTGGGTTCCTGAAACAACTCATCATAGTTAGAAATAAATTCACATAATTCCTGTTTATGAGCCAGATCACATCCTCAGAAAGCGTCAGATGTTTTTGCATATTTTTCTCTCACAACCATGAGCAAACACCCCTTGCTGGAATTCATCAATCTCTTCATCTGTCCTGCACTTGCAAGATTGGCACTGACCTTGGTTTGATGAGCTTTTACAATATATTCTACCCCTCTTTTGTGATTTGGTATTTATTTTCATGTCGAAAGAAAAATGCTTTCCTGTCGTAAAGATAGGAACTCCCTAACACAATACCACAAATATCTAATGATATGACATCCAGTTCTACTTCATCCACCAGTTTAGAAGTAATTACAAATTTAACCTTACATTGCTTGGTTAAATTTAATTTTACTTTGTCATGTATCCATCCAGGAGGATAAGGTTTCGGATGAGGCTTAACTTCTAAGCCTAACTTTTTAACTAAGGATTCTGAGATTAAATTTTCTTGAGAGCCCGAATCAAATAGAGTTTCTACTTTTGTATGATTTATGACAACTCTAATATGAAACAACTCAATTCTCTTTCGTTCATTAGGAAGAGGCTCATATGTTGACCTAGTTCTTTCATGCGATTCAGAATTAACATGAAGAGAAAGAGTACCTTTTGTGCCTACTACTCTAATCAATGCCTCATCGCCAGAGTCGGATCCAAGGTCTTGCTGCGTGGTTTCTACCGTCTTTTGCTTACCCTTTCCACCATATCTCTTTGGATTATTTTATGGGTGCAACTTCCAACAATGATCGTCGTCATGACCTTCCTTTTTGCAGTGACTGCAATAAGGATTTTCTGCTTCATATTTCTTCGTTGATGTCGTCTTCTTTTCCTTTCCCTTTGAATTTTCCATTTGAAGGTTTGAAAGGTGGTTTCTTTGAATGATCAGCTTTATCATTTCTGCCCCTGTTTCAATATGAATGGCCTTTACACTGGACGAGTCAATAGTAGTAGGTTCAAACATTAACAATGAATGTTTATGTAACTATGTAATGACCCAACGTACTTAGTTACCACTTCAGGTGAATCTAATGAAATGCCCAAACTTAGTGCTTGTTTTCTAAATTCCTTGGTAAAGCTTTGCATGTTTTGGCCTTTTCCTTGCCTTAGGTACTGCCACTCCATTAAGGCTTTTTGCTTCTAACCCAAGCAATAGAATTGATCTTTAAGTGCAGCAATAAAATTTTACCATGAGGAAAGAAGGTTACCCAAATTATTGTTGCCTTGAATTTTTCTCTCCCACCATATGAGAGTTGTGCCATTCAATCGAAGAGAATCCAACTAAATATTTTCCTTATCCTCCACAATCTATTGAATCCTGCAATAGAGTTCAAGCTGCCTAATCTAGTTGTTAAGTTTCTTTGCATTAATTTCACCATTATACATGGGTAGATAAAATTTGACATCTAACTTAAAGAAAGGTTTATTAGATGCATTTCCTGAATTCCTACGATGATGGTGAGAAGAAGAGGAAGAAATCTCACTCACGAGAGGAGAACGAGGTGGATCTCCTCCATTATCTCCATGCCTTGAACCTTGTCCTTCTGACGCACTCTCCCCTTCTTTTTCTAGTCTCTCAAGTCTAGAGAACAACTTCTCGACCTGATATTCCATGGTGTAGAAGGTCTTGCGGAAGTTTAGCTCCTCCTCATTTCGAACATCGTCATCCATGTTTCTTATTCGATGTGCACGTCCCACTTCAGGATCAAAAGACTTTAGTGTCCCTTCGCCTCTTTGTAGCATGTTTCTAGTTAGCATACAAACATGAAATTCACATCTACAAACACCTACTCTGATACCACTTGATCCAAAATCTTTTTCTTTGAGATGTATTAAATAATTACATGTAAAAATTGCATCTTAACCATGAAACTTAAAACGCATAAACATAAGAAGAGAGAAGCACATAAAATCATGCAAGAAGACACAGAATTAATATTGGAGTTCATCCAGGAGGGACTACGTCTCTGGGCCCTACTCAATCAGTGGGGCAACCCTTTTTCATTAAGTGGCAATAAAAATGAAAGTACAAGCATTAAATGAAAAATTACACCATTATACCTCCATAGCTGAAAGTGCCTGAAAATTTGAAGAAATGGACAACACCATTGGATTCATGGCGCCGAGAGGTACAAAATCCATATAAAATTTTCCTGATTCTGACAAAGTGAAAATATGACCCCTTTAGAAATGGCTCGGATCATGGTTTTTCCCCCTCCTGCAAAGCGCTCATGATTCCACTATGTCTCGTACTTCGTGTCGCTCCTGGCCTACTTGGGCACACTTATGAAATGCAGGTTTTTATATTAAAAAGCTGGGTGGACTCCCCAAGGAGTCCGCTGGCTTAATTGGTTGAGATCCTGAATGTGGGGGAGGGGATCAGGTGGTCAAACCCCACCCCCTTCGTAATAAGTCGGATACCAATTTTTGAATTAACCGTGGTGATTTTTTTAAAACCCCGAAATATTAATTTTAGTACCAATTGGGTATGTTGGGGGGGCTGGGCCCACATTGGGTGGCCCGCCCCATTTCTTCGTCGGCACCATATGTTATTTATGGTGGTGGATTGGGGCTGCGGGGTCACGACCATTAGCCCTAGCCGTATTTAATATAAGCATTGGGACGTGGGCATGGGGTCGGCAGGGTCATGGCCATCGACCTCTTGATATTATATTATTTTTGTTATGTTCGTTGGGTAGGGCGGGGATCATGGCTCGCCCTACCATTTTTTTAATATTTTTTTTCGATTTTAAAAACAAACCTGATATTTTTGAAAAATCTGGAATTTGACCAAAGGAGTCAAATTAAGGGACCCACAATTTTCCCCGAAATTCGGTCGGAGTTGGTCGGAATCTAGTGGATGGATTTCTGCAAATTTTTTGCCTCCTTAAGCTACCACATCACAAAGTCAACCCTCAAACTTTTACTGCTCCTAACTCCTTCATATGGACTCAGAATTGAGTGTCGTCTACACCGTTGGAATTAGAAAGATGAGATCTTCAACTTGACACTGATTTTTCCACATTTCTAGCACTTTTATTTTTTATCCTTTGTACTTAAGCCACTTGTACTTGGACCTGTATGATCCTCCTGGATCATTTGACATTATCCTCTATTGCTACTCATAAATAGATGTGCTTGTTGTATGTTGTGTGAATTATCTACTTTTTTAATGGAGTTTGAAATTTATGATTACATGAATAATATGGAACCACATAACTCAATTAAGACCATGCTCATAACTTTTAGAACTTGTATTGACTGGATATCAACAAATACCGGTGAGAAGCAAATCTAATTACCATGCATTAAATACTTAACTCAATTGGAAACATAATTATTTTCTATCGATATACATATGTTTACTAAATTAAATTCAATTCTAAATAAGTATTTTCTATTGATATTCATATTGTTACTAAAGTAAATTTAATTCTAGACTATTTTACAATCCCTCATGGATTTTATACTCCATATTATTTCCCATAAGATAGAGAAATTCAATTGATAATTAAAAACACTTAATTTTCTTTTGCATTCGAAATGAAATTAAGTCAACAATCCATAAATCAGTCTATTTATAACTAGAAAATAATTACACCACCAAAGTCAAAGTGGACTTGAAGTCAGCTTGCCCAAATGGTCGAAATCGACTCAACCAAATTGAATGTTTAGTTTCTAACAATATCATTTTGTTTTGCAGCCTATACCACCAGCGCTATAACCATGCATAAAGTTAAAATAACAACCTTAGGTCGAATAGAACCTAGTTTAGTCGACTAGTGACTACAACCTAGAACTTAATTGAGTCGACTAGTGACTACAACTTGGAACCTAATTGAGTCGACTAGTGACTAGAAAAAAACTCTTGTGCTTCTCGAAAATAGTCGCTACCATACATGAATCACTAGCCAACACCCAATCCATCCATTCATTTTTCCACATCTCAATAGGGCCAACTTTTCAAGCTACTTCACTACCTCTTTAATAATGAGCACATTATGCCATGCACAGAACCCTGAGCCATGAAGCCATAGAATCAAATTTTTCACTTTTGTGCAAACTATCTTCTTTCGTACAAGATGATTCCATGTCTTTTAATTACAGTCTTTTCATTAACTTATGCAGAGAAATATTTTACGCTAATTATGCAATATTACTAAGAAACATCCAAGCATCCACAAGATACATTTTTCTTATAGATTTTTGGTTGCAACTTTTATCTTCCACGAGTGTTCATGAACAATTTTCCAGGCATCAACCTTTTCTCGGGAAACATATTTTTGAATATATCTTTGCTTGCAATCTAATCCTCCTCGATTTCTTCATGTGGGTTCATTCGCTTTTTCTCCTTGCAGGTTCATCCCACTTCCTCATCCGCTGATGTTGTCACCCAACCAAACCAAATGAAAGAGGGAAACCCAACTTACAATATACAAGAATAGACTACATAATTTCAACAATGAGACCAACCAAACCAAGTTTATTAATGTGTATTTATACATAAGATATGTGGTTGGCTTGGTTATATCAGCTTTAACCAATCACTCATACATTCACCTTTTACCGATTATTACATACATTTAATTATGTGAATATGATGACTTATATAGACAAGGCCTCTACAACACCAAGATAAAATATTTACCTTGAGAATACCATTTGTTCACTATATCCATTTCCATATTGGTGAACTTAGAGGGAATGATAATGTTTGTAGTTAAAAGGTGTACCCATGCTTAAAAATGTAATTTCCTTGCCCCCGTGATGTTTAATCTGGTGGCTTTCTCTTACTAGGCACACAACCTTTTAGGCAAGAATGAGTTGAGAAATTAGATGGCTCAAATGAGATGGGGTTGACTCCGTTTTCCATTCCATCCTTTTAGCACTTTGTAATTCCTCTAAGCTGATGAGAGGAACCCAAAGGTAACCAAAAGCCACTTTAAAACTGTAATCTAGCCCTTCCAACTTCAGAGAGGGCTCTCTCTATCTGAATCTCCAATCACTTAGATGATTGTTTGTCTTAGAGTTTAGTCTAGGTATTGAGATCAGAGAGGAATAGGATTTAACAATTTGATAGAAGGGGAGAGGGAAGATCCATTGGGCATGGAGTCATATTAAGCTAATAATGTTTCAGTGAGAGGATGAAAAAAGGAGGAATCTTTAGACAAGGGCAAGGTAGGAAATCCTTTTGGTGTTTTTTTATTAAATTTTTTTTGTAGAGGGATGAGTAGAGGAATAGTGGTGACAACATATAAAGCATCTAGTTGAGGAAAAATTCTAGATATCTAAATGGAAGAAAAACACTAAAATGTTTAATAAGCCATTAACAGAGAACTTAGAAAGTGAATTCTGAAACAAATTTTACTTAATTAAAAATAAAGAAGTAACATTTCAAGCATGATTTTAAATATAGATAAAATCACATAGACATGAGAAAAAATCACCATTATAAATTGACACATGAATCCCTGAAAAAGAAGACCTCGACCTTCATATTTCACTGAAAACTTTAAAATGAAAAGTACAATGTCGAGTGTTTTCTTCCTCTAACCCTGACCAACCATTTATTAGTAGAAAATACATCATATATACATAAAAACAATTATTTCCTTCCTTTAGGAACTGAATTCCCCAAAATGATTCAATTTCTACTTGTAGAAACGAATATAGAACTGCTTTCTAGAAACTAGGAAATTATTTTGACTAAGAAATTCTTAAACAAATCACATTAAATACATACATGAAAATGAGGTTCGAACCTCCCAAAAACCTCAAGGTATTTATCATGGCAAAAATATATTATTTTATGAAGTTTAGATTCATATTGCAAAGTCAAAATGTTAACTATGTGGAAGTGACTTCATTGCACTACTTCCTTCTCTTGCAGAAACATAGCAACAAAAGTGCATCGAGTTTATAATTTGCCTACTTATGATCAATTTCTAGGCTTATGAATAATTCATACATGTGAAATAACTTGGAAATCATCAGATATTGTTTGAATAACCTATTTTCATATTGCAAACCCTCCATCCTTAAAAAACATCACCTACAGTAAAAACACAGTGCCTGAGCGCAACGAATTTTCACCTTCATAGTTTCGATTAAGTGTTGATGTATCTGCCCGAGAAAAAAATCTAGATGATGATGTTGATATTATTGTAAAATTTCTTTAATTTCTCACACACAAAAATATTCCAAAACTTTGAATTTCTATAAAACCCTAATGCTTTTGACAATAGTGCAGCATGACTGTGTAAACTGATTCCCTTGTAAAACATAAGCTCAATATATCTGACTGATTATGCTATAAAAAGGAATCCATGCAGAATATAAACCATCTCAACTTCCTTATGCATATTCTTTTAACTGGTAAACTCAAGAACAAGGAAAAAAAACAAAATTGTTTTGATTCCCTGTCAAGATTCAAAATTTAGCTGCCTTAGCCGATAAATCAAGCTTTCCTATTTCTTTCTCTTGTAATTCTTGCAATGCCTCCTGCAACTATTGTTTACTAGCCTAAACTCCTTCTTCAAGGTGAATTTTTTCCTGCATATCTTCTTGATATGTCTGTGCAAGGGCAGAGTTCTCTTTAGCATATACTTGGCCTTAAACAATGTTGGCTCACAAATGTTCAAGCAGTCATGTATTTTTTGTTTGGCCTTTTCATCCTGTTCTCTGAGCCTTGTGATTTAATTTTTAGATTTCTTCATTTTCTTCCTCAACCTATGGAAAGTGTGTTTTCTTTCATACAACTCCACCTTCTTCCCTTCTTGTATTGTCTCTTCTTTCTGTAGATGCAACTTCCTAGCTGAAGACCTAGTTACAAGAATTCTTATTGATCAGGCTTCTAACTCTTAAATGTTCTTTGTTACCGCCTTATCTTTACCTTTGGACTTAGTGGTAGATGGACATGTCTTCATTACTGGTCCTATTTCATTAATCTTAGGTGTCTTCTCCAAAACACTCTTCTTCAACTCCCTATTATCATGTTGAATTTGGGCAATGACCAAACGAGCCTTTTTAAGTTGTTCTTGCAGTTCTGCAATCTCCTTATCCTTTTCATCCAAATGAAAATTCTTTGGTATGGTATCTATAACTTCAGTTGGATTTTCACGTTTTTTTTAAGTGGGTAACCTCCTTGCAACAACCCTTGTGAGTGGTTTCTTGGGAACCTCCACCACCTCAGGAGAAAAATGAAGTTTTTTACCCTTTTTCTTGTCTGATGGATCCACTGAAGTTGGTGGAATTTTTACTGAGCTCTCCATTTTTTATTGAACATACTTTTCCATAGATGAAGGTGTGTTTTTTTTACTCCATGGTTTATTTGGAAATTCAACTGCCAACTTGGATGAATCCAAGAATGATTGCCATGATTGATTTTTCTTTTTTCATATCCTCGATTGCTAACAATTTGGTCAAAGAAAAATGGAAGAGAATGGGTTCTACTTGATTATTTTTACCCTGGACCTTATCTACCATTTTACTAATGCTCATAAATAAATAGAAAGGTAGACTCAAAATGAATTTTACTTGTGAAATGCATCAACAATCTGAAGTGGTACTAATAAACTCTCCCAAATCAGCCTTCACAAGGGAAATATCTATGGATGACCTTAAGAAGTTTATTGTAGGGTTCAAGAAAATATTCCCTTAGCACAATAGCTCCATATTCCTTGTTTTTGTACTTTGGCTTTAAGAAATCCTTGTAGTTGACTATGTATAGAGGCATGCCCTTGAACCATTGTTCTCCATGTAGAGGGATCTCTATAGCAACTGAAATGGTAACATCTGACATTGGAAAACTCAAATCTCCAACCTTAACATCTACCCTAGTGAATTTTAAGGCAAACTCTTTAGTCAACTGAGCATTATAACCATGTATCTTCTCACAAAATCGAATGCAGCTAGTCTGCTCAAATGCTACCCTAATTGTTGGATATGAGTTTACCAAGGCAAGATCTTGAGGCTCAAACCTAACTATGTATCCTCCTTTATGCTTCTTCATGTTTGGATTTGTCATGACTCAAATGAAAAGGGAATTATAGGTTTCCTAAAATGCAAAGACAATATTTCAACAATTTTATGCAACAAGAGTACCACAATTTTGGAATTTGGATCTAAATGAGGGTCTCTGGAATGTTTTGAATGGAAATAATCCTATATTTCAAAACACACAGATCATGAATTAAATTTTTATACCAACATGCAACGATATGATGATCCTATATATAGTGAATTTTTCTAATGCACAAGCACAATGAAAAAATGCAGTGACTACGGGGAATAGGTTTCTTAATATTCTAGGGCAACAAAAACAAGTTTTTGAGACTCCAAATAGAATATATTGAATTTTTATGCTCTAGTATATAGGTGGCAAGCGAAAATTAAGGGTTTAACACAGGTAAAACACAAAATGCAACGACTATGTGAAAGTGCAACGAATTCTCTAGGTTCAACAAGGAAAACGCAACGAGTTAGGAATCCAAAGTTTGAAAGGCCATATGGGTGCTTTCCTTGACAAGAAAAGGTGAATTAAATGACATATGAAATAAATCATTCAAGAAAATGATAATTTTATACTTGGAGGTAGCGATAAATGTTTGACTTGTAGAAGTGCAACGACTGTCCCTGAGCACAGTAACTCCCCTGCAGAAATAGCGCAGTGAATTCCAACTGATATCCATAATTATTTCGGTAGAATAAAGTGTATATCACCAGTTTCTTGGATTGAAACACAAGATGTTGAACTCCCAAGATGAATAAAACCCACATTTAGGAACAATCATTGCAATTTGAAGCTCAAATCATGAAAACACAACAAAGGAATCATGCATAACAACTTTCATACATGTTGTACTGAAGGGTGATGTCATAGCACATGCTTGATTTGAAAATACTAACTAACTAAAGTGACACCACTAATTTTTACCAATGATGAGAAAACAAAACTCACTATGACCTCACTCATGATTTTGATGACACATTAACCCTAAAATTACTTAACTTAATCTTTTAGGGAATCAATGATTGTCTTTACATTATCACTCACACAATTCTAGCATAATTACACCAATAATAGAATCTCACATTCTTCACAAAGACTAATAAATTGTTATATAAGAGATCATAGCAAAACGTTTTACAAATTGATTAGAAGATGAAAAAGATTAAGCTTGGATTTCGACTACTATAACATAGGACAATAACACATCCATTTCCTTGATTCATCATTCTAAGAAGAGATATGTGCTAAATATTTTAAAATTTGACTATCCATCCTCTCTCTTATTGGATGGAGCTATTGAAAACTATCTAATGCCCCTCACCCATGTTGCAATAATACCATAAGTTAATGTCTTACCCACTAATAATATCCCAAGTTAGTTTATACCATGTGATTGGGACTATTGACTTTAGAAGTCTCCACCTAGATGATCCTTTTCTGAATTTCAAAGGATTTTCTAAGCACCTTATTCAACCCCGTACAAAGTATCTTTACTAAGAACCTTATTCTATCAAGAATTTTTGGCTTGAAATCAACCTCCAAAGTAGGTTTGTACTTGAGGGAAAATTCATTAGTGAAGGGCCCTTGATGCCTAACCTTGCATGTTCTTTTGGAGCCCTTAATATTGAGTTATTTACCAAATGAAAATTCTTGGATTTTATCTTGCCCCCTTGCCATATAAGTTTATTAAATTCTTGAACCATTTTATGCATGACACCTATGAGGGTGAGTTGAGTTGAGCATAAAAATATAGGCAAAGTTTTTAGGATTGATTTGATGAACACAATTCTTTCGGCTAGATTCAACAAGTGTGCCCCCCATTATTAGAACATAGCCTTGAATTTACTAAGCTCACTCTACCATGACTGAGTGGTTGGGTTGGATAGACTAATGGGAATCTTGAGATATCCAAAAGAAGTCCAGGATTCCTGATAGGGAAAGAAAAGAATCCTAGAAATTTCTTATTTCAAACACAAGAATTCGTAAGAGAAGGGTTGTGTAGGGAGTTAGCATTGTAAAGGGAAATCATTGAAAATGCTATTTTATATGTAATAAAATCTCTGAGAAGGTTCTTTCAAGGTACCTTCCATAGTAATCCATTTTACTCAAACCATATAGAAAATATATCAATCCCAATAACCGAAGTGAGTGACATCCTTCCCATCCAAGCAAAGGGATTATTAGCCAATCATCCTAGCGTAAAGGATGTAACATATTAGACTAACCAATTGTAGGTGAGAGCTATAGCATAAAATAGGTTATGAGCCCTCATTTGAGTATGAGGCTAAAGTGTGTGGGGTCATGCCCTAGTCACAGTTACCAGGTTGTTTGATCTTGAAGTCATAGTGAATTAAAATGAAATGGGATTGGATCATAATTTGAAGCATATTGCATCACAAGAATAATAGGTTTGTGATATGAAGCTACCCAACATAGTATCCTTGGAGAAATCATGTATCCAATTCATTCTAAAAATGGATCTCTAAGCATGCCTCAACCTATTTTGTCTTTGCGATTGAGGGTGACATTAAAATCCCATCCAATGACACTCTTTAGATAGGATTCTAAATCTTTCTATCAAAGATTCCCCAAAATATTATTTTTCTTTGTGTAACACTAGTCTAACATATAAATTGAATACATTTATTTTTGTTCCTCTTTGTAAATGAGTGGAACTCATAAAAATTTGATGAATATATATAATGCAAAATATAAATGCAATAGTTGGTTATTTTATACTAAGCAAAGGCCTTCAAGGGTGTGTTGGATATGTGTTATATTCTTTGCACGACTATCCTCACACGATGTATGTTGCACCTGGAATAGTTGGGGGGGGGAGGGGGGGGTGGTAAAAGAACCCTTTGTTTGGGTGCTTTGGGGTAGTACCCTTGAAGAAAAATTGGCCAATTTTTTAATCCATTTTTGGTGGTTTTCGACATAATTTTTTTGCTAAAAGTGGTTTTGTGGTGCATGTTGGTTTTTCCCATGGTTTGCAGTGTTTTTAAGGAGTTCTAGTTGTATCCTAATCCAAGATAAATGGATTGGAAATTTATGGATGCTATGGGTTATATATGTATTGTACTACCAAAATATGAGATATGCTAAACAAATCTTGCTTGTTTTCCTGATTTTAAGTTTCAAGCATAAAATCTCGGTGTTAATGTGTGTGTTTTCCATTACATTTTTTATGTTTTATTAAGAATATGTTTGTAGCAATTAATTATATGGGGTTATAACCTACAAGGTACCCCTTGAATTGATTGTTTGTCCCTTTCTTAGCTTCCATTAAAGTTTACATAGTTTAATAGCTTCTTCAACCTCTAGCTTTGTCTCCTAGAGGAGGGGGATAGAGAGATTTTCCAATTTTATAAGATCCTTCATTGAATTTTCCTTGAGCCTACTCCTATCCCATAACTATTCGAAGAGACAAGGATCATTACTTACCTAGTTGTTTTGAAAATCTAACAATATATGGGTTCACATATCTTAGTTTCTTGATATTCATGGAACTTGAACCGAAAGATCGATCTATGATTATTTGGATTCTTAGCTCTTTCTCCTTATTTTCTATTGTTTCATTCACTTCTTTCATTGGATTTCTACCAACATTTTAATGAGTTTTCTCTCCTATTCTTTCCTTTGTTTTTTCTTCATCATCTACCTGTTGTTGATATTTTCTCTGATGGATGATTCCATAAGACATTATTGACTTTTTTATCTGTGATCTATTCCCTCCTAAAAATTAGAAACATTACTTTTTTTCCAAGGTGATGGTCATGTTTCTATATTTTCCTTTGGCATGGGTATTGGGATAGGAATCCATATACATATAGGTGGGATTTCTAGCATCTCGATATAAGGGGAAAACCCCATCTTGAGACAGAGCTCCATATCTGGTATATCCATGGTTTAATCCTCCATCCTTGACCAATCTAGAGATTTCTTGGCTATTACTTATGAATAATTATTGCTTGGTTTTGTTGCTTGAAGATGCTTACTTGATTGGCTAGACCCCAAAGGTTTTGATTTCCCTTCCCTTATTACAATTGGTTTGGAAACCGTTGGCGCACTTAATGGATCTGCATTAGCCTTTTCTTTTTTACATTTTCCCACTCCTCTAGAGTTATTTTTTCCTCCTCGGTTTTCTTATTGCAATCCTTTGCAAAGCGGCCATATTCATGGAAAGAATTACATTTGAATTAATTTCTCGTAATCTAGTTGTATGTGTTTCTAGTTGTCCAAAGTTAATTAGATTGTTTCAAGAAGGCCCTTTTCCAAGTTGACTTCTACACTAAAAGAGAAACAAGAAAATATTCCATCCATTGGTTTAGATACCTTAATGTGCTTTCAAAGTGTGTTTCTTATGCATATCATAGTGTTTTCATTCCAACAATGCAATGGAAGGTGTGATAAGTGAACCCACCTTGGAAAAATTGATAATACATCATGTTCAAAGTTGAAATTAGGAGTCCACCTATTCAAATAAATACCATTGGTGCCAAAAATATAGGGCCCATTTCAAAATATTAAATCTCTATCTTTCTTGGTTTCAAACAGAAAGACATAGAAGGCCCTTCCACATAAATTGTGGGTTAGTTTGTCCTTGATGATAACTTACCAATTCCTTTGGACCTATTTAGCTATTGATTTGGGAGATGGATATGAACCCATAAGTTGTCCAATCAACACCCTTTTGGCTAGAGTGAGTGCTATATGCCATGATGTTCAAGTTGGAAGGCTAATTTCAGAAATTTCATTCAATTTCTTCACTAATCTAAAAGCTTAAGATTTAGTCAATTTTCCCATGGCTAAGAAAAGGGCCTAAAATCCACAAATTTAGAGTTTTCAAGAGGTAATCCTTCTCCAAATGAGGAATCCATGGCTTAAATAAGATTTAACGGCGAGCATTGCATGGCAAAGCATGCTAAGAAACACACTTTTCCCTAATAGATACATTAGACCAAGTTGAATTTAACTAACTCCTAAGTGTCTAAATAACCTAAGACATGCATGATAACTAAAATGTAACTAACATGTACTTACTCAATGACTATTTTTATGTTATTGTTAACTAATTCTTTATTAAATATTTCCACTTGATTTTTACTTTTACCACTACCACAACTCTGAGCACACTAGGTCATGTTGATGTTGGATGTAACATCATGATAAGTTTTATCTAGTATTACTAAGCTTTCAAGGCTCCGAAGAATTGGTTGAAAATTCTTAAATAGTTCTTTTTTGGGGGTTTGGATTAGCCCTATATAATTAAGGACTAATTAAATGGGCTTAAGGAAGACATTAAGACTTGATAAAAGATAATATTCCAAACTTAGGAGAAAATAGTTACTGCTAACAAGACAAACTGTAAGAAACATATATGGGAGTTGAAAGGTATGACATATACATGGATCTTCTCTAGCATGAAGATGACAAATAACACTCCTAGTAGATATTGTAATGAAAGAACATGTGACTAAAAATTAGGGACCAAACGAATAAGTTTTTTATCAAATTACTATTGCTCACAAATTGCAAAATATTATTCTTGAAATTTCCTATAAATATGTAAAAACAATTAATAGTTATTTCAAGAAAGTGAAGTAAACAACTCATATTCAATCTAGCAATCTCTATGTAGAACTAAAATTAACAAGCTAACTTTACATGAAGAAATGCAAAGAATCACATGAAGAAATGCAAAGAATCATATAAAAAGGGCATGATATAATATTCGATAGGCTAAAAGCATTAGAAGAAACAGAAGCAACAATGCTCTTAACAAATATAAAATTAGCCCAAACAAAATTCCAATTCAACTTTTGTGATAGAGACACCACCAAAGTAGAGGTGTGAGATAATATTAAATAAATCAGAATTAACAAAAGGTTAGGAGAAACTATTAATATGTATTTTAGGGATTTAATTCTCAAGGAGAAGAATCATTCATCCTTCTCCACGTTCATGGTAATCTCACTTCATAACATTGCTTAATAATAACAAATATAGTTGAAATATTAAGAAAGACAATAAAATGCTAATTTCAAAAGAGAAAGGAGGTTTCATCCCGCGCAAGTAATCTTTTTAGAGCATAGTGTCAATGCTAGAAACCTTGCATAATAATGTCAAAGATGAAGGACCGTGATAATTAAGGTGGAATGGAAAATGTTTTTAATAAGGTAAATAATGCGTTGATGCAAAATCTCGTGTTAAAGATTGGTTTCTTAATAATGTATAATGTGGGCTAGTGCTTGCATTGATGTTCCGAGGACAAACCCCTTAGTAAATGGTAGATTTGGGAATTTCTTTGTGACAGACCTTAATGATTATATATGATTTCCTACTTGTGTCATATATGTACGTGGAAATGCTAAAGGAATTTGAAAGGCTCTCTATAGCATTTTTCGCACAAGGTGGGATATGGGATAAGAGAAAAAGAAATCCCCTTGGCCTCCTATAAAAATGCATAATTGAACTTTGCAAATTCCAAACTTGGGATTGAGAATCTAACCCATTATCAAAGTTATCTGTGCTTAGAGAATAGCTTGGAATTTTATCCCTACTCCTTTAAAAAGAGAGAGGAAGTCTCGATAAGAAAATATAGTGAAATCATTTGTGAGGAAACAAATTTAGAAACTTTGAATGAAGAGAGCATAGCTTGGAATTCGATCCCTACTCCTTTAAAAAAGAGAGAGGAAGTCTCGATAGGAAAACATAGTGAAATCATTTGTGAGGAAACAAATTTAGAAACTTTGAATGAAAGAGTTAAAGATGCTAGTGTATGGAGGATAACAATGCTCCTTTTAATTTGTGAAAGATTTTGGTTAGAGACTCCTTACAAATTAAAACTCTTCTAAAAGAAATGATAGTCTCATAATGGGAGGATTTTTAAAATTGAATTAGATACCATAGTATAGAATCAAGCAAGTCATGTTTCACTTAGTTCTTATGACTAATTCAAAATTTATTTGCCTAAGGATTTGAAATACTCGAAACCATAATTTTTTATAAAGATTAGAACATTGAAATGGAAGTTCGAAAATATATTGCAATTTTAAATGAAAGTATTTGAGCCATATGAAGGGAAATTCAACGAGTTAAATAGATGGGTAAATTGAAGTTAAAGATCTAAAGATAATGAAAATAATTTAATTTTGACTTCAATGTTGCACTTACCCATGTTAAAGCTAATTTAAAATCCTAAAGAGAAGAACCAATAAAAGTTATATTTTGATGGGGTGGCCAAGGGGAAGTTGGGAGTAAAGCTATAACTTGGGGATTGTTGTTAACCTAGGTGGAGGCACATTAACAAGCTTTGCAAGGGGTATGGGAATAATTTTTATTGGTATTATAAAATCATCCATGTTTTTCACAAAGGAAATATCAAAACTTTATTCATATTGAACAAAATTACATATTGTAGAAGCTAAAAGCATATGTAGTATTGAACCCAATCCTGGCTTGCAAGATCCATACATACTCATCAAAGAGCTAAAAGCTATTCTTTTCTACTTTTATTTTTTTTCACTTTACACCAACCACTAGTGTTGGTTGTGGATGATACTAAAGCCATTTGATTCTCTTTTACATTTTTTGGGAACTCTTTGTCAGAATCCAATCCTTTTGAGACATGGGTGCGTTTGGATCCACTTACCTCTTTTTTAGGGTAATTTTTGCATTTTGCAGCGGTGAGACTGTAGATATTGGAACTAGTGCGGAGTTGTGCTCAATATCATCCTTTTGTGGAATAATCTTGTCATTCTGAGCACTGGCGGTTGTGTCATTTCCTAGTATATCTGCATCTTCCACTTCTGCTTCTCGTGATTATGAAAATTGCCAACCTTTGGGTTTTTGAGGTTGTCTCTTTCTTCTATTGAAGTCGTTTTTGGCTTGTGGACATGTGCTTTGGAGACGTCTCGTTTGTAGACATGAACGACATCAGAATGTCATATTTTCATATGGCAAGATTTTGTGACCATTGTTGGTTATTGTAGATCAATATGATGCGATAAGGTAATCCTTGTGTGAGATAAACTTCAACACAAATTCTGGAAAATGTAAAAATGCCTTTATGGGTTTGTTCTAATCAATCTTAAGAAAATTCCCCACGGAATTCCCGATACCTTCCAATACTTTTTGATGCCAAAAATGTAGAGGTAGATTATGTAACCTGATCCAAATCGGAATTTTGGATACCACCATAGTGGTAGCATTGAATTCAGAGAACCAAGGCGTCCTGAATAGCCCAACATTGCCCCAAAACCATGGTCCTTCATTTAATACATATTCCTTATCTTCTACTGTATCAAACCTGACAATAAAAAAACCTTTAGAGCATATATTAATATCACAATTAGGTGTCCAATTAGAGAATACCCATTGATGAAGCACCTCTGGTTTGGGCCAAAATCCATTAAATCTACAAATAATTTCTTTGGTATAGAAATATACATAAATACCCTTTACCTCATCCTGTTAGAGCTAGGATCTGGTTTTTCTAATCCACAATATATGGCCTAGGGAGTTGTGTTGTAATTTCTAGTTTGTTTTGAGTCACCCCCTTCCCTTTGACTACATCCTTAAATGATGCAGGGCCTTCTGAGCTAGATCCGGAACATCCTCCAATCAATCTTGAGGTGAGAGTGATAGATGCATCAGGCCAGATGGCATAATCCTTCACTATGTGGTCATCCTACATCAATTTCCTTGCATAAATTATATTTTGAAGTCATACTTGTATGCTTCTTTTTTTTTTGAATCTCCTATTTGAGGGTTTTTATCTGTGTCCCCATTCATATCTGCATACATAAAGATTTCCCACTCAAGGTTCTGACAAAAAATTGATTCATATCTCCTTCGTTTGAGGTCTTCATACAGTCTTGATGTACACTCTCTATTTCTGGATTTGTGAGATGATTTTTTTTGGGCTCTATCAGAGTTAAAGCTGGGCTATTACAATGTGTATCTGAGAGTAATGAAACATCTGAGGTCATGCTCTTGTCCCGATCCAGTCATAAGTCCATAAAATAGGCATAATAATAGATCATGTCAGTGATCAATCCAAATGTGGAATATCCTCCAAGAAACCACATAATAGTCCATGGATATGCATTACTGAGGGAAATATCTTAAAGGAGTTGTCAAACGAGACAGAGGAATTTCCCGGATGGACAAAATCCGGGACAAAAAAATTTGAGAAATCTTACCGTAACAGTGTTTGAATCATGATTTTGATTGTGGAAATGGATTCAGCACCATCAAAAACCTCTTAAGGCACCCAAAATATTAAAGTTTGATAATTATAATGTGTATTTACAAAAACCCCTGCCAGATTTTCTTTTCTTTTCTTTTTCAGAAGAAAAAAACCCCTGTCATATATTAATATAAAAAGTACATAAACATACATAGAAGAAACTCAGATGATTTCCTCCAAAGAAGGCAAAAAAATCAGAAAGGTGAGCTCCTTACATACATGGAAAACCAACCAATATAGCATGCCATGAACCAAAACATTATGAGAGAGAAACATGAGATAGCATTCTAATTACAAAGCAGATAAAACGAAATTTGTTCATCCCCATCATAAATAGGATATGTCATAAAAATTGAATTAAAAGCCAAAATCAAACTATGATCTAATTACGAAGAAAACAAATAAAGAAACCTTCTGTTCATCCCCAGTGATGCTGGGATCCATCAACAATCAAAAATCATCCAAGGAGATTTGTGCTTGCTTGAAGACCGGTACCAAAAATGCAACAATGTAAACAGAAACATCATAACACAAGTATGCTTGCAGAATCTTAGCTGGGGTCCCTTAACTCGTTATGGAATCGGGATATCCGTGTTCCATACACATACACCTTTTCTGAAATTTTCCACCTACAAAATGCCAAAAACCAAATTCAACCCCTGCTTCGAGAGTCCATCCGCCCTGGAGTTTTTTTCCCGAAATATGTGTTGGATAGGCAGGTTGTTCAGCTTCATCCATATCTTCCTCGTCCTCAGAAGCCACCCCTGTAAACTTGGAGAAGTAAGAACAGCCTTGCTAGTCACAACGTCTATGATAATCTTAGAATCACCAAATATGCTAAGTCCATCTAGTCCCATGTTGTGGGCAACAAGAAGCCTGCTCCAAAGGGCCATCAACTCCACCTAGTTGTTAGAACCCATACCTCCATTCCAATAGATTTGAATCCTCTCCTCCGGTGATATTTTAATCCAGGCCCCACATCCCATCATACCTTGTTGACATGCCCCATCGAAAAAAATCGTGGGAAGGCTAATAGGATGGGGTCTACATCTAATAGATCCTGAACACCAACCACAACCGGGCTCCATTCACTAATCCATTTCATTACAATGCAATGTACAGCAACAACAGAGAAAAATATCCCCTCAAAAATAAGTCTATTACGCACTAACCAAATTTCCCAAATAATAAAGAAAGGTAAGGATTAGAATTTCTCCCGAATTTGGTCCCATCTATTAACAGCTTGCATAAAATTCCCAGAAGTCCATGAAGATTCATGCAGTAGGCCACTAAAAAGATGCCATATAGCCAGCGTCGTAGGACATGTGAAGAAGAGATGTTGTGTCGATTCCTCCTCAGATAAGCATAGAGCACATCTCCCAGGACCATTGAATCCACGTCGTCTAAGAGAATCCCAAGTTAGAATCCTATTCTTCCACACCAGCCACGCAAATAGCAGAATATTGGATGGTATATTCCGGTGCCAGAAAGGCCAAAAAGCAGTGGATCGATCCGGAAGAGAAAAGAGTGAAGAAATGTATGCATATGCCTCCTGTAAAACCACCGATCCATCCTTAATGTCGCCACCCCAAGTGATGGTGTCACCTTCCAGTCTGTAGCATAATCCCATCGCCCTAATATGATGTGTATATTCCCCCCATTCAATCGCCCCCCACCCTACAGGTCTAGCGACTCCGCACTTTTGAATATGGGAGCACCATGTGCCCATTGGAGAATGATTTGATTGAAATATATGATCCGACAGTGTGTAAGTCTGTGTGCAAGCCGCCCCAGAATCACATAATCTCCCATGCCATATATGTGGCCCCCACATATAGTAATCCACTGTCCATTACCAAATAACTAAACCAACCTCTCAGCAAAGATTGAACAGATTTTCATGAAGCTTTGTCATATAGCAAAGAAATTCCAGGGATAAATGTATTGATTACACTGAATTTTGTACAGAGTATCGCCAACAAGATATTTCTCTTTGATAATGTCATTCCATAAGCTGCCACCCTTGATAGCCCACCAAAAATATTTGATGAGAAGAGCCGAGTTAAAGGCTCGAGAATCTAGGATGCCCCATCCCCCCTGTTTCTTTGGTAAACAAAAGGTCTCCAACTTGCATAGATGATATTTGTTTTCCATGTTTACACCCCCCCATAAAAATTTGGTGATAGTCTGATTTATGCACCGAATGATCAACTACGGAAGGAAGAAGAGGTGTCCCCACACTAGTACATTTGGCGGAAATTCCAACACTTGGTTCTGACACTTTTGACCAAATGTCGGAAATTTCCCCAAATTTTTTCAGCTTGTTCAAATCTCGCCCGAAACCATCGCTATACCGACGTTTAGACAAACGTGTTGCAATACCGACACTTAGACAAAGTGTCGCAATTGCGACGTTTGGAGGAGGACGTCGCAATTGCGACACTATGCCCCAAAGCGTCGCTATTGCGACGGCTGCCTCCAAACGTCACAATTGCGACACAATGTCTAAGTGTCGTAGCTCCGACGTTTGTAGGCAGCCGTCACAATAAAGACACTTTTGCCGCCGTCGGTATAACGACACTTATATGCAATAAATGACACTTATATGTCTCTTTGCAAAATCCATGTCACTTATGGTTTATTTTTTATTTTCTTTTGCTTGAACTAAGTCTTATTTCCATGTGGATTGTGTAATTTCACTTTTATTGCATATTATATAATGTGTTTGTTTATAAGATTATATGATACATGTGAGATAAAGGTTTATTATTTATCGTATATAAATAAATTTTATCAATATTGTACATTTACACTTTTATGAGGTGATGCTATAAGTAAATTCATAAATATCTCTTTTTAATCCTCATTTTACTCCATGAATATGTTTGGAAATGAAATTTCAATAGATTAATTTTCTCCTAACCTATGTATCATCAATATTGTACATTTACATTCTTATGAGGTGATGTTATAGGTAAATCCATTAATATCTCCTTTTAATCTTCATTTTACTCCATGAATATGTTTGGAAATGAAATTTCAATAGATTAATTTTCTTGCTATTATATGTTTTACGAAGATATGGTAAGGAATTCTCTCTTGTTCTTCCTAGAAACAATTATATATAAAATTTTTTTTTTCAAAATAGATTAAAAAAATTAAATGAGAAAAATTATTAATTCATGATCAATATGTGTGTGTGTGTGTTGTGAGGAATAATTTCATAGTTCAACTTAATGGTTCATTATATAATCATGTGATCATCACCAATGATATATCTTAAAAAGCAACTGAAAAGCCATGTGTACAAAATCGATGTATACTCTAGAGAGTGGTTCTCATATCACTATGTAAATTGTTGTATGCTACTTCAACAAAATTATAAGATAAATTGTAATACACATCATATATGCACCATAACAATTACCATACAACTAATTTGTTTTAGGATACATGTGCCATTCTAGGGGTAAATTCCATATGATGTGTATATCAATCTATTAGGTGTTGGTAAGTTGTGAGTATCTAAGAAATGATAAGGAATATCCATACATCATGATCTTGTAATGTGATTATAAATTGTGTCTATAATTTCCATTAAATGTATAAATTATTTGTTTAAAAAAAATCTACACAATCAACCCTAAACAATGCTCATGATGTGGAATGTCATTGGCGAAACCAAAATGATGGTCACATGTCCCATTTCTATGGTAATGGTGATCATATATATGTTGTAGTGACACTTGATGAGTAATTAAATAAATCTCAGAGTGTGACTCATTGTGCCATATTTTTTTAAAGAATGACTTGTTTTCCTAGTTTTTACTAATTTGTTAACATATTTTATTCATTTGGAAAGCTAATTAATGATGCTTTAAGTAATTAGGACCTAATGAGAGATCATCTTCACATCTTCACTGAAATATATTTGGTAATTTTAGTCACTATATGAACCGCACATGCATGCTACTTAAGAAAAATTGAAATATAAACTATAATACACATCTTATATCTGCCATAACAATTGTCATACAACTTATTTACTTCTAGATACATATGAAATACTTCAGGTAAATACCATATTATGTGTATACCAATATAGTAGGTGTTGATAAGTTATGAGGATCTAAGAAATGATAGGGTATCCACACATTAGTGCCCTGGTGAATTTTTTGCATAATTTTCTATTTGTTGTAATTTTGTTTCCTGGATTTGTTATAGATTTCAAATAATACAATTATCTACCATTTGTTCTTTATAAAGAAGAAGTACAACAAGTAGTCACCTATACTTCCCCATTGTGGTCAATGTTGATGTATGGCCTTGTCCCATTGATCTTACAATTAACTCACTATTCATATTCAATTTTCTCCAGTTCAGCCCAATAAAATAAGGAAAACAGAAAATGAAGTCTTGATTTTTCTTTCCAATGCTCCTACATAATACAAATACTCTTAAAAACCAATTAATATATAAATTTTCATCATTCATGCTAAAATTAGTTTGAATTTTTTTAATGAATCTGCTTACAATTAATAGATTACATTGCTCACAGAATAAGAGATGATTTAAAACTATGATTTCACAATAATAAATTACCCTAGCAATTCAAACTTCGAACATACCTTATGAAATTAAAATATGGCAGGTTAATGAGCTAATCTAGTTTCCTCGAAGCCAATCTTGAGCTCGACCTAAGTCTGAATGCCTTGAGAGTGCGAGTGTAAGGAACTAGATGCCTAAAGATTTTATTTTGTGCTTGTGTAATTCACTGCTTGACCATCAAGCCAAGCCACCATCTATATTAACACTACTTCATGTTGGGGCAGATTGGCATTCTAATTTTTTAGTGCTATAGCCATACTTTTTCATTGCTTCACTAATCACAACCTTGGAAGTTTGCAGGGCAACGGGCTTTATTCTTTCTTTGGTGTTTTATGTAAAAGAAAGGATTTGTGAACTTTCTGTAATAGGAAGGAGAAAACTAAATTGATTCTAATTTTAAAATATCAATAATGATAAGTGGTAATTCCTTTATTAAATTTTTAATTTTGAGTGAGCCAAAAAAGTAACTTTCCTTAATTTTTGAGTACAGCCTTGCAATTGCGAAGAGGACTAGTGTTGCAAAATTATTGGTAAGTGGAAATTAAAGGGCGTAAGAATGTTTTTGAAAAAAATTCAAACATCAAAATTAAGTCTTCTATCCTTCCTAGCACGTCACGGAAAACGGGAATCCGCAAATTCTAGTCGTCAAATACGTGCAAAATGCCTTATGACGGGCAAAATGGAGGACTGGTCCTATGCTGCTACATGAGTTAGGGTTTCATGTGGCAACATGGAACCTTGTATAGTTTTTCTAGGATAGGAAAGGAGAATATTTTCAGTTAATCATCACATGAAACTTCATCACCATTTGAAAATTGTGTCCTAATTTGAAACTATAAGACTACCCAACTATTTCATTATTTAATTTAGATTGCGTAATACAAAAAAAATATTCTAGATAACTTAAATAATGTAAGTACTTTTGCAAAAATTTAGTGGGGAGAACCTTTAATTACATTTATTTTGAAGATCCACTTGCATTTTAAGCCATTTTAATTAGTCTTTCATGGCTATTCTAGTAAAAATTTCAACCTCTTGTAGAAATTTGTTTGTCACTTGTATTAGAAATGCAAAAATCAAATGTATATAAAAATGATTTGAAATGCAAAAATCAAATGCGCGCTAGATAAAAATGATTTTATTAAAAACTGCATTAACGTCTGATATCACGCACGCATTCACCCTCAGCTCTTGCAAAATGGTAAGTTCTTACTGCAGGCCCTTCCTCCTATAGTAGGGTTGACTCTATTTGGGTTTTTTTGGTCAATTCCATTGGATTTTGTTAGGCTATAAGGTTCTCTCTAGATGTCTTCCAATGTTCTTTCGGATGAGTTTCAAAGAGGATGTGTAAGATTTGTTTGTGCTTGCATGAATTTGACTCCACCAGTTTCATGAAGTTTAAGCTATGGATTTTAGTTCGAAAAACTCATCCATCTCAACACCCAGTAATGAATTGCCCTTGGTATGATCTATATTGAAGGTGAAGTGCAAAGTGGTAGAGAATGGGAGATCGAAAGTCATCAACTTTATCACAATGGTAGTACTCCAGATCGAAAGTGATGAGCTTTAGTTCTCCAGATTTGGGGATTTTCTGATATTTGGGGATTTTCTGATGACATACCAAATGTCACATCCATACAACCATATCAAGGTCAATGTTGAGATCATTCTCATATAGATATAGGTCACTGATATATAGGGATAATATCATCATCACTATCCATGAAAACCGAATGGTTACAAAATCTATGATTGTGGTTGACTCATTTATAATTATTACCCATTTACAGTAGAGCACAGAAACACTAAATATGGCCCGAGCAGAGCCTTTACAATAGGCAATGGAATTGCAGTTGCTTCATCAATAACCAATAGCTCCACTTGAGAAAAAATTTCATAATCTTGGGGCTGGATATACTGCAGAGCAAACAATTGTAGTTATCATTCGTGCTCCAATATATTAATATACTTTTTACATTGAACTGAAGACATGGAAACAAGCAAATGCTAGCCATCATACAATGCTTTGAAATAAGAGTTTTGAGTGACATACTTGAAAAAAGAACTCATCCACTGATATTTACAATCATTTGAGTTATTCAAGTTAAACAGAATGTCAAGAATCAAGATTCAATACCCTCTATTATCTTCATCACCCAATACAAGATTTAAATTTTTTCCCAAAGAAACACTTATTAAATTGGCAGCCATTATTTCTCTATGCTTTAAAAACCCTACATTTAAATGAAAACAAGCATTGCATTTCAACTACAAAAATATATTAGTGTTCAAGTGTACATGTGTGCATCACTTGTGTAGGGTATGCCTTTTCCACTTTCACATTATCCAAGAATGTGTGCAGTATAGTTCATATTTTTTGTGATTTAGATTATCTTGAAAAAGGAAAGGTAAATTATTTCCCATGGAAAAGAAGGTTTTCCCTTTTTACTACTGGAAATGGTACAACAAAGTTCCATTTCTACCCGAAACTCCTATGAAACAGGAACCAAATAAAGGCCATGTCCTCAATGGACATCATTTGGATTTGAAAATGGCCATTGCACTGTGTTGTTTCTTATATTACATCACGATAGTTTCTTAGGTCATTTCTTGTTTCTTGAGATAAAAAACAACCAAAGAAATTGTGAAGATCCTTTCAAGAAATAAATGACCATTTCTCAATCATATCTCAACTATTTTTTATTTTATTCAGTGGTTGCTTACTTTGAGATAAATTTGACACTTTTATAAGGAATATAACATAAAAACACAAAATGGGAAGGAATTGATGAGATAGATGACCTTTAGTTGTTGTCAATTAAGAATTGATAATACACGATGCATGTTCTGTACTACAAACTAGATTCCTTCCTAGAGTTAGGACATAGAGTATTGAATCAAATTTGTAGTTTCTAACTTCTTGTATTGGTTCATCAATCTTGAAATTCAGACATTGCATGTCTTCATTGCTTCATGTTTGAATAATTTGCATTATATCGTACAATAGGAAATTAGGAATTATGATTATTATTACTTTATGGATCTGCTAAGTTACTTTTAAGTTTGCATGGTTTAGTGTGAAATTATTCTTGTGTGCCCCTAGGCCCAGGTGAAGGAATGCCAAGGACTGAGAACCCTAGTTTTTAAATGGTATTGTTTCTTATACCCAAAACCCCTCAACATCACTTCTTATTAGTTCTTAACAATAGTGTTGTAAACAATTTGAGAATTGATATAGCAAAATCTCGCACTTCTCAAGATAAAGTCCTAAAGCTAAAGTGTGATACCATGTGTAATTCAATAGCCCCATTGTCACCTCACCAACCTCTTTTCACTTCGGGCTAGCTCTTCTCCAACTCAAGGGGGGTTCTCCCTAGTAGATGTTAGGGATCTAATGGCCCAACCAAACCAAGTCAAGATCCCCCTAACTCTCTATGTTTACTACTATCAATCAAAATATTGAACAATAGGGTCAGACATGCATCCTGAAGATAAAATTGCCAGGGTATTTTTGGGTAATTTCAAAGGGAAAGTCCCCAAATACATATAATCAAGGAATTATAACGTGATTTCAAACATTAAATATCAACAAAATCATTTAAAGGATATTGAAAGGAAAAAGGTGATGGAAGATAGAAAGTGCCTTACTTAAATGCTCTAAGTATTTTTCAATAGTTGCTCCAAAAGCTTCACTTCAAGGCCCTTCAAGATCATCTCCAACAATGCTATACCATCAGCTTCAACAATGTTGCTCCAAAAATGTCCTCAAGGTCTTCACAACAAGTTTACTAGAAGTTGCTCCAATAATATATTCAATAAGGTCTTCAACAAGGGTTACTTGCTCCTTTGTTTTAGCAATCCTTTAATAATGTTTTTATCCACAGATTAGCAATAATGCAAGGAATATCTTTAATAAATATGAGTTGAAGTCTACTTCAAGAAGAACCAAACGCTATTTTCAACAAAGCCCAATGTCTTCTTCCAAATAAGGTCTTCTTCTTGTTGAAGGTAAGGCTACTAAAAAAAATAGATCTATTAAGAGGATCTCCAAACAGTGCACAAATCCAAACTCCTTGACACAATGTATGCAACAACTAGCCCAAAATCTGTAACAATTTGAGGTTTGAGGTCTGCAAATAAAAGAGCTCAATAAGAGACCAAATTTCCTGCTCAAATACTTCTTCAAGACCAGCTTCCTGTTGTGACTGAGATCCGCTATTTTTCAAGAGATAACTTTTATATTTTTTCTGAAATACCCCAAAATTGAGCTCAGCCTAAGGTTTGAAATTTTGGTATGAAGTCCCAAGATCTGCAAAAAAAAATGTAAAGGTCTTCAAGATAAGAAGTTTGAAAATTTCCAGCTGATTCGAGTCTGCAATTATGAAAAATCCTGAAATTCGTACTAGATTCAAAGTATAACATACACTAGCAATTGCATTGGGGGGTGCAAGGGAACCACATAAAAGAAAGAGTTGCTTGGAGGAGGAGTAACCACATGAAAGGGTGAACATAGTTTCTATTAGATAAAGAGAACACTATAGTACCATCTATCCAAGATCATCTATGGTCCCTCAAAAGCACCTTTTCGAAATTTTGGGGTAAAAATTCTAACATGTGAACCATACATGCCAATATCCAAAATAAAAGCAATTTTTTAGGTCTTCATGAAACCGAGTATGGACATGAATATCTCATCAATCTAATTCTCGTATGTCATCTTCAATATCAATTACTTGATTTCATGATGAATATAATTTCTGAACTTATTGCTAGTTTCAAAAACCAAGCATAATGAATGGTTTGATCTGCTACCCTTGTTTTTGATACATAAATAGCCAAAAGTCCTTTCCAAACAGGCTGCAACGTTTTCTTCTAATGTGTGATTTGATTTTAAAAAGGTTCTTTACAACAAAATCCTCATTAGTAATACACTGGCATTATTTCAGAATTGGTTATTGCTTGTTCAACCAAAGTTTACAAACCCTGCAAACAAGGACTGGACCATTATGTGATCTGCTAAAAAATATATTTAATGTAGTATACATGTAGGGGATTTTTCTCATCTGCATGAGCTAGATGATTAGGATTACTCTAACCTACCCTTATGTTAAGGATCCCCTTTGACAACTGATGATGGGTAAAACCCACATTCTCAGTTTCAGATTATTTCAACCTCAATCTGTGTGTAAAATGCCTCCAAAAAATCTTATCCAATCAACTTCACAATCTGGAAACTCAACCTGTTCTTATGTCGGGGAATGGAAAATTAAACAAATAAATCTGAGAGCTCAATATCTCAAATCTCAGAGATTTGAGATATTAATTTCAAGGTTTATTATATGTATGTAATATCTCATAGAAAACAGTTAGATTCACTCTTCTTTCATGGGAGCTCTATTCTCAACCAATGGTTAAGGTCATATTCATACATGTCCTTGACATGAGCCTACCATACCTTATAGACTCTCTCCATTAACTAAAATGCTACTTCCCACTAGCATATACAATTTTCTTTTATATATGCACTAGAATATATCAATACATAGGTTGCAGCCTTCCTCTGCTATTGGAAGCACTATGGCAACAACCCAACAAACATTGGACTTCACTTACAGCTAAATACTCGACCTCACTCTGGTTAATACCGTGGTTCGGGTTTGATTAAGAGGAACTCTGTCATACTTAACTAGTCGCAACATCACCCATTCACTTTATAACCTAGGACCTTATATTAAGTTCGGGCTTCACACATAAAATTATGTCAATGTAACCACACGTCAACCTTGTTAACCCCACAGACTTTAGCAACGATCAATGCATATATATGCATGGCCCCCAGCGCTAACGGGCCTACCACATCCAATGGCGGACAACACACGTCGCACTGCTTTAGATGATCAAACGAGTATCGCATAGGCTAAATGAACAGGCTTTAACTCGCGATGAGGGTGGGTTTTCAAAACTGCTCAGGGACACACGTCACCCAGTTTATGGGATCACGTTGATTTCCTAATTACTTCTTACCACTTTCCAACTCGCGCAATGAACCTGCTTCTATTGTTCATTTCTTGTTCTGCTCTCATGGTTCCGTCTAACTCCTCAATACACCATTGTCATTACAACGAAATCTCTGTGTGCAATTTAAATCTCACCAATAGAAACAAGCCACGCCATCGGTCATCCAATTAACAGAACAACGTTTATTTCTTCAAACAAACAAGGATTAAACTTTAGACAGATTTCGCTATCCTTTAACAAACAGAGCATGGTTATACTTTGTTCTTTTAACAGGGCCTTTATTCAACCTTGTCGATGCGGCTCATTTAGGCAACAAACCACCAGACTTGTTCATAAGGAGACTGCTCCGCCAGACAGGCATTCAATCACTGTCAATGTGCCGAGACAATGAAGATCCCCGTGGTTTGGACAGAGTTTGAAATAGAGAATTACAGTGGCTGGCTATATCGATTCTTGTACACGGTTTACCTTTCCTCTATTCATACAAAAAAGCGTGATTCAAATGCGACTAACCACTTCAATAAATTTACAGAGAATGTGAATACGGTTACAGGCAGACTCTTACTCTTACACATGCATGGTTTCCTGAGACTCAAGGCGTATTCATAGATTATGTACTCCACATTCCATATGGTTGGTTATTGAAACACAAACCCCTTCACGCAAGATTCCTAACCAAAGTATACACAGTCCCCTGTCATGGAGCTTAACATGGGGATCTTTCAAACTGATTCGATAATTAATATACCTTTTGAGATTTTAAAATTTCACTACAAATAACCCAGTTTAGTCTCATTGTCAACTCGTCTCTTGTTTGGGTGCCTTAATGTGCAATGACATGTTTCCAGGACTGAATTCAATGCAAGGCATATTTGAAACTCTACCTCTAACTTCCGGTGTCTTATTAGAAATTATTTCAGTTTTCATTTTGTGTTTTCAAGTTAGATATTGTTTTCAAGTTTTTACATTTATAATTTTATTGTAATGTGGCAGACTAATTAGGGCAGTACAGGAACAACCCCGAGACGGGATGATCGCAGAAAGGGGCCAGCAGAAGAACATATAAAGTGCTAGCATTGGTCTATCTTCAGGTATTTTAGTTATTTACATAATTGAAATAATATTAATTTTGTTCAAATATGTAGACACCGGGCCATGGTATGCCTGATGATTCCCTCTATGAGGAAGAGCTTTCTTCATCCCTATCTCCATTGCTCTTGCTGCGAAAAAAGGCGCGAAAAGAAAGGTCGAAATTTGATACTTTGATAGACGCGCCTCAAACAACTGAAATAGAAGAGAGGATAAAACAAATTATGACCCAGCTAGAAACATATCAGGTAATAATAAAAAATCAAAAGGATATTTTTTTTTCTGCATGAGATAAATTGTGATAGTTTGATTTTTAATTTTTACACTGACTAAACTAACAAAAAGTTCTTTTGTATGTAGCGTTATCTGACACTTGCTGAACCCAGTGTTGGTGGTAGTGGGACACAAGGGCACGACATTGCCCAGAAACCCTCTTGTACACCTTCTACTCCTTTAGGTGCCAGCCAAGAAATACACCCTGCCCAAGCAGACACCCAGACAACCACTGAACGTGTTGGCAGTGATGAGGCTGATATGGCCAACTTCATTATTGCGTTTCCTGGAGCTACATGTGTTAGCTCCATGGGGACCATTAATGGCACGTTGTTGGTGAACCATGAAGGTGTCCCTATAAAGCACGTACAACTCCCAAGTAAGTTTTAATATTTTAACTATTTCATGTACTCTATCTAAAACATATTTTATCATGATTTTTATTTTTAAATTAATGATAATATCTTTTTTTCTGTGTAGGAAACAATGAGTTCTACAGGTTTTTGGAGAGCCATGTGTTGGTAATTTTTGGCCCAACCATATGCACAAGGTGGAATTCCCAGAATTCCAACCTGAAAAAAGAACTTCTAGATTATCTAGAAGCCCTTTTTGGGGTCGACACATTTGACAAAACAGTGATGGCTCGGGTAGCCGACAAATATTTGAAATATACCAGGGACACCTATAGGACGCAATTTCAATTTAACCCTAGATACGAGCGTCCTCTCACAGTTCCAGAGAGTGAGTGGAGAGCACTCATCCATGACGGAAAAGAGAAAAGGGCAAAGAAAGAAGGAAAAATTCCAACTGGACCCGCAAGGTAAATTACAACTTTAATTCAATAGCTTTAATTTTCTCTATGTCTAAAATAAAAGTGTGCTACGTCATATCTGACTTCAATATTTTGATGATAGGTTGCCTGACACCTCGAAGGCAACCAAAGCTAGGATTGAAAAAAAGGGCCATCACAAGCTAGGCCAAGGCGGCTACTTGAAATAAGCCGCAAGAATTGTAAGTAGCTAAACATCTTATAATTAATTGTATTGACTTCCAACGTTTTTGTAATCCTATCAAATATGATTAAAAATACACAATAATATGTAATGTAGGGTGATGACTTTAGAACAGAAACTACAGAGGAAGATAAAAATATCACTTTCCATTTCGGCTATCAAGCCGTAGTTGAACGTCGCAAAAGCTTGGGGCAGGTCCCAAGATCCAGAATGTCGATACAAAACATTAACCTTTCAATATGTTTATTACCCATAAATTTAATGTCTAACAACTTGTTTAAATCGTGAGTGAAGACCGCCGATTTCCAGGCAAATAACTCAGCTGCAGAGCCGGGAGCAGATGATCCTCACGTGCAACCTGATCATTGTTGTGGGGACCAGGCCGACAATGCTACTATCAGTGAGGGTCGTGACGGTAATTAATTTCCACTTATAATTTTTTCTAATTATACCTTGATGGTTGTCCTTATAACGTTTTTTGTTTAAATGACAGAGAATGTTTCCCTTGAGGATCTTACCACCACAGAGGAAGACAGGGCAACAGTCCCAACGGCGACAACTGGTGCACCAGGTAAATAATCTCATTGCAATTTTTTTAATTAATATTACCGAACTAGTTCAATGATATTTAAAAACTGACAGTTAAAATTTAATATTATCTGTTTTTGTAGGCGATGCCCCGTCACTAAATGAGACCAAACATCGTGACAACGCAACTAGGTCAGCAGTGCAGGTCGAAAGGCACGAAACAGGAGCAGAGCACGATGATATTGATGATGTAATTAGGAGCTTTAGAAATAGGAAGAAGAAAAAGAAAATTTGATAATGTAAAATATTGTATTATTATAAGACAAACATTACCATACTTGGAATGTTTTTTGCGTTATATAAAAAACTCATTTATCATACTATTTTTATGTCAAGCATTAATTGCAATTTTTCCTTGCGTACTTTTTGTTGAATTTTTTTTTTATTAGTTATTGAATATTTTTTTTTATGCTCATGAAAGTAAAAAATGAAATATAGATTGGGTATTGGGGAACTGAGAGTGATGTGAGGGGGGGGGGATGGGCCATAAGAGCTTCCACCTTCATGTGGTTGGCCCTGTTTATTAGAGAATAATTTATTGGAGCAATTTAATCTTGGAGCAAACCTCCCTTGATCCAACGTAGCAACAAAAAAGTCACTGTTGACTTAGTTGCTACTCTTTCAGATCGTGGGAGGCTTGTTCCAAGTTCATGCGACTCCAATAAATTGTTCTTGAAACGAAGAGGAGCTTACTCAGGTATTTTTTGACATTTTCAACATATGTTCTAACATTATCATAAGAATGCATCTTAGAGTAAAAAATACTACATCAATTACTTGTATTTATTGTATAGATAATGATGGATTTTGATTGACTTGGCAGTGCAGGTACAAATCCTCTTGCATCATGAGCAATACAACTTTTCAACCAAGGTCATGTCCAGGATATTTTTGCTTGTGCGCTTGACCAGGTTCGTAATGTCACATTTTGTAAGTTCCTTTACAGTTCATAATTCAATATTAAGCTTGTTTATGATTATTATCTAGGTTTTTTGTATGTGTTTTTTCATCTATTTGATTGTAAGAAACTCTGCATGTTTCCTGTTATTCACTATGATTTCTCCCATTACCACTCCCAGGATGAATCTGACTTTATTGTTACATAGGTTACTTTATTGTTACTATGATTTCTCCATTTACGATTTCATAGATTACATCATGTAAAGTTGTCAATCTGAGGTTGGTGATGAGCTTTAGTTCTCCAGATTTGGGGATTTTATGATATTTTCTCCCTCATGTCATTCCTGCATCACCTCATTATTTGAGCATGCCAATTTTCTACCACTTGTACCAATTGGCACATGTCAATCTCTGAGTGGTGCCACATTTCACCTATTTTCGGCCCAATTTACCACCTGAAAAACTCAAATCACACACCATGTGTCTTTATCATGGAGTGCCACATGTCCTAGATATTTAGGTCGATAGGCCTTCTGTTATGAAAGAGATCAATTTTTTTTTTTCGTCAACACTTCTTGTCTAGGCACGACACCTGTTACTTGTTTAATTTGACGGTCACAGTCTCTTGGGTTACCTTCTAGGTTTGACATACCACTGGTTTCTGGTATATTTCCATGGAATCGGTCTGAAAATATCAGCAAAAATCCACACACCTGCAACCGTCGACAGACTTGCCGTTTTAGTAGCTACATTTCTGCAACTTCCAATACACCTGCCGTTTTAGTTGCTGCATTTCGGCAACTACCAATACACCTGTTGTTTCATTCTCCTGGACTCTGTGTATGCGTATTTTTCATATAATTTTATCACGAAGTTGGCTGTAGTGCTTTGACATGCCTTTGAATATTTTTGCAGGTTATAAGACATTTTAGGCCAGAGCTATTGAATAGACTTGATGAGATATTTGTATTTGATCCTCTTTCTCGTGATGAGCTCAGAAAATTTGCTAGACTACATATGAAAGATGTAGCGATTCATCTTGCAAAGAGAGGTGTTGCTTTAGGGGTTACAGATGCTGCTCTGGATCTTGTTCTTTAGGAAGCCTATGATCCTGTAAGTAATCACTTTGTTTTTCTTTCTTTCTTATTCAGAGTATATCTTGCCAGGGGATGTGCTCGTTATGGTTTGTTATGAGACCGTTTTCAATTTCATCACCGTCCCTCATAATATGTTTGATTTTGTTTATAAATAATAAACAATTATTACACCAAACAATAAACAATTAACTGTACTATGAGTAATATGATATCTTGAAATAATTCTCATTATAATTTCATAACCTCTGCTCTCACTTGGTGGTGTCTATATCACTAAGTGTGTCTTCTTTAAAATTATAGTTATAGCAGAAAATGAACAATCAACTGTATTGTGAGTGATATCTTGTAATAATTCTTATTATAATTTCCTAACCTCTACTCTAACTAGGTGTCTATATCACTAGGTGTATCTATTTTAAAATTATAGTTTCAATGGTAGATAAATTGTTATCTTAAAATTATAGCTTTGATGGTGATACCTTGTGATTGATAATGCAATTTGAAGCAGCTTTGGCTTTGACTAATATAGTCTCAGGAACCTCTGAGAATAGAAAGGTTGTGATTGATTACGGGGCACTACCTATATTTGTGGAACTTCTTACCTCTAGGAATGATAATGTTCGAGAACAGGTAGCAAGTTTATTTTAGAGGCATAAAATTATTCTTCCCAACTATCTTTATATGTCTGTAATTTTGGAATTTGATTTTAAAAACTAGTACCCAACTTTGAGTTCAACTGGTGTTCGTGTAAGGTTGTTTGGGCTTTGGGAAATATTGCTGGAGACTCTGCAACATTTAGGGATCTTGCCCTCAGTCATGGAGCTCTGAGGCAGGTGCTTGCCTAGTTGAATGATACTGCCATAATTTCAATGATAAGAAATGCGACATGGGCTCTATCAAATTTTTGTCATGGTAAACCCCAACCACTATTCGAATAGGTAAGCAGAATACATTTTCTGCCTCTTCTTCTAAGTTCGCAGATACTGTGGATTTTTTTTATAGATCTTGGTGCTTGGTAGATTTGGACGTAATATGGACCTAGGCGCTTGTTCATTACAATGACTCCGTCATCAGGTTTTAGAAAATGCTCAGAAATTTGGGTTTCACAAGAGGATTACCCTTGCTTGCAATTATCGATTATCAATCACATTCAAAAAAAGTCTTTCGTAGCATTGCTGAGCTCTTTGTAGGTGAATTTTCGAGGAAATTTCACAATATCTGAACTAAATTTGTCTGTCCTTTTCAATACTCTGCGCTTGTAACAGAACCAGACAAACAATCTAGTGGCCAATGCAACAACAACAACACCTCCTGTTGCAATGCCTGCAATTCACCCTCTCTGCACGCATGAATGACTATGGCACCCTCTTTTGTGAACAGGTACTGGAGTTGAAGGTACTGGTTTCCATTAGGATCATGGAATTCAACATCCAAAATAGTATCAAATTCCACTGCAATAGTATTCCCCGGCGAGGGCAACAGTTCATTGAGACCTATTGGACTCATCACCCCCAAATATCCTCCAGGGCTACCCAGAGTGTGATCATCTGGAGCAATAAAAAATGTTGATCCATCCCCAATTGAAACAAGAATAGGACCCACATTGGTTACAGAAAACGAGAAACACGTTTTGAAAGAAGAAGAAACTTTTGTATTATGGTCCAGAAATCTAACTAGTCTATTGTACAATGCCCTACCTGCACTTCAAATTGGTACTCCCAACTCCATTCTAAGGCTCACTGTGCCATTCTTCAGATGAGCATCTTAACCTGAAGTTTTATTCCAAAAAACCCAAGTCCCCTGTTCTATGCCCAAGACCTCTGTTACAACGAGTAGAGTACTAAGCGAAATACTTCACAATAGGAAGCAAGAGAAACATCGCAAAATTGTTCTGCTTTAGACTGATAATTTTATGTGCGAAAATTCAACTGCGGACAGTAAAAACATAATATCAAACACAACCAATCCACAATGGAATTTGAACATGAGGATTTATAACCAGAGAAAACCCTCTCCAGGTTAAAATAATTCCAAAATGGCTTTAAGATTCTACTAATGAGCGCTTACAACACCATAGCAATTACTGTCACAATGAAATATGCTAGAAGAAAATCCCTTGTACAGTTTCTACATTTCCACAGTGGAAGCAAGAATCTTGCTATCTCTCATGATCTAGTTCTATGGTCAGATCCTTTGCTATGGCTGTCTTGTTCTGCTAAACGTGAATCTGTCTTAGCTTTGGCTCTAGTTCTCATTTAGGATCGTGGTTATCTTATCTTGCTGTGTCTTTGACTATACAAACTTGTTCAATAGGAAAATTTTGACTCTGCTATATATAGGAGCTTCAATGGGTGCTCTCAAACTGCTCTACTACAGTAGTTTCACTCTCAATGGACTTCTACAGCAATTGGCACCATCAATATGCTTTGTTACAATGATGGCTCACGTCAACAAATTTTTCTACAACCATTGGCACCATGAATCTTCTCTCTGCTTCGTCAAATGGTTGGCACCATCAACTGACTTTGCGATCCTCGGGGTGATGACAGTGGAAAACACTTTTTTGGGCAGCTTTGTTTTGTCTCTTATTCAAGGCAAAACTATGTTGGCCTTGTTTTTTTAGTCCTTGGAACTTAGTTCTCTCATATTTGCCATCCTATCCCCAGTTTGCTACCAAGAAAGACATAACTTCACGATATCAAAATTGACTATTTTTGGCCATTTATCTTTAGTAATGGTACAGCTTTAATTTGGTGCATTTGTACAGTATCTGAAGAGCACTCTCAAGCTGTTATTCAGTATTTTAGCATAACTACTACATTTAACTGCCATGCTCTAATATTTATATCAACCATAAGCATTCTTAAGGTAGTTCCACATTTATGAAGCAGAAGGAATGCTTCTGACAGCTTCTTATCATAGTGGTACAATTTTGTTCGCAGTTTATCTTTTATAAACCTCCAATTTTCCAAACGTAGTAGAGACTACAGTTTGCATCTCAAATTTTGGACAAATATGTTTAGTATTCTACAGAAAATGCATTAATAATACAGTGTCATGTCTACTAAGCACAAATAATTGTTGTACTTAGTCATCTAAACATCTTGACATCCTCGTTTTATATTCCTTTTCTGTTTTTGCAAAGTTTCCTCTGCTACAGAAAATGTAATTATATTAATTTTTTTCCATTGATATATGGATTGGATCTAATTAGATGTAAACCCTTGCTACAGTGGTTATTTGAATGGGTTAGAATGTGCATTTTTATTTGTTTCTTTTGAAATACATGCATTACCACTACGCGAGATCTTTGCATTAATTTTGAAATGTTGAGATCTTTGCATTGATGTTGCCTCTGCTTGGTGGTGTCTCTGAGATTAAGCTGATCCAAAGGCAATGGATGTGCATCAGCGGTCGATTTATCTTTGCTAGTACTGTAATCCAAATCCTCTAGCATGCAAACAGGTGCTGCAGAAATTATATCTAGGATTTATCGTTTTTTTCTCACCTTCACTTTAGGCTTGGAAAACTTTGTTCCAGATTTTTTAGCATTTGACTCACCTGATAGATAGTGATCTATGTGGGAATTTAAGGCTATATTGGATGTAGATGAGAAATATATACAAACAGGACAAACCTTTGGTATCATGGCCTCTGGAAGAGATCCCGGATTCCCAAATTCTTCATTCTTCCCAGGATTTGCCTTGCTCTTCTCCAAAGTTTGGATCTGCCTTGTAGGCTCCTGCCTCTTCTACACTGCTTGAATTGGAGCACCTCCATTATGATATCAAATCATCCGCTACTATGAAATGACACAAGTCGTAGATGCTTTGATAGACTTGCCTTTTTGGCACTTCACCATGAACCAAGTTTTAAAATGTCACAACCCACTTGATATTTATCCCTAGCAAAAGTGTCACATGTGAAGATCAGGCTTTTGATGAAGTGAATAACTTGGTAAAGAGAATTTTTGATTACTTATGTATTCGGCCCAACAATATATATTTTGATGCATTATCGTTTTTAACCATGTGCTGAAAAACATACAAAAAACTATGTTTTTAGTGAAATTTGAGTTCACAGGAATCGATGCCAGTCAAAATCTAGACCTTGCTCCCAGCTTACTGGTAAAAGGCAGTACTCATATTTCATGCAAGTAATGGAATGCCTTTTTCGTTGTTTTATCTCGTCTTATTCGAACTTCCAATTCTAGCATCAATGATTGTCTTATGCTTCAGAAAAACGGTATTATGCTTTAGAGAAGTGTATCTACTTCTTATTATACTTCTTAAATTCCAAGTCTAGCATCAATGATTATTTTATGCTTCACACATAATCTAGTTTTCATTATACTCCTTGAAACATTTTTTATTAGTTGAATGAGACAAACTTAAAAGGAGTAAGCTAATATATTAGCAAAAGGATTTCTGTCACAAATCTAAGATTCTTATAGGAATTCAGTGGAAATTTCAGGCATCACCTGAGTAATCTTTAGTGTCTGCAAATTTTAACATCCAGAGAGAAGTTTGTTACAAAATTAGGCAGCTCCTACTTGAAAACATGTTGATGTTGATGCGTAGCAATCTCCTTCATTTATAGCCATGTTGATTCTTAATATATATTAGTAAGGAGTATTATAGTAGTTCACGCCTGTAATACTCACAAAGGGAACTCAGACAAACCATCATCTCTCCAAAATAGTGACTAAGATTTTCATAGTTGGTTTCTTCAGATTTATTGATGCCACAATACCATGTCTCTTTTAGATTACTTCAAATTCACCGAATGCTTTCAAGTGATTGTCATTATGAATTAGTCAAAACAGGTTTCAGCATATGACAAGGATTTATATGCACTGGATTTGGATAGTTTAACTACCACTTCACACATTTCCAAGAGTTTATATGCAAAAGAAATACTCCACTTTTAATCAGGCTGTTGGAAAATTTTGTTTCATATTTTGACATTATTAATTCCAACCCTGACTTGCGACTCTTCGAAATGAAGATTCAAACAGTTGAGTAATGTGGTTATTAAGGGACAAGAGTCAGATTATACATGTATCAAGGTAGGCTTGATCCAGATGAACTCCACCTGCAGATTACAGATGTCTATCAACACTTGTATCCTTCAATAGTGTAGTTTTCAATACCATCTCATTCAGTCTTTTGGTGTTCAAGAGTCAAGATCAATAAAAATGCATGAATCTTTCTCGGATTTCTTATATTGTCAAATCATCAACTCTAAACCTTTGAACACCATGCAAACAAAATTGAGCACCTGGTCACTAGATTAAAATTTCTTGCATGGCTACATTGTGTATAAGCTTCTCTTACCCCAAACATCTCCCACAATCCCCCATAAATAGAAAACAATGGAAATGGTTTGCATCCCTCTTATTTGACAATTTCTAAGCTAACTTTATGGAACTTTTCTAGTTACCATAAACATATCTTGGTTGATGGGGTAAAAACCCACAGTCCCAGTTCTTCTCTCATTTTCAAACCTCAAGCTGTGTATAGATGCCTTCAAAATTCATTCCCAAATTCAATTATGGGCAAATTTACAATACTGATGCGGAAGCACTTTTCAATAGTTAACTGGTTACAAACCCAACCAACCCAGAAATTCAATCTAAATGTAGAAGTTTCACTTTTTAATAACTATAAGAAAACCATCCTTATGAAATTCTGAATCAAGTATTTGAATTTCTTTTACACTTCAATTTGAGTCTTGGGTTTCACACTTACCAGTTCTCCTTAATCTGGCTCTTCGAATTTTATTCAAAGTTAAATATGATAATGGTCACGGCTTAAAAACATTCGGTGAATTTAACCTTTGCCTTAAGGCCCAATTGAAACCTTCGCCATATTTAACCTTCCACGCACCGGTATATAATAAGGACTAAACAATCAAACCAGCATGCCATTCTTTCATTCCGAAGGGCCGACTTTGGTATTCTTGGTATTCTTGGTCTTCAAGCTCCATACCTGCATAGTCCAGACTCCATCCTAGAACTCCATTTGCTTTTTCCAAGTTTTCTTCATACTTGGGTCAATGTTCTTCTCCCTTATGGTTTTTCAAAGGTCCTTCAAGCCGAGACATAGGTTTTAGATGGATCAAGAATTCTATTTCTTGGCATATGACAAAATACTAGCTACTCTTGCATGTATTATTACTCTTACTATATGGCAGACTCGAGAGTCACAAGTACAAAAAGGTGTGTACATCAATCAAGGCCCTTATGTAATTTTTGTATTAATTGAAATATATATGTGTGTGGTGGGGGAAAGGGGATTGACGTAATTTTTGTATTAACTGAAATATATATGTGTGTGGTGGGGGAAAGGGGATTGAAGTAGAAATATGTTGATATCTGGATTGCCCTCTCCATATGTTCACACAGTGACAAAATTATGGTATATTCTTTCCTGTGAAGATTTTTTAACTTGTACATATTTCAGGGACTGAATTTTTCAAGACACAAGCTGGAAAAATAGAGGAGGAGGTTGATAGCCACAGGCCAAGTGGATTTGAAATAGTATTCCCTGCAATGCTAAAAGAAGCTAAAGCCTTAGGTCTAGATCTGCCTTATGAATTGCCTTTCATCAAGAAAATCATTGAAAAGAAGGAGGCTAAGCTTCAAAAGTTAGAATCTGATCACCATTCTCCTCTGTCATTGATAAATTTTCCATCTCTCAAAGTGATAACTGACTAACTTTACCTTTTACCTTGGTGGTGTTTGGATCAGGCTTCCTCTTGATCTTCTCTATGCCTTACCAACAACGTTACTCTATTCTTTGGAAGGCCTGCAAGAAATAGTAGACTGGGAGAAAATAATGAAACTTCAATCCAAGGATGGATAATTCCTCAGCTCGTCGGCATCTACAGCGGTTGTGTTCATGTGTACAGGGAACAAAAAATGCTTGGATTTCTTGAATTTTGTCTTGAAGAAATTCGGAAACCATGGTATGACAAATTACAATATGATTTCAGGAAGGCCCTTTTCTTTTTATATACTTTGTAAAAAATGTTAAACTTTAAATTGAAGATTTCGAATGAAGAATTTAGGGTCTCTAACTTCAGAAATAAGCATGTAGCCTGGAATTTAGGGTCTGTCTAATGCATTTCTCCATTATTTTGGCTTGGAACAATGCCTCCACTATGGTGAGTGAGGGGGTTGGGAAGCCCGAGTCACATGTACCCAAAGATTTAGAGTTTGTTTTTGCGTTTCCATCCCCTATTTGAATAAAGCCTGTTGGGATTTCATCTCCTCGTGCATATTTTCAATGATTAAATTTTATCATATTGTATTGTGGTGTAGCCCTTGAGTGAGTTTTGGATTTGTAAGTTTTCTTGGTGTTTCATTTATAAAAACAACTGTTTCAAATTGAGATTTATGGATTCCACTTCAATATTTGGATATAACTTGTTATTTCAGATTTAAGGCATTCCATTCTCACTCGCAGATTTTTTATGTGTGCTAACCAGTATGAGAAATCTGTTGGAGGTGAGAAGGCATATTGTCTACCAGTAGATTGACCGTGGAGTTGCCATCTCCTTGCTTCTCGTTGTTACCACTATCTATCATGTTGTTAATTTTAGGGCATTTGTTGCAAATAGAAAATTTTAGATTTTTATTTTTATTTTTATCACAGTAATTTGTTGCATAGGGTTAGAAGGCAGAGGAGGCAGAGTAGGGGTATAGAAGGGCCAAGTGATCGAAGATCTGGCCAGGAATTTGTAAGTAATTTCACTGTGTATAATGAAGAATTGTTTTGGCATTTTTGTGCATTTGTAGGACAAAATCTTGTGTGCATATGTCTTGAATACCCATGAATCTGATATGAGAAAGTTTCTGTAATTCGTTAAGAGTCTGCCTACATATTTATGTGTTAGAACTCTGTGTTAAAGGAATGACAATAGATTGGATTTGTGCGCCTACTGTGTGAAGAATGCTTTTCTGTGTATTTGCGTTCTCCGAATGCATTCATGGTTCTCTATATAAATTTGAGTTATTGACCCCTCTGTGGAGAACCCAGTTTGTTCCTCGAACTTTGTTGAGTCAGACATTCCCATAAACTCTGGTTGTGGAGGATGGTTATTGGTTCATAATCCCGTTGTGGAAATTGTGACCGGTCGAGAGGAACTGCGACTGTGTCAAGTGACATCGGTCTTATGCAAAGCCACCATGCAGAGCATGCTGTAGATTGAATTGAATACTGTGTGGAAACTTCAGTTCGAAGGAAGCAGAACCTGGGACTCTTAAACCAATTGGAACCATGAAAGGAACGTAATGAGCGGTTGGAAGAACAGAACAAGGCAAAGGCAGACGGAGCCCTGATCCAAGGGTAGCGTGGAACCTTGACTTACAAGGAAAACCGGAGTTGGAATGAGTGGTATTCGCGTGATTGAAAGAGTGGAAAGTTGTTTTCAAAAAAATAATGTGATATTTCTCATTGGTTGACACGTAAGCCAAGGGTGGTTTCACAAAACAATGAATTTCGTGTAGATTTTGAGTGTTAATGCTCAGCATCAAAAATAATGCGAAAGCCCACGAAGATTTTCGGATCATCCCCACCGAAGCGATAGATCATCCACCATTGGATGTGAATGCACGTTAGTGCCGGGCCAACCATGGTTGTATATGGGCGTCTGGTAATTTAATAAAGTCTGAGTTATATATATATGGACGAATCTCCATATAAAACGATGGATTGTATATGTGTGGGTTCCAACTCTAATATGTGTTGGTTAGTGTCACTCCAACTAAGGTTTTCCGGTTATATGAATTCCCATAACAAAAAGGGTCACCGTGGAGGCGCAATGCGATGTGTATAATGTGCGTTGAATTGCCACAAGGTTATATTGTAACATCTGAGTTGGAGAATGTTGGTATGCGATATGGTAAGCCGTGGGCAATAGTCTGGCTTTGGAGGTCAACTCAAATTATTATTGAGTGTTAATACAACGCGATGGGTCCTATAATATGACCTCATAACCATAGACCCAATTGAATACAAAACTTTCGCCTATAGAAGCTTATATGCATAAGGATTGTATGGGGGTGAAATTCGGGGATGTACTTTTAATATGCACAGAGGGGATTCATAACCTTGAAGAAAAAGTGAGTTAGTTTCTGCACAGGCCTATTTAAATAGCCAGTTCATAAAGTTATAACTTTGGGAGTTTTCCAGACTATGAAATAGTTTGGGAAAATAAATTTGAAGGCACTTTATACATAGCTATGAAATTTTGAGTTAAATGTGGACTGTGGGTTTTACCCCATCATAGAGCTCTTGACTAGATACACTTAGAGCTCTTAACTAGATACACTTCCTCATGTTCAATAGGAGGACCACACATTTATCAAGGGATTTAGTAAGATTACACATGGCAGTTAGTGAATTTTGATACACATTTGTAATATGCCACATGGCACCAAAATACATATAAGCCAGTGGCATTGTCTCGTAGAAGAAAAATGTATTTTCCTTGGACGTCGTGTTATTGGAGTTCAAATTTGTTTATTCTATAGTACAACAGCTTTACAGTTGTGACAGGAAATTGGAACGCCCAAAATTCATAACAAATATTGGAGATTTACTGTCCTGTTTTAAAGTTTCATTTTTTTTTTTAAATTGAACCCGTCGTCGGTATACTGACGCTTTGTAAGTGTCGCTCTTCCGACGCCTTATACGCGTCGGTATACCGATGCCTTATAAGCGTCGGTCTTCTGACATTTTCAATGATTTCCATCTTCGTCGATCTTGCGACATCCGTCGATCTTGTGACAGTTCTTCCTGGCTTCGATATTTCGATGCTTTGCAAAGCGTCGGTATTGCGACGCTTCTGGAAAGCGTCTGTCTTTCGACACTTTTGCAATGCGTCGGTATTGTGACACTTTTGTAAGGCGTCGAAATTGTGACATTTTACAAACGTCGGAAGAGCGACAGTATGAAAACGTCAAAAGAGCGACGCTCAAAATGTCGGACCACATTTCGTCGGAATTGCGACAGTTTAAAAACGCCGGAAGAGCGACGGTTTGGGAAACGTCGGAAGAGCGACGCTTGTTTGGAAGCGACGAAAAAAGTGTCGGTATTGTGACACTTTGTCAAAGCATCAGAATTGTGACGTAATGGCTAACCACGTTTTGTCCGCCCTCGAACAGTCGCTCTTGCGACGACTATGTGTCGGAATAGCGACAAAGTGGCCATCGGAAATTGGGCCAAATTTTCTAGTGCCAATATACAATATATTGCGAGAGAATCGCTTGTATCAAAACTAGCCTGCCACCCATGGAGAGCCATATATGATTCCACTTGCCAATATTGTTGGATATTTTCTCCACCAACCAAATCCAGTCCCGAACCCCGTATCCACATGTTTTGATTCTATATCCCAGATAAAGAAAACCCTCCTCTGCCTTCTTAATATGAACACCAAGAAAATTAGCAATAAAGCTAATCTCATCCATATCCCCAGCATCATAAATAAGAAAATATTTATGTTTTTTAATGCTCAGTCCAGAGGCTCGTGCAAAATAGGTTAGCAAATAGTGTATATAAAACCAATGATTCCTCAGAATCTGGCAAAATATCAAGAGATCGTCCACAAAGAGTGAATGGGTTATATTTACAGTATTGGAGAAGGGCAGTCCGGAAATGAAAAGTGAAATCCTTTCCATCTCCAATATCTTGCTAAATCCATCCATGCTCAGAATAAATAAAAGTGGAGATAATGCACATCCTTGTCGCAACCCTCTTTCAGCACCGAAAAATATAGTCGGTAATCCATTTATGATAACCGCAAATCTAGCCATTGTGATACAAGCCATGATCCATATGATAATATGAATAGGTAGCCCAATCTTAAGCAGGACCAGTCGTGTGTAGGATCAATCCACCGTATCGTATGCTTTATACAAATCAATTTTTAGAATGAGAGCCTCCATTTTATCGAAATGCATCGAATGCATGACCTCCTGTGTGATGGCAATGGCATCGTGTATCGATCTGCCCTTCAAAAAACCATACTGTTCCTTCGATATATACCTAGATAAGAGCCCCTTCAATCTATTAGCAATGATTTTTGAAGTTACCTTGTAAATAAGATTGCATAGAGCAATCGGCCTGTAGTCAGAAAAGGTCTTGGTATCAGAAGTCTTGGGGATGAGCACCAAAAATGTAGAATTCATATTCCCCGGAATGTGTCCCATAACTCTACCTTGTTCCACAATCGCAGTAATCTCTTTTTCCATACTCTCAAATAAGTGTACAAAAAATTCCACTGGCCATCCATCCGGGCCAGGGCATTTATCATGTGCAAAAGATTTAAGAGTAGTTAGCACTTCCTCCTGTGTGATGGCCACATTTAGACCGAGGAGATCATCATCCTCCACTAGATGCGGAACATGTTGTAAGATCCATGTCTGACTTTCCAAGGATATTTCCTTATCAGCTTGGTAAAAAGACGAGAAGTGTTTAAATGCTTCTCCCATAATCTCATCCGTTGAAGAGACAGAGCCTCCATCACTTTGTTGTATATTCCATACTGAGTTTTTATTCTTTCTCCCATTTGCATATTTATGAAAGAATTTAGTATTCATGTCACCTTCTTTTAGCCAGTTAATCCTACTCTTCAAATTCCATGTAAGCTCTTCGATCTTTAAAATTTCTCTTTTTCTGTGTTGTAGTCTGTCCATCAGAGCATAGGTCTGGCCATCCGGGGCACAGGAAGCAAATTTGGTATATAGCTCATTGAGCCTATGTGAAATCTCATTTATTTCCGTTCTGAGCTTCCTCTTCTTGTTAATCTCCCAATCCTTTGTAATTTTCATTACTTTCTATAACTTAGCCTGTAGTCTTTCCCATCCGAATAAACCATGGTATGGTGAATTATCCTGCCAAACGGTATGGATGATGGTGTTATATTGTTCATCTCCAAGCTAGGGACGATTGAACTTGAAGGGTACACCTTTTCTCTGGTCCTCCATACGCCACGATAATGCAATAGCCATGTGATCTGATAAGTTGGATATAATAACCGTGGATCGGATATTTCCCAGTATGTCCAACATGGACCCTTTAACCATGGCCCTGTCCAATCTTTTGCCAATAAAATCTGAATTGGACCTTTGATTGGTCTACGTCGGAATGATGGGATTTGGTATAACATCCACCATCTTCGCGCACCTGAACATGTCACCAATATATCCGACTAGCGGATCCCTCCTGGTCTTAGCACCCAGGACTCATCAGTGTTTAAAGTAGAATTGAAATCCACAATAGCAAATAGGTTTTCCAGAGATAGAATTCCAGACATATACAAACGGTTCCAAAAATCATATCTCTTATGACACGGGGCATATATGTTTATAATGTTAATGACAGCTTTAATCCCCCGAATCTTACCGAACAATAAAATACCACCGGAAAAATGGTAGGCTCTGAATCTGGCAAAAGCCGGGTTCCATAAAGAAATAAGGCCCTCTGCATGACCAACAGCGCTCACAGCCACCGTTTGCCACCCCGACCTGATCTCTAGAAAAATCTCAATGGCTTTCATTCTATCACATAAATTCTCCTGAATAGGTATGATGATAGGACATTCCTTTTTTAGCATAACCTTTAGGCGATGTAGCTTGGAGGGGTCGCCTAATCCCCGAAGGTTCATGGAAAGAATAGAGGTCATTTGGAACCACTGTGGGGGTAGCCTGCTCTAAGCGCCCCAATGTCACCGGAGGAGGAAATGGGTACTTCCAGGAGGTCATCCTGGAAAAGGGATTTAGTCTTAAGATGGCCTCTAAAGTGTCGGGATCCAAATTTATATTTCTTCCGCACAGTAATGTTATTACCCGAAGTGGGGGGGATAATGATATCGGGTTGGTGGGGCACTTTATCAAAAACCGTTAAGGCCGTTATGTCTAGGTTAGGGTTGTCCAATAAGGATTCAATATCAGTCCCCACCATATTCCTAGGCGATTCTAGGATATCCAGGGCAACATCATTGCCAGGTGATTGGGGAGATGCTCATTCTAAAGGAGGCATGGAAGGGGAGACATGTAGGGGCGGAGAGATGGGGAGCCCTGAAGGAGTTATAGCCTTAGAAATCGTATATGTAGTGGTTAATGGTGGCTCATCCGAAGATACAGAGATAATGGAGGAGTGAAGTGTGGGCCGAACACCCGGTGTGGGAATAGCCTTCGCACCCATAGCCAGAGGTGTGGATTGATTATACCGATCCATAGCCATGAGCCCTCTCTTACCCTCCTCATTTTCAAATACCGGAATTTTGATATTATTTTCATAAGGTAATTCAACATCAGGAGGATCAATATTTTCGCATTGATCATGAGCAGATATAAAATCATCATTTTCAAAAGATGATATAGACTTACCCGTTCCATTAAAACCAGCCATGGCCTCGTTTCCACACCCCCCCCCCCCCCCTTCCAACATTCCTTTCTCTATTGATGGGAAATTTCGACCTGTTGGAGCTCCGGAAGCGCATGAGGCAGGAATTTTTCATATGTCCCGTCCTGTGACATATAAGGCATCAGAAAGGAATGCCCCAATAATTGACCCGCTGGCGATGCCACCTTTGTCCCCAAACGAGGTCAATATCACCCGGCAGGCGCCCTGTAAAGCATACTTCAAATAAAAGCCAAGAAATTCGCTTGTCGTAAGTGCCGATGATCCTAGGGTCGATGTATTTTGTGTTTCCAATAGAGTCACCAATTGCTCTAAGAGCTTTCAACGTCCAGAATTCTAAACATAAACCAAGTAACTTTACCCAAACAACTTTACTCTTAGGAGCCTCCACAACCGAATTAAAACATGTATACCATGGTAAGAGCTGCATGAAGCTCTTACCCCATACCCAAGTCTTCTGTAGAATCTTCAATACATCCCCCTCATGCATAAAATGGATACTAAACCAGTTATTAAGCAGCATGCTCACCTTAGGAGTGTAACCCAACATTGGATTCCAGTACAGCTTTACCCATTCCGCCATGTCAACATCCTTTCCTTCCGCAAACATCCACCGCCCGATAAGAGCACGCTTTTGCAGACTCGCCACCCTTTCCCGCAGGTTGTCATATTCCATGATAACCTCTTTTATATCCATCGCTGGTTTATAGAAATGGTGCCGTAGTTTACGACCTCACCTCTTGCCACCCCCAAACTTCCTGTTATCAAAGGATCTATTAACCCCCTTACCATCACCTTCGAGATTACAAAACCCTGGGGGAAAGCAACAGACTGCACAATCAGGCGAGCATCTTCATCCAGAACCCTCTCATTCTCTTTCTCCGCCGCAATGGTCGCGGCAATAAGCGCCTCATGCATCGACATGTCGGATGAGAGAAAATCTTTGTCATTCGTCACCCTCGTGGATCCCGTAGGCAGGTGCCCCATAATAGAAGCAGGAAAGTAGGTGAATGACAATCCCTTGTCTTTGTCTTAATAGGAGGCGACGTGAAAAAGCCGTCAATTCAGAAGTCCCATTTGAAATTCGTGGAGAAAGAATGAGTTCCCAAATCCCAATTCAAAACAGGAATGTACCAGGGTCAGAAAACATGCTCCACACTCCTCATATTTAGAAAAGAAATAATATGATGACCCCGAGAATGTCAAAATCCTGCAAAATCCATAAATAGCAACCGTCACCCCCTAATGTGCCAACCCAGATATCCTCTTCCCACAGCAAATGAAACCTGGATATGCCTGTCCTGTCAGGAGAATTTGTAGACTGCAATCCCACCAACCCAAATCACTGGGGTCAAAAAAACATGCTCCACACTCCTCGTCTTTAGAAAAGAAATAATATGATGACCCCAGGAATGTCAAAGTCTTGCAAATCCATAAATAGCAACCATCACCCCTAATGTGCCAACCTGGATATCCTCTTTCCACGGCAAATAAGACCTAGAACCTGTGAGGAGAATTTGTAGACAGCGATCCCACCAACCCCACTTTCACCAATATAATAAATACTCCAACGTCATATGACCAAAGCCGGATCCACCTCCGAAAAAGAAGAACTGGAAAATAATTTCCGTCACCGGGAAGACCAGAAAAACCCCATTAGACTGTCATACAATGCAGCAGCTACAAAAACAACATATGCATCTTGGACATGTCCACCATCTAGAGAAAATCCTGAGCCAACAATCCTTACAAGGTCGAGAAATATAAATCAGATCAAAGCAGCACCTCCAGAGATCATCCCACCTCAATAGATCATGTGAGAAGTGGGAGTTTGAATCAGAGGGCGTCTCTCGCTCGTGTTCAAAATTTCCCCAACCGAACATTAGCACCAGTAGAAGTTTTCAGCATCTCCCTTAGAATAATAATGGCCGTAATTATCAATACAGCAATCATGCACACCTCACCCCACACAGGGAGCATTCTTTGTGGAATAAACCTAACCAAGACCGCATTCCAGTGTTATATCCACCACCACAATCAGCAGTAAAATTCACACACCTTCCGAATATTACTGAGAGATAAAACCAGTCCTATGAAATGCATATATATATATATATATATATACCCTCCGTCAATGCATCCCCATCACCACCACAACAAACTGAGCACAAAACCCTTTGAAGATCCTCGGACCACAGTACTTCATTCCCCTAAGAATACGCGTAGGACTTACATATGGTAAATAAACCAGACCTTCAGCTTCTTAAATCCAAATGTACATCAAATCCTAACTGTACCAATAATCGTTAAAAAGGAGCAAATTAAAATCTCTTCATACCAGACATACCCATAGTGACAGTTAGGACAAGTAGCAGGTTAGACGCCTGGTCGTAGTGAAGAAAGCCGTTTCGTGGGATTCATTCACTTTTACAGTAGGAACGTCACCTGCTCGAAGACAACTCGCATCTGCAGCTTCCTCATCGTCTTGCATGGCACTCAATAGAGTCGGTGCTTTCTCCTCATGTTCAATTCAACCAGTAAACATTCTGGAACTGTTTCTCCTCATGTTCAATTCAACCAGTAAACATTCTGGAACTGTAATATCAGGCTTTCCCATGAGGCACTACGAAGTGCTTAATTAGTGTGATGAATTCTAACCATGATCTTGCAAAATTTTCTTAAAATCTTACCAAAATTTTCATGATTTTCAAAGCTAAAAAAAAAATTAATTAGACTACGGCTATCTTAAACACCAGCATGATGCACCCCGAGATCCGGTGTTGTGTGTGCCTCAGGTTGTGACGCGATGCGATACGATCCATCTGCATGATGGATCACCGACAGATTTGTAGTTCTGATATTAAATTCCCAGAACCGAAGATTGGAGAGGAATGTGGCAAAGAATCGATCAATTTGACAGACTGGACCGTAGAGGGTGTGAATAGTGCAGATCGCTACCAGATTGATATGTGATCCTAAGCACAAAAGAGTTGATCTCCCCTGAATTTACCATTGATGCAGAGACCGTGCTCTTCACAGGACGTAGGAACAATGGTCGATTTCCATGACCGCAATTCGGATAGGCGTCTTCGGGTTCGAGAGCGGCACCATTGCGAGCGTCTGCTGCGACGAAGAGCGAAACCCTAATCATCTTCCATCGCAGCCCCTGATTTCATACGCTTGCTTCATAAAAGCATCCATGTTACAACAAGGTATGTATATATTTTTGTTTTGAGAATTAAAAGTAGGTTTTATAATAATGATACAAAAAGTGTTTTTTTTTTAAATATGATTAGGCCAATTTTGTGATAATTTGGCTTTTGGAATTTTTTTGATACATAATGGTTAATTCCTAAAATTTCAATGTATTAATTGAAACTTAGCTAATATTATCATATTTTTCATCAATACCTTGGCCCTAAGTGAATCATACTCATAAATAACTTTAAACTAAATACATACAAAGTAGCTCTCATTGTGTAGACACTATTCCAATTATGCTTACTATATTTATTACAATAATATAAACTAGCAATTGTATTAGGAGGCGCAAAGGAATGTTGGAAAGTGGAGCGATGACTATGGAAAGGAAGTGTCTTGGTGTGCTACATGTGGGACATAATGAATGTTAACAAAAGGGGTGGAGAAGCTGACATTGCAGGGAAATAGTATTGTTTGTTAGGTTATGTGAGTCTTGAGAGAATAAATACTTCTAACATGTGACTTGAGTAGCCATGATCCAAGAGCATATAAGCTGTCGAAATCAACCAAGGATCATACTCTTCTTAGCTTGGGCCACAGTAGCCCTTAGCATTGGTGGATTTTTGCCCAGAAAGTTTAGAATCAATGACCTTTACAGCAAGAAATGCCTTAAAAGAAGACCCTCTCATGATCTTCTCTACACCTCATGGGCTAATTATAAATGCAATTTAAAATACATTATATTATATATAAAAAAATAATAATAATAATACAATTTCAATTTAAAATTTATGTTACATGTTGAAAAGCTAGTGTCTCAATATTGGAGATTTATTTACTATTACATATTATTCATTAGTGATAATTTCTCTCATAACAACTTGTACTTGTACTTACAAATTGCTTCTCAAGATACTTGAGAATTTTGGAAAATAGTTGAGTATGATTTGTGAAATATTTGAAATTACATAAATAGTGACTATACATTAATGTACAAATCATTGGCTAATTTGAATGCTGGTTGAATATGTTTAATATATCTCAAATAATATAAAAATGTGCATATCTATAATATTATTTTGTTAGAAGATATATATATATATCTATAAAATTATTTGGTTAAACCATAAAATATGGTAAAGATAAAAATAAAAAATAAAAAGTGTATATATATATATATATATAATAAATATTTTTTAGCTCAATATAAAAAATAGCTAAAATAAGATAATTAAAATAATACTTAATTGATAATGATTTACATTTATCATATATGGCTAAAGTAATTATATTAATAAAAAAAAAATTGTTAAGCTTGCAGAGTAAATGAAACTCACCATTTAGGCCGTGAGCGTTATACCTAGGGAGAAATACAGTAAATTATAAATTGGTGTCCATTTCCAAAGGCACAATTTTCAAAATCGTCTGATTGTAATTATATCGAGAGGGCGTATAGAACTCTAGTATAGATTGATTTTCATGAGCGTTATACCTGGGAAGCAATACAGTATATTTAAAATTGGTGTCCATTCAATTTTCAAAATTGTCCAATCGTAATTAGATTCATTGTCATATAAACACCGGACTCTCTATTTTAAACTCGAATCTCTGGAAATGTAATATGCATCCATAAAATTGATTTATTAATTTTAATTTTAATTTGACACAATCACTATAATTGAAAGACAGGCTAAAGAAGGGCAATAATGTCGAAGTTTTACTAAAACCCACTTGGAAGCAAACTACAGATTTGATAAAACCCACTTGGAAACAAACAAGATGCTTGCAGAGATTATAGATTTGATGATGGTTCGATGCCTACGGAGATTCCAGATTTAATAATGGTGTTGTGTCTACAGAGACATGATTTCAAAGACGAACAGGTCAAGATTCTTGGCTGCTCTAGCGCCCACCTTCAGTTCCCTGATCTTTATTTCAATTCCCATCCCTTTTCTTCCATCATTAACATTTTCACAATCATTTCCACGTCGTCTCTAGTGACTAGCCAATTCTGGTCGATTCTCTGGGGTGCTTCTAGTGCGATCTGGATCTCATCCACCATAAAATTTAAGTTGAAGTGTTGCTCTGCATACAATGGCCATGCGATCATGGGAACCCCCATCATCGTCGTCTCCATCACTGCGTTCCATCCGCAGTGCGACATAAATCCCCCGGTAGCAGGATGCGCCAGGATGCTCAATTATGGCGCCCAACCCAGAATGATAAACCCCTGCTTCTTCTCCACCATACGATCGTGGAATTCTTCGGGAAGAATGTCTAGAACCGACGAGAAACGAGAATTCCTTCGATCCAATGTCCGAGGGGTCTGCAAAACCCACATGAACTTCGTCTCACTCGCCTCCAATCCCATCGCTAGCTCCTCAATCTCAGCGCTCGATATGGAGTTCTCGTTGACAAAAGAAATGTAAAGCATTGATGCCTTTGCATGCTCGTCCAGCCACTCCAATCACTTTTCTTCGTCCGTATTGAGCCCCATCTCGACCGTAGGGGCGATCCTGCGAGGGGTTTGGTCTTGAAACGCCTCTGGAGGTAGAAGGGGGGCGATTGTTCGTAGAGTGTCATTAACCCTCTGGAAATTCTCCACAAACTCTGCCTCCATCTCGTATAAGGTGTTCCTCCATCTTGTAGAAGGTGTTGGCGATGATCCTCCAGCTCTGTTTGTTCCCACGCCTCTGTTGGAGCCAGAACTGGTGTGTGTCGTCGTCGGTGGTGGCCTCAAGGTGCTCCCGCAGCGTCTGAAGGCGAGTGAGACGAACTTCCTTGGGAAGCCCTGGGACAACCTAACGACCAGAGTCAGTGACACATTTAAAAGACCAGAGTCGGTGTTAATGTGTCAGGATTTCATTGGACAGATGACTAACCAAATGTAAAATTTTAATTGGTTGGAAGGGCAATAGGCAAAGCTTCTCATTGGCTGGAGTGAACAGTGTTTGATCACCCCAAGCCAACAAAGAAAACACCTCCGGCGTAAAAATAATATTTCTATACATGTTTTTCTTTTATTTCCATTTGAATTCCATTGCTTTTATCAATCGTTTGTTGTCGTGTGTTACTATAACAAAGACTATATGGATTGAGACATGATATGCTAATGGTCTAGAAAACTATGAGGCTCACTTACTTGAGCCCATATGTGACCATGTATATATGTTTTCTTACAACAAAAAATGAGACCTTAGTGGTAAATACATTGTCTTTTAATCTCAACAAAACCTTTCTCTTTACTTTCATCACCACATTTTCCAATACCAAAATGACTCTCTTTTCATTTGTAATCATCCATCCAAGGGTAACCCTCTTTGTTAAATTTCAACTATTCTGTCTTATACATTTTTTTTCAACTTGTTTAAAGATATGGGTGGGAAATTCAACAAATTATATAGCTCGATATATATTTCTTATTTCTTATTATCCTCTTTAAACTCCTTTCCTTGTTTGTCCAAGGTAACAATGCAAGTTATGTGATAGAATTGAGCTTCTTGATTTTTTTTTCTAGAAGCTTCACTAACAAAGAATTTTGGATGTGGTTACCACTATTCAAAATTTCCTTGGAGGTGTTTATGGCCTCTAGTTTGTTTTGATTCTGTAGGGAAGTTTTCATTAGCTAAGTGAAAGAGGGTTTCTTCATCGAAGCTCTTTTAGCCTCCCTTTCCCAACCCTAGATATTTTCAAACACTCTCTAGGATAAACCTCACATAATCAATGAACTACTTTGTCCTTTGCAACCACGGACCTCTCTTAGAAGGGGGTTTTCCATAGAAACTAGACTTTTTCCCTTAGTGTCATGGGTTAGGGAGTTTGAGGTAGGATGACTTCATTTCACCACAATGTGATTGAAAAGGGAATATTGGGAAGAAACTTAAGGACATGACATAAAGTAGAGAGCAACAAGGAAGGGATTAAGGCCCATAGGCTTGACCATAATCAAAGATAACAAAGGGTTTCCCCAAATATCCTTCAAGGTAAAACAAATAAAGGGTTGAAAAAGTGAGTACTAAGGAACCAACCTTGAGAATTAAATCTTCAAAACCATCAAAGGGAACCCCATATATGTAAGGAAGGGAGAAAATATCAAAACTTGGAAGAGATATAACACCGCTACTCGACAGATACAAAAACTCCCTCACTCAAATGCAAAAATATTGGTCATGAACAATAATGCTACTTGACTCTAAAAGAGCCCTAAGTGAGATCCGCCTCATGCTTTCCAAATATCTCTTAGATATTTTTTAATTCATTTACCTTGGTGGGGTTGGAATTCTCATCATCATCTTAAGTTACCTTAATCTCCAATAATGTTTGTTCTCATTTTCATTTAATGTGCTTATTGTTGTGGAGGTAAATCCCCTCTGCGGACAGAGGCGATCCCTACTAGCCCAGACCGGGTCTAGGAACAATCGTTCACGCTATAGTGCAGGTTCCTAATTGCAAATAAACCAACTAGCTATGAAGGCTTACCTGGAATCCAACGTTGTTGCTTGTAGAAGAGGTAGCGCTCCCGTTCCTTAACTCTGGCAGATCACGATCCCCACGATCTCCATGATAGGACACCTGCACACGCGAGAAACAAAACAAACGCAAGTGTAAAATCCAGTAGATGCAACTATATGTCAGTCAGAAAGGACATAACTCATCATCATAAACAACAACAAGAGTGGAACCATAACCAATAGTCGCTTATTATTAATCAATCAAAGGAAGAATACAACCATAGTTCTGACGCTGAATTCTCCTTCGACGGGTCGCCAAAATAAAACATTTCGAAAAGCCTGTCAAGGATGGGACAAACCTCTCTCTTCGGATCTTGACAATAGTCTCCTTGCTTGGATTTGGCCTTAAGGGAATTATGGAGGCTCTTGCAGCGTAAGGCTCTTGGGAATTTGGGAACTTGAAGACTAGCTTGCAATGGAGATGGGCAAGCTTTTATAGATGGAGGAAGGGGAGTTGGGATCCCTATAAACATGGGATTGGCCCTATCCTCAAGGAAGCTTCTATGAGAGGTGGCAAACCACTTCCTCTACATGTAAATCCGGAGCCAAACCTCCCAACTCAAGATAGATACCAGTTCATGAATTGGTTAGGATGAAACTTCCGCCATTTATTTTTTAAAAACACTCCTTAAATTGGCTGGCGCAAGTGTGAATCTGGGACAGAGTGCCAATTGGCACGGCCTCTTTGAAGGATTTTCCCCATTGGTGCGGGTACTGAACTATCTACCCACGCCAATGCAAAAAGGGCCATTTTTAGGGTTTTTCACAAGGAGATGTCTTCAGGGCAATGAAAGCTCTTGTTCAGAGGGATGTCATGAAAGTGGTTTCAAGCCATGTCACTGCTCACAGGTCACGAAATGAGCCCTCCAATGTGCAGGACGGGGATTGCAGGGACGGTGACAAATTACTGTGTAACAGATGCCCCATAAATCATGAGGCCCGAGAGAGAGAGAGAGGGGTGAAATGCTTTACGAGAACGTGTCCAACTGAAAACTCCGGCGTTGGAAAACCTGCGTGGAGAAGTACAACTGATATCTCAGATACATGATATATATATGCGGTATGGGTGCAGCCATCCATAACAAAGTATACAATAACCCAGATCCAAGGCATGGGCACAGCCATCTAGTGAGGATCGATAAATAGACTCAGGTATGGTCGCAGCCATCCAGTGAGTCAAGTGACCAATCATAATAATCCACAAAATCACAGCCTGGATTATAACAAGCAGAATCCAGGGTCTTGCGCTCCATCTCGACCCGAACAAAGTACAAGTTCAAGCATGCGAATATGTGAGCTGAAGTCGAACATGCAAGAACATCGTCTGATTACCAGCCAATGATGAAAGCTGTTAACAGACGCGAGAGGTACCACTATTAATGACAATGGTCCTCAAGGTACTATAGGTACAGTCTACGGCATGTGAATCAATGAGCTGGCGTCGAACACCCATAGAATCACTCGATCGGAGGCCAATGATGAAAACCTCGCGTCGAATGCGAAGAACCTGCCATTGAGGCATGCAGGCTCCAAGGTACTAGAAGGGAGTCTCTAGATCAGCTTCCAGGATAATGAGCTGAAGTCGACAGGAAGTGACCTTGATCGAAGGTGGGCCATAATGTTTCCCACATCATCGACACGAGACAGAGGAACATAATGTTTTTGTGAATCACGATCAGATGAGAATCAGAGGAAGGTTGGTACTTGCAGAGGTCAACTTCTCTTGAACATATAAATGGCACGACAGTGGACTTGGCAGTATTTGACATCAAAAGATCAGAGGTCATAGTGACGAGGCAAAGAGCAGATGAGAGGTCAAAAGGGATCACCCAAACCCATGGAGGCAAGTGAGAGACGAGATGAGATGTCCCCAACCCGACACGAATGCAGACAAGTGCCATGTTCAAGAGCGACATACTGCCGACACGACAATGATGCTGGTTCCATTTTTTCCCCGCCATTTATGGCGAGTACCCCAATTATTTTTTATGACAAGCTTGAAGGGGATAGCATATGCTTGTGATATAAGTCCATCCTAGTACGTTTAACGAGCCCTAGGAAGGAGAGACTCGAGTAGCGTCATTATGACTGAATCCGATGTCATCAGGGTTTAACGAGTCTGACAAAGGAAGAACTCGGCGTCTTTTCATGTTTAGAGAGTTTGAAAAGATAGCTGAAAAGTAAAATCCAATGGTCCCTTTTCGTAAATAGTTCCTCAGATCCGAAAAGGTAGAAAACTATGTCTGAGAAAACCTCCTAGTCGCAATAGGCTAGGGTATTCCTTTTTCGTAAGTAATCTGTCCCAGCCCGAAAAAGGGGTAAACGTATACTGGGTAGATTTCGTTTCGCAGCCACTTTAACGAGATCTAAACGACAAGGGCCTCGGCAATCTTTTCATGTTTAGAGAGTCATAAAAGGGCTGAAAGATGACTCCAAAAATGGATTTTTCGTGTTTTTACCGAGTCCGAAAAAGTATAAAATACAACTCGTTTCACCGTTTAAGTTGCGTAAAAAACCTGTTGCTACACACAGAGGCAAGTGTAAAATCCATTTTCGACAAAATACATTAAAATATTAATAAAAAATGACTTTTAAAACCTAATGAGATTTCAAAAAGTTATAAATAAGTCTCAAATGGTAAAAACAAAATTACTTTTACTATTTACCTCATAGGAGAGCAACAGTGGTTTGTTTGTGTGCGAACTTCTGACGGCGATTGCGACTGATCCGGGCTACCATTCAGATTCTCGTTCATTCCAAGTAAGAGGCGCTTCCCTGTACTCCATTTCAATCCATTTTTTATAGTTTTCCATTGCTCATTAGACTTCTATGGAGAATTTTTTTTAAATTTTAGGGCTTAGCCCATTGGCGCGGGTATCGGGCACGGACCCGCGCCAATGGACTTTTGCATACAAAGGGCCCACACCAACTGGCGGGACTGTTAAAAAAACAGCCGCGCCAATGGTGCAGCACAGTTTCCCGTTTCAAATTTCCAAACAGCTAGTGATTTACATGAAATTTCGAGCATAACAGAGATCTAATCAAGGGTTTTTGACCATGTTGATGCAGGCAACCGAGCAAAATGGCTATCGAATGGAAAGAGAGGGAGCATGGGGAAGAGGATGAACAGGCTATGGAGAATGAGACTTGTATGAATGCCCTCAAGAACTGTGGGCTTAAAAAGTTCTTCCTGACACCTTGCTTACGAGCTCCACCGGAGCTCCTGCAATACCTGATCAGCATATGGGATGAAAATGAACAAGTGTTCAAGCTGCGGGACCAAGTATTAGAACTTGAGGTTTCCGACGTATATTTCATAACCAGACTGTCGCGCAGAGGTCCGGTGCCCGTCTTGACAGGCAGCAGACCATCTGGAGAGAAAATGGAGCAGGTGATGGCGAGAGTGTGCCGAGGGGAACGACTGGGATCGGGAAGCGGTAAGGTAGATATCCATACTATCCCCGATCTAGCACTTAGAGTGGTGCTACATACCATCACCCGGGCTGCAGGGTCGCAGGCGCCGCACGAGACGACCAAGGCCCAACTCCTCCTAGCTGCTGAGTGTATGAATCCGACACTATTTGATTGGGCTACTGTAGTGACAACAAATATGAAAAGACAGCTCACAAAGTGTAAGCAGGCCAAACTAAAACATTTTGGCTATGGTTCCATCTTGGTATCGTTCATCCTGGAACGACTACCTATATTTCAGGGCCAAGGGGCCATAGTAGCTGAGCCGGTACCACGAGAGACGAGGATGGCTCGCTGGGCAGCACTGATGCCCAGATCAGGAGGAGGCCAACAGATGTCCTGGAGGCCAAAGTTTTTTGGATGGTTACAGCGTCAGTTGATTGTGGTCGAGGATTGGCCATATGCAGGGACCGATTTCACTGGAGACCCAGACCTTCCACTCCTGGAGGTAGATGACTGGGACGAGGAGTTGGGTATGATCTTCTTTTTTATTTTTATGTTTTACGATTTTTTTTGGTAATACATGCCCGTCCTAACAATAGTTTTATGTGTATGCAGATGTCGGCCTAGAGAGACCTGCCGGTATGTCTCCTATTTCACGGAGAACTCAGCCTACAGCTGACCCTCAGGCGGAGGGTGCCGAGGGAGGAGAGTTGATTCAGAACCTCAAGGGGATTGCCCGGGGGATTCCAGACTATGCCCGGCTGGCAGATGTTCCACTAGCATACCAGAGACATACGGTTGGAGTGCCTAATCGCCTCCACCGTCTTCTGAGACACTTAGTGCGTGCGGTGACTTGTTATCATGAGCACCACGCATATTAGACACCTAGGGCTTATTTCATGCATATTTTTGAGAGACATGTCATCTCCAGATGTATTAAGACGAACATGTATATTTTTTGATTTTATGTGGCACACACTATGTAAAAATTTCGATACATATATATATATATATATATATATATATATATATAGATATATACCTATTTCTGGATGGATCTTTCTTTTACATGTGATGTTGTTTTACAAATTGCGCAAATGTATATCTAGCACCAAATTAGCCACTGCATCTGTCAATGTATTCATATGTCTGGGTATGTGTTGATATGTAATATAGTCAAAATTCCTTTCCAGTAAACGAATACGCAGATACAGATGTAAAATGGATGGGTTTCTGACTGAATAATGACCATTAAGTTGTGATACTACAAGTTGTGAGTCTAGATACACAAGTAATTCATGGATACCAAGGTTTACAGCCTCAGTTAATAATTCTAACACAGCACTATATTCCGCGATGTTATTTGTAGCACGTCCCAGACACACACCTTGCAGATGAACCAACTCACCAGCAGGATCGTAGATTACCCAGGCTGCCGAAGACAGATTCCTGGTACTGCGGGAGGCACCATCCGCGAAACCAACAAACGGATTGATGGACATCTGCATAATCAGGAAGACCCGATCAGCAGAAAGATGTTTACATAGCACACCACACCACACATGCACACAAATGAAAATACACACCTATGTACACACACCACACCAAAAATCACTTCAAGCGTAGTATTTTTTGAGGTACAGCCCATTTCTGGGCTGCGCCAACGGAACTCCTTCATAATCAATGAGCTCATAAGCCCCATTTTTCAAAACGCGTTTTACTACGTAGGGCCAATGCCACATAGGTTGGAACTTACCAGCCCCAAGCTTGTCATGCGCTTGATCGTATAAGAGGACAAGGTCCCCTTCGACAAAGGAACGTGGAGAAACTGATTGATCAAAGTGAGCTTTGACCCGCTTCTTTTGTGCTTCAACGACTAAAGCAGCCAAACGGCGGGTTTCATCTAACCGTTCCAGATACAAAAGAAGCTCTTCCTCAGGAGAAGTGTCGGGCAAAAGTTCCACAGCTAACTTCAAAGAAGGAATTTCGCATTCAACCGGAAGAGTTGCTTCCAGACCGTACACCAATTGGAAAGGTGTGAATCCAGTTGCATTCTTTGCTGACATCTGGTAGGCCCAAAGAGCTGAAAACAGTTGGAGATGCCAATTGGATTTATGGATACCAACTGTCCGTTGAAGCATTGTGACCAAAACCTTGTTCACAGCCTCAACCTGGCCATTTGCCTGTGGGTAATATGGCGTTGAGCTATCGTGTCGTAAGCCCAATATTGATGTCAGCTCGGCCATCATAGAATCTCGAAAGGGGTACCATGATCGGTAACAATGGTCTGAGGGACCCCGAAACGTGCAATGATATGGTTGAAGATAAATTGGGCAGCTGTCTTACCGTCGACAGCTAGTGTAGGCATCGCTTCGGCCCACTTCGTAAAGTAGTCTACGGCGACGATTATATATGCATGCCCCCCGGCCGAATGAGGGTTACATGTCATAAAATCTATGCCCCATTTCGCAAAAGGGCCGATGGTAATAACAGGATGCAAAGGGAGAGGCGGCGCGCGCATCTTGCACTGAAAGACCTGGCATGCGTGACATTTACGGACTGCGACGATACAGTCTTTGAATATTGACGGCCAGAAGTAACCTGCTCGCAGAATTTTCTGGGCAGTGGCATATCCGGACATATGACCGCCACAGGCGCCACTGTGGTAGTCATTTAGAACCCTTTCAGCCTCTTCCAGGGTGAGGCACCGGCGGAGCACCGAATCTACTCCAACGCGGTATAAAGTATCTCCTACTATACGGTAGGGTTGAGACTGATGTCGAATCCGATGTCGGGCATCTTTAGTCAACTCAAACCGAAACGTCGAGGTCTGAAGATACACAATAATATCGTCGTACCATGGTTCGCGAGTGCTGATAAGGAAAAGAGTTTCGTCCGGGATATGATCCTCGGAATGAGTTGGGGTGGAGTCCGTCGGGAGCGAGCAAATAAGATCCACAAAAACCAGTGATTTGGTCGACTTAGCAGTGGTGAACTCTAAGTCGAACTCCTGAAGGATAACGATCCATTTGGAGTATTTTCCCCCCAATAATTTTCGAGAAAGAATATATGTCATGGGGTTGCAATCCGAAACCATGGTTGTTGTGCGCAACATGATGTAGTGGTGAAAGCGCTGCACAGCGTATACTGCAGCTAACGCCAGCTTCTCGACGTAAGCATAACGTGTTTCTGTGTCGAGAAGGTTCTGTGACAGATAATAAATGACATGTTCATTTCCATCATCGTCATCCTGCACCAGAACCATAGCTCTGGTGCTAAACGCGGCGGCGAGATACAAAGTGAAATCACGGTGATAGTTAGGAGGATGAAACAAAGGAGCATTAACGAGTAACGTCTTAAGCTTCTCAAAGGATTGTTGAGCAATTTCGTCCCAGTGGAAGGGAACGTTCTGCTTTAAGAGACGCGTGAATCCTTTGGCCACCTCTGCGTAGTTCGGGATAAAGCGTTGAAGGAAGTTAGCTTTTCCCTGCAGACTCTGCAATTGATATAACGAGGAGGGTGATGGGAGATTGATGATAGCCTCGACCTTTAAAGGGTCAAGGCGAATTCCGTCTTTGGAGACTATGAATCCCAAAAGACGGCGAGAATCCACGCAAAAGACGCATTTATGAGGATTAAGCCTAATATTGTAGCGTCTATAGCAAAGGAAAATCTGGCGGAGGTGTTCAGGGTGGTCCTCTCACCTAGCTGAGTGAGCTGGCAAGTCGTCCAGATAAGGCTGAACGATATGGCGTATGTCGTGGAAAGCGTAAGACATCGCACGCTGGAAAGTGGCTCCAGCGTTCTTCAAGCCGAACGGGAGTTTTTTATAAGCGAAAGTACCCCACGGACAGATGAATGCAGTCTTGTGTTGATCTGTAGGTAGAATGTTTATCTGATTGTACCCAGAGAAGTCGTCCATCAAGGAATAAATCTCACTCCCAGCACATTCGTCGATGATTTGGTCTATGAAAGGAGTGGGATAGTTGTCTTTAGGACAGGCGCAATTAATATCGTGATAATCAACACAGACTCTGATAGTCCCCTGCTTCTTATCTACAGGGACAATGTTGGAGACCCATTCTGTGAGGGGAATCGGGTAAATAAAGCCCGCGTTCAGAAGTTTTTCAACTTCTGCTTTGATGGCAGTGGCTTTGCGAGGGTGCACCGGGCGTAGGCGTTGGCGCACGGGTTTCGCACCAGGATAGGTAGGAATCTCGTGCACTACTATGTTGGGATCAATCCCGGGCATTTCCTCATAGGACCAAGCGAACACGTCTCTGAATTCTCGAAAAAGATCAGTATAGACTCGTATCTCGTTAGGAGAACAAGTCACTCCCACGTGTATATTCTCAACTATCCCCGGTTTAACGGAGATGTCGATTGGAATGGTTTGAGCTATGTTGCTCAGGTTTCCCTCTGAAATCACCTCATGTGTTAATATGGGCGTCTGGAGAGGTGTAGTGGGAACCTGAGATGCAAAATGCTCTAGACAATCTGACATTTCCCCCAAGCTAGGCATAAACGAGGAACGATGATGTCCATCACTCCAAGGGAGCTCCTCAAGAGACATTGTTTCTACAATGGCTTCATCAAAAGGGAAAATCTCTTTGAGAGGATCAGGCGAATCGGTCTGACCGAGCCAGGGGGATTGAGAATAGATGTCTAAAGCCATGCTCAAAGGAGCATGCTGAGGAGGGGGAGGATCAAATGCGGCGACGATTTCATAGTAGTTAATCTCTACTGGAGTTAAGGGCATCGATTCTCCAAACTCAGTCACCTGCTCAGGCGTAGGGATGAGCCATGGGTCGTCAGACATAGAGATCATGTTAACTTGAGCAGTGTGCGGTGGTGGTGCAGGAAAAATACTCATGAAGACAGGGTCTTTGAAGAGACCGGGCCCTACACTGTCAGGGGGATTTGGGATCTAATCCACGTACGGAACGTTGTTCTCGGAGGTGGAGGTGAAGAAAGACAATTGATCCACAGTAACGATTTTGCCCTCGTGAGGGAACTTGATAAGTCAAAAGAGGGTGGACGGCACGCATAACATGGCATGAGTCTAGCTGCGGCCGAGAATTATATTGTATTTAAGCTTGGCGTCAACCACTTCTACTTCTACGTTGACTGTCTTCCCCTGTAAAGTAATCGCTAGACTCTCGAGAACACCCAGGGGTTTGGATTCCCGACCATCGAATGCCTCTAGGGCATTGGGAGATGATGAAAGGGCCGGAGAGCCAATGGCCTTCCAGCAAGCGGACGACATGACACAGGTAGAAGCACCTTCATCCACAACGGCCCTATGGATGTTAAGACCGTTGATCCCGACTTAAATAACAAGAGCGATCTGGTGTGGAAGTCGGGGGGTGAAATTTTCTAAGTCAAAGGTGAGAAGACTAGAATTGGCGGGATCGATTCCACCGATTGCAGATAATAAAGCTTTCCGTTGCGAAGGACAACTTTGAAGAACTTCCAATGCAGACATGGCAAAAGGCGCCTGTGCGAGATCCTCAACAATACTGTAGTGCTGAGCGGCACGGGCATTCGGATTGTAGGAATACTTTCGTAAAACACCTTTATAAGGTGGCCTCACAACAGGTTCAGCAGTAGGCTTCTCAATTTCCAACGAACCGGAGACAGGTGGGGGAAGTGGACCATCCGCAACTGCCTTCCCCGGTGCCTAACGCGATTCGTTGTAATCCTTCGAACGCGTAGCAATAGAGATAGGTGCAGCACCATTCATCATAAAGACCTGGGACCCAAATGGTGCAGATGGTGAAGGCTATTCAACCATCTGGGTCTGCTGAGATGGGAACGGTTCTTTAAGAACTGCCGGAGTCCCTTTGGAGCCTTTTAGAAGTTGACTAACTTCAAATCGTCGTGGACAATCTTTTGTATAGTGATCTCCTTCACAAATGAGGCAGGGGTACTTCGGTTTGCGTTGGGAACCGTCCTCGGTACGAGGTTGGGACTTTGGCTTTGGGGCGTCGGATTTAGATTTTCCTTTGCCCTTATTTTTCCCTTTGGAGGCTTTCTCCGTAGGATTGGCCTAAACGGCATTAAACTCCGCAGTTTTTCCAGAATCGGGAGGGGCGGGAGGAGCAGAATTATTGGATGAGTTGGACTTCTGCTTCCCATTCGAAGATTTCTTCGAATTCTGAGACACGAAACCAATAACACCATCCACCGCTGGGGTAGGTGGAGCTTTAGAGGTTCTAGACCGTGGAGCATCAGGCAAAATATCATACAGTGTGTCGGACTGTGAGTATACCAGATCTAGATATTGAGCACGCGCTATGGCTTGTTCTTCAGTCACACACGCTCCCATAGCAATATATTGGGCGATTTTGTTAACGAAGGAGGTGGTGAACCAATGTGTTAGTATCTGATCAGGTATATGAAACTTGATCAGTCTACGATGACGTCGCCACTCATGAATGTGATCAGAAATGTGGGTGGCTTTGTCCTGCTTCAAAGAAGTCAGGAGGTGCGTCCCGGCTTCATAGCGAACCGGTAACTGAAAGTGAGTCAAAAAAGCCATGGCTAACGTATTGAAATCTTGAAAGATGCCATGGGGTAATTCAATATACCACTTAGCTGCAGCGCCAGTCAAAGTGCGCTGGAAGAGGCGTAGACAAACTGAATCATCCACCCAAGAGTTGGACGAACACCAAAGATGGTAAGTCATCACATGAGCTTGGGGGTCCTCCCCATCTTTACCCTCAAACTTGGGGCAATCACCGGGCACCTTGGTAGGAACTGGAGGCCAATAAGGATTATGCAAAATCGGATCATTGGTTAATTTCGAAACATCCGGTAACTCCAAGGTAGCCAGAAATGGTATGGCGGATTGGACGGCATACCTGGCCCTGGATAAGGACTAGTACCTGTACTCCACGCTGGTTGGGAATATCCTTGCCCCCATGGGTTCTGTCCAGCAGGATTCTGACCGTAGGGGGTATAGGTGGTATAACCAGCCTGATTCGGTTGCTGGTAACCAGCGTACGGGGGTTGATAACCAGAGTATGGACCCTGATTATGAGTCGGCCCTGTGTAAGCAGCGTTTGGATTTGGCTGTTGAGTATAGGTATAGCCGGGTTATTGAGGATGATAGTTAGAACCTTGGGGCTGGCTATAATTCGGTCGGTATTGACCATGAGAATAGTAGCCGCCTTGAGGTTGAGTGGGCTACTGATAGGTGGGACCCTGCTGAGCCTGATAATCAGGATGCAACGGTGGATTTGGTTGCGGCGTCGAATAAATCGGCTGTTGGGCAGGGTTGATAGGATGTGCAGGCTGGCCTGGTTGAGCAGGCTGACCTGGCTGAGCGGGCTGCCCTGGGTTAACAGGTTGACCCGGGTGGACAGGTTGTGCCGGTTGCGCAGGTTGACCTGCCTGTTGAGAAGCACCAGGTTGTACCGGATGGACCGGTTGGCCTGGAGGTGGAACACCAGGTTGTGCCGGATAGACCGGTTGGCCTGGTGAAGGAATGGAGCCAGGTGGTGGCTGGTAACCAGTTTGACCTGCAGCAGGACCATAAGATGGTCCTGGCTGGTGAGCAACGTTGGGATTAACAGGATATTGAGGTTGCATGGGTTGGGAAGGTTAGACTTGCCCCCCAGGACCATATACCAGCCCCGGTTGGTACCCCGGATGAGGCTGCACAGGTTGACCGGAAGGGTTGTAATATTGTCCTTGCGGACCGTATGATGGCCCTTGCTGGCCTGCAGGATAGCCTTGTAAAGGCTGCCCCTGCAAGTCATAAGGATAGGCAAGATGGCCCAAAGGTTGGCCTTGTAAAGGTTGCCCTTGCGGGTTATAAGGATGTCCAGCCTGGTTATAGGGTAAACCTTGAGCATGAATGTGAGCCTCTGGAGTGGGTAAACGTAAAACGTCCCCGTGCTCATCATACTGATATGGAAAAGCATACACGGGCGTACCATCCTGTGCATACTGCGAAAAATACGGGCGGTTGGGATCTTGAGAGGTTTGTCCAACCTCGGGGTTTGGCTGTTGTAGGGACAACCGATACTCCTCCGGAGATATGTTCTCCGGCATAGCAGTCGCTATGTAGACGTCTTCAGGAGGTGGCACAACGCTCGTGGAGTGTGCCATGACAGCGGGTGCAGATGCAGCCACACAGACAGTGGGCCGAATGGGTACAGAAGTGACTTGAGGGGATGACGTGACGGGTGTCTGAGGCGACATCCCCAATGAAGGAACCACCGGCCTCGTAGAAGGAGCTGATACCCCCATAGAGGCAGCGGCGGCGATAATCTGACCCAAGGATCTATACCCTGCTAGTAATGAGGGACCGGGCGACGACATAACAGTTGGTTTAGGGTTGTCTCCTGGAAATAATCTCCGAGGAAATAACTGGTAATCTTCACCGAACGTGGGGATTTCCTCACTGGATTCACTCATGTTTGAGCCTGCCACTAGATCTCGTAATAGACGTCGAGGACTAGGAGGAAAAATAGCAGCTATAAAAGGCGAACCCGATGTAAGAGAAAGGAAATTTGCCCCTACTCTTAATTCAGACGAAGGGTCGGAAAAGGGCCAATTAAACTCAACTAGTCCCCCAAAGGGTTGCTCAGCAAGAACCGGTCCCCCGTCAGGAAACTCGGAAACAATGGGCTGCTGAGGTTCAACAGAGGGTTGGGAAGCCTCTGATGAATCGTTCATATATGGACTACCAGTAGACGAAACAGAAGGTTCCGCCACTGTGGTAGAAATGACAAGAGAAAAAGACCAAACACACACACGGGCTGAAAAAGAGTCAAGACACACAATCAAACGGCCAACAAGAAAAATCTAACAGGGCGTGTGATCGCGGGTGTTTTGTTTTACCACATTGAAACTTAGAAACTTTAACGTTTCATGTTTTAAGAGTCGAGAAACCGCTGAAAGGTGACTCTATCTCTTTCAGTTTTGAAGCAAGCGTGAAAGGACAAGCGCTTGGTGATCCTTTCAAATTTAAAGAGTCAGAAAATATCAAATGACTACTTAGGAATACTAGGCAAAGGGTGTACCAAATAACCGTGAACTGCAATATACACCTTGGTTTCAAAATGAAAGAGAAATCAACCAAGGACTTGACGTACGTGCAGGCAATCTCCCCGAATGATGTGTCCGGTGTATCATGGGTATAGGGCGGCAGACTCAGCTTCCTATGGATAAAGGATAGAAACATAGTGGGGTCCCCCTTTATATACGCGACGGTACGGGGAGCACAAGTCCATACTAGCGCTATCTAAAGCCAAGAGGCGAACGACGGCTACTAGGTTTAAAGACGCCGGAACACATCTCTAGCCTAGACCTCTAAATATTTCGTTAATGTTTCAATGCTGCCTTAGTGTAAATTGAATAAATTTTAATGTTTATCTTCAATTATGTTTCAGTTTTCAGGCCCTAGCGAATGTAATGTCTCAAAATCTCCTAAATGCACTCTATATGCCACAGTATATCATTTCATTCGATGAAAGCTATTTATGAGAGAGTTGAGAGCTTTTCACACAATAACGAAATGAACAGAAAACAACCAATGATGTCTCTAATGCAGCTAATGAAAACTAAAAAGCTTTTTGTTCAAAGTTACCAATCACTAATAACACCGAAAAGATCTAATTCACATTAACTAATGAAGAGAAAAAGAGATATTTTTATAATTTCAATATTTCAGAGCAAAGTGCGCTAAAAAATGAAAACTAATGCAAGAGCAATTTGAGAAATGATGACAAGAGAGCAAAAACAAGCAAATTTCACTCAATGCAAACGTACAATCAGACCTCAAATCAACAAAAGTCCCTCAAAACGAAAAGAATCCCATAGATTCCAAATGAGCCGTGTAATCTAGGCCCAAAACGAGACAAGGCGGAATTCGAATGAAGAAGGAAACAATCTCTCAAACAATGCAATGAGACAATAGAAAACCACCAAACGAATGCAAAGAAGCAATCACAAGGTCGACTGAACCGATAGAAACCGAAAGCTTCCAAGGGAGGCTCGACACACAATAGCACCTAGATGACCTAGGGCTAGAATGAAAAATCGATGGAAATGGGAAAACAACCAAAGGATGAAGGTACCAGTCAGTCAATCAAGGCTCCAAAACACTCAAGTAGTGGAAAAATCAAGACCAAACACACAGATCAGGCTCAGGAAGCTCAGAACTGAGCAAACCCTAGTACCTCACAGGATTGGTGCGACTGTGAGGCTGAAACTAGCGCCAGAGACGAATTGGCGCGGATAATACACAAGAAACCTGCGCCAATGGACGCGACTGTCAAGCTAAAAAGCGCGCCAGTCGAGTTTCCCAGTCAAAAATAAAAAAGAGCAATCCAACAAGCAAACCAGTGATGACCAAGCTATCAAAAACCCAAATTCACAGAAAGAACCAGCCCAAAAGAGCTGATCAAGCAAGGAGGATCAAGAATCGACCGAAAAGACAAGACGATGCTCCAAGTGTTCAGTTTACAAACTAAACCGGAGATTGACTGAAGCAGCTTTGATCTACTTCGCAATTGCAGAGCAAAAGCATTTAGAAGGCTATCTGGCTAACTTCAGGCTCCGTCTATAGCTTATAAAACGAACAACAACAAGCTAACGATCCCCAGCGGAGTCACCAATTTGTTGTGGAGGTAAATCTCCTCTGCGGACAGAGGCGATCCCTACTAGCCCAGACCGGGTCTAGCAACAATCGTTCACGCTATAGTGTAGGTTCCTAATTGCAAATAAACCAACTAGATATGAAGGCTTACATAGAATCCAACGATGTTGCTTGTAGAAGAGGTAGCGCTCCCGTTCCTTAGCTCTGGCAGATCACGATCCCCATGATCTCCATGATAGGACACCTACACATGCGAGAAACAAAAAAAACGCAAACGTAAAATCCAGTAGATGCAACTATATGTCAGTCAGAAAGGACATAACTCATCATCATAAACAACAACAAGAGTGGAACCATAACCAATAGTCGCTTATTATTAATCAATCAAAGGAAGAATACAACCATAGTTCTGACGCTGAATTCTCCTTCGGCGGGTCGCCAGCAGAACACGTCTCGAAAATCCTGTCAAGGATGGGACAAACCTCTCTCTTCGGATTTTGACAATAGTCTCCTTGCTTGGATTTGGCCTTAAGGGAATTATGGAGGCTCTTGCAACATAAGACTCTTGGGAATTTGGGAACTTGAAGACTAGGTTGCAATGGAGATGGGCAAGCTTTTATAGATGGAGGAAGGGGAGTTGGGATCCCTATAATCATGGGATTGGCCCTATCCTCAAGGAAGCTTCCATGAGAGGTGGCAAACCACTTCCTCTACATGGAAATCCGGAGCCAAACCTCCCAACTCAAGATAGATACCAGTTCATGAATTGGTTAGGATGAAACTTCTGCCATTTATTTTTTTTAAACACTCCTTAAATTGGCTGGCGCGAGTGCGACTCTAGGACAGAGCGCCAATTGGCGCGGCCTCTTTGAAGGATTTTCCCCATTGGTGCGGGTACTGAACTGTCTGCCCGCGCCAATGCAAAAAGGGCCATTTTTAGGGTTTTTCACAAGGAGATGTCTTCAAGGCAATGAAAGCTCTTGTTCAGAGGGATGTCATGAAAGTGGTTTCAAGCCATGTCATTGCTCACAGGTCACGAAATGAGCCCTCCAATGTGCGGGACGGAGATTGCAGGGACGGTGACAAATTACTGTGTAACACTTATCATGGTGAGATACTATCTGTTGTCATTCAATCTAGAGGGTTCATCCTGTTTGAAATCCTCTTTCTCCAACCCTCATATGTGTATCCTTTTATCATGATGCCATAAATTCAATCTTTCTTTTCTTGTTCAATATGCCAAGGCATAACACTAAATAATGTATGTACATCATGGAAGAGTTTGGCATTTACAAGTATAAATTTTGTTGGTGATACAATGTTAATAATATGTATAATGAATATTGTCGAGGATAAAGCTCATCCATAGTACACATGAAGTTTCATGCATTTAATATACATGAAGATGCAAGGGTTCAACAATTGGACGTATACCAGACATGAACAAGGGGTGTCGCCCCTTGTGTGACATGTGCCATAACATCAAAGAGACATGTGGAGTGCAATGATACAACTCTTTGGCATTAGTGTCATGTCATGCATGTTATTATATGTTCTTTGAAGACATCGGGCACATATCCAATGTTATATCCCATGCAACTCTATGGTACATTGGATGTTGTTTATCCTTGTCCCAATAAATTAACTAAATCTATTCCATTGATTTTAATACCTTCATGAATCACTTTAAAGATTGATTGAAAGGTGTCCATTCTTGATACATAAATTTGGAAAACCCATGTATGTTTTTTTTTAGCATTTCAAACAACAAAGATGTTGTCCATCAAGTGCAAACCAATTATCATTGACATAAGTGGAATGAGAAGGATAATGGTGATCTTCAATATTTATATATCTTCTTGTTATAAAAAATTAGAATTGCTTCTTGGTTGAACGGTTGGTCTGTACACCAATCCATTTCAAAATTAGAACTATAGTGACTTTATTCAAAATGGAAGAATGATTATATTACTCTTGATCTTCTTCATTATCAATCTCCATGTTTCACTTAAGGTCGTCATCCCTATTCAGAATGTTGGTGTAGTTTTCAATCCTTGGCGCTTCGTTGGTTCATATTTCTATGTAGTCCCTTGCAATTATTCTTGCATATTTAATACATATATGGTGATTTGTGTGACAAGAATGCTCAACAAGAGTATTATTTACCCACACAGTGGTGAATGGTATCTACATCGCATTCCTTCAATCTTGCTTGCAACAAACACCCTGTGTCATTGCCATAAGCCATTTTTCCACATGGGCTTGTAATACCAAACACACTATTTCAGATCCTTTGTTGATTCAACCAATCCCCCAATTTGATATTTGGAGGGGTGACGCCAAACTTGCTATCCTTTCTTTTACAAACCTTTGTAATTTGACTTGTTATGCCCTTGATATGGTAAAGTGATTCTCAGGTCATCTTCCATTTGACATTCTTTGTAATGAATATAAACCATAATATAATAACAACATATATTAATAATCCCAAGAGTATTATTTACCCACACAATGGTGAATTGTATCTACATTGCATTCATTCAATCTGGCTTGCAACAAACACCCTATGCCATTGACGTAAGCTTTTCCACATGGACATGTAATACCACATACACTATTTCAAATCTTTTGTTGATTCAACCATTCACCCAATTTGATATTTGGAAGGGTGAAGCCAAACTTGATATCCTTTCTTTTACAAACCTTTGTAATGACTTGTTATGCCCTTGATATATGGTAATATGATTATCAGGTCATCTTCCATTTGACATTCTTTGTAATGAATATAATTTACCATAATAATAATAACAACATGTATTAATAAGTCGATGTTGTTGGGATTTTGGCTAGTTCTATGCCAGTAGGGTACTTGATTTGAACTCCTTATGTTAGGTGCACTAGTATACATTGATAGGTTTACAAGGGCCATCATCCACAAATGTGGGGAAGCATCCCTTGGATTTCCCTCAATAATGTTTTCCTTGGAAAAAATAAAATTGTATTGATAAAAAATGGTAAAAACTATTTTACGAAAAAGGTGCGACTCTTCATAAAGATGCCCCTTAGAGTACATCTATATTTGAGGTATATTCAAAAATAATTCCCAAAAAGATCCAGCGCAATATTAGATAAGTTTCCCAACAACAATTGTATATGAAACAAGTTGTACATATATTCTTACATTAAAATAGAAGGTACATTCGTGAACGATATCTCACCTTGGGAGACTTGAGCGGGTGGTCATTGTTGACAATTATTCTCATAAAATTTAGTAATTAGTCATCCAAATCAACTTTTCATTCCTTTAAAAATACCTACAAGAAAACCTCCATACCTTTTCCAAGAAAATAGCTTGGAAGGATACCAAAAAATACCCCAATATGAGCTTGTATAGCTTGCTGAAAAACATATAAAAAAACAAAAAAATTGTTGTACAACCTACGAGATATTTTGTACGGTTTGTATGGATTTGCTTATACAATAGTACAAACCTCTATATGACTATACATAAATGTACCTATTTCTTTCTCAAATTGAGCTACCTTGAAATGCATCCTTGTCTACCTACTCTCTCTATATTACTCAATTGCTCAAGTGTGTGCATAGAAACGTCTACCTTGCCCTATCTTTATAGTTTTAGGAGAAACTATTTTTACGATTACTCCTAGTTTAAGTACAATTTTAGAGTCGATTGTTAAAAGTAAGGCTCTCAATTTTTTTACTAAAGTAAAATACAAAATACAAATTAATTTCAACAAAGATCATTGTTGTGGTAAATACTCTAGAAATTCTACTTTCTAAAATATTACTTTTTCAAAATTGTGATCACTTTTCAAAATATATTGATCCACTAATGGCATGTTCACAATGAACATGTGCAAAAGTTTATATCCAAGCTATAATTCTCAACAATATCAACAACTTTAGCATCAATAAAGTGTCTACAACATTGTAAAAACAAAAACTTAACACGAACATTCAATATCAGGAATTTGAAGAAGCAATAGGAGCTAGATCTGTTACACTAGAACTTGGAGGACCATGTGATGCAAGTTCAGACTAAAAATGGAGCTCAATGTGTGCCAACCTCTCATCAATCCTCTCTAAACATATCTATTGGTTACATTGGGCTCGTTTGACCTCTGCCAAGCTAGCAAAAACATTATAATTTTCTTCCTGCTTGTTCTTCAGCACACTTCCCAACAGGGTCTTCGTCTGTGAGTATTAGGCCGAGGCTGAGAAATAATGTTTCTTTCTTCCTTGGGTGGTCCTTAGCTCAGTAATCCATCGAGATATATCCTCCATGATTTCATAATTTGATAAAGCTTATCTTTCTCTAAAAACAAGTGTCTCCAACTAGCGAATTTCACTATGAGTCTTGGGAAGAACAACTACATGGTAAGTATCAGTGACAACCTATCTCTATTGTTAACTTCAGTTGCAGCCCTTGGGGCTGCATCCTCCCCTCCTTCGCCTACTACGCACGTGTTGTCGTTACATGTTTGGTAAGTAAAAATAACAACTGGGGTTTTGACTCAACGAATACTATGAACCCCATCCCAGCTAAAGCATAGGTTCCCAAGGACCAAATGACAAGAGAATCACAGAGCCATGACACAAGAACCACAGACTTCCAATAAAGATGCCATGCTCCAACAATTTGAACCAAGTAGAGTTGGTTAATAATAACCACCCATGTGTGCTTCCACAAGTAAACCCTTGATAACTCAACACCCGGGCAACCCACGGTCCCAAGCGACGCAGAGTGTTACTAGAGTAATAGTCACTAGCCTATACAAATTGATCGTAAACAACAAAGTGCCTCCACAAAGGGATAATAATAATAATTAAATCAAGGTCACCTCCTAAATTACGAACCAAACCCGGAATAAAAACATAGAGAATACAAAATCGCAAAGGCAAATCCCAACCCACATAATATCAAACTAAAGAATTTTCAGGAAAAAGCCACAGAGAGGAATACAAAGATTACAAGGCCCCTCCAATGTCTGCTAGAACAAGCGAAGAGCGACAATTACAATGTTGCAAACTGTTCAACCATTTCCTTTCCCTCCCCAGTCAACTGGTTCTACTAGACATGCAATGTTCTGAAAAGTCGTGATGAACCAATTAACAATTCTCCTAATAGGAATCACTGCCCAACTCCTTTGTCTGCATAGAGTTTAGGTTGTCTTCAAACAATGCCCACTAGACTTGCCAACTGACCTTCACTCCAAAAGCCAGGGGTCAAGGTAAGGCCTCCCAGTGATACCCAAAATACTAACATTGTCACTCAAAACCCACATCATTTCAAAATTCATTACCTCTTTCATATCTCCCACTCACATGCAAATGCATTCAAGCGGCGACCACGCCACCCCCCTAATTATTCTTTGCATCGTACCAAGGTGGTGGGCACACACCCCAACCCATTACCATTCTTGAAATTCACCTTATTAGGGGTTTGACATGTGACATTGAAAAAAATATTTATAATAAAAAATAATTTCAATGTGAGTGATAAATAATGTAATGTCCCTCATAAATAAAATATTTCTAAAATATTTCAATATGAGCTTTATATAAAGAGAACCCAAATTCTTATTGGAAGATGTGTAATTCCTTTAATGCTTCACATGGAGTTCACATATGACATTTAAAAAATATCAATAATAAAAAAGAATAATGCAATAGTCAGTCTGTATGTACTCAATATGGACTTGACACATGGCATATATATATATATATGGAAAACTAGAAATGATCCATCCTAACTCAAGATATATCATCTATTACTAAATATTAATAACTATATATATTTCAAAGTGACTCAGAGATAAATATTTCAATATCAAATGGGTCTGGAGTATGCCCTAAAAATGTTTCGGCTTGGTTAAGAGTTTGTCTTCTTCAAACAGAAAGAAATAGGTTAACAACCCAGTTTGTCTTCTTCAGACAGAAAGAAATAGGGTAACAACCCAAGACCTAGAGGCATCTTGCAAGAGTGAAAGCTTGCCCCCTTATGGACCACCAATGAGTAATTGTAGGTGGTGTGGTTTTCCTTAAGTGATGAGTCTCCACTGCTGGAGAGACAACTGAGTTAGGATATATTTTCCCACAATGAAAAAAGTTGACTATTTCAAAGTTCATATATTTTTAATATGGACTTGACACATGCATACACATATAAAAACTAACAGGCACACACACATTTAGCTTCTAGTGCTTCTAGTCCCTGAAGATGGGTGGAAGGTTCACCTGAAACGTTGAGCATAATAATGATCGTAACACAGTTCTCCAGAAGCTTTCATCAATAACAGAAATCCATTTTAATTACAGATTTAACATGAAGTAACAGAGATGAAATTTTTCATGGTAATTTTAAAAAAAAAATTGAAACTTGATTTCTCTAAATATATAATAAATCCAAATTGAAAATTAAAATAGATTTATAATTCCTATAAACAATTTTATATATCAATCAAATATTCAATATAGGATGATAGATGATTTTAATGGTTTATGATAGCCAGGGAGATCACACAAGCTAATACAAACAAGGTAGGAGGTTAAAGGTTTTGTTGGAAGGAAAACTCTTAGAGAATAAGGGAGGGAGTTAAGGCCAGAGGAAGAGCACATAACCTGCGTCGCAGATGCAACAAAGGACTAGCATCAAGGTGATATGGACCTCAAATTCAATGCTGGCAAAGGGACTCGAAAGGTTAAATTATAGTGGCAAAACTAGAAATGGAGCTTCGGAAAACTCAAATGAGCATAAGTAGACAGCGTCATGGAGAAAGCATTATACGAAGCGGCTGAAGGGGAAATTTGTGAGCTTCGCTGGGAGACTGAACAGACTCGAAGAACAGCAAAAGGATCTCTGTGAGCAATTCAAAGCACGGGAGCAAAGCACAGGAGAGTTGAAATTTTGCCTTGAGCCTTTTGAGGACGATTAGGGTGGAAACTCCCGTCAGATCCAAATATAACAGCTTGTATACCTCCCTATCCACAATGATTGGATTAAAGATCTACAAGCAGGGAATGTGGTGTTCTTATACTTAGAAAGTTTACGCAAGGACACTAACAAAACATAGCAAAAAGGAATTCAACCTATCAGCTAGACCAACCTACCAAGAATAAGCCCTCTCTCACAGCGAGGCCAGCCTACCAAGAATAAGCTCTCTCTATCAGCTAAATCAGCCTACCAAGAATAAGCCCTTTTAGGGTACATGGGGTCTTATATTCTGCTCGTATCTCCATTTTCAAAGCTTGTCAAACGGCCCTCTCTCACAGCGAGACCAGCCTACCAAGAATAAGCCCTCTCTATCAGCTAAATCAGCCTACCAAGAATAAGCCCTTTTAGGGCACACGGGATCTTATATTCTGCTCGTATCTCAATTTTCAAAGCTTGTCAAACGGCTTTTGCCTTTTGGTATTAGAGAAAAATTTGCTGTTGAACATTTTGTGTTAAAGATTTTAGGAAAAAAATATTGTAGTAAAAAGGAATAGGTCAAAGTATTATTAAAATATAAAAAATTACTGTATGACTTAACTCCCATTTGTGAACAGTAGTCAGTGATGGCTGTCTTTGATTGACAATTGAGTTATGATAAGTCCAATTGAATTTATAGAGTAGTTGGGAGGAATGATTGTTATCCTCGTACGGAAGTTCAATTCAATTTATGGAAGTTACTTCTAAAACTCATATTGACTATATTATCATAACGACTTCAAGCTTAAAGAAATAAAATATCTTACCCTTTTATATATATATATATATTCCCACTGTTTAAGTATGACTGAAATGTCTCTGCTGAAACCTGTGTAATTTAAAAATTGTATTAAAAATGAAGAAAAATCCTTCCTGTTCAAGAAAATTTTATCAATATACTTTGACAGGGCAGTTTGAAACACCAAATCCTCTACAATTGTAGTGCATACTTGACAATATAAATGAGTTATATTGTTTGTCCAACGAGTATAATTTACGGATCTGTTTGTTTTCGAAAAGTTGCCAAGTACAACCATGGAGAAAAGTTTAAAATGCTAATCTTTTATTCAAAAGCTGGTACATCCCCATGTAAATAATCTATTCATTCAACCTCGATTCCTGAAAATGACTGACGTTTTCAAAAATAAAATTTAATCATCTTCACTGACAAAGGAATAACACTAAAAGTGACATTTGTTCAATTTTATACACGACTTCATCATCATTGATAAACAAATAACACTAACTAAGCAAGCAATTCAAAGAGGTGTGTACTTCATTCTCGGGAAGAACCAATGATGCTCTCTCCACCAAAACGGAAGCCATGACAAGTTCAGAAATTATTTTCTTTGCAAATAATTAATGTCCATGCTCAAACTCTTTTAAACATTAAGATGCATATATCTAAATTTGTGAAGCCTCAGTTACAACAAAAACCAAGAGACATAACCTTGATATACTGGGAGAACTACGGTTCATAAATTCATAACTCCTTAGGTACAAAATGTAATATGTTATCTCCAATACTGTGAATATAATGTGAACTTCGTATATCCAGAGGAACATCCTCCATATGAATTTCCATGTGAGAAGCAGAATCAAAAGTTGCTCGGGAAAAGTTAGAATCTTTCATTGTCTCTCTCGATCCCCTCAACTAGCTCCAAAATGAATGTAAATGTCACTTTCAACTTCAACGCGCTTGCATCTGTACATGGTTTTGGTGGTTATGGTTGTAAGCAGCAGCAGAACTTGTGTTCTCAGTAGTCATTTCTTGGGGAAGAGGTGGATTTATTACAGTCATTGGCATCACAACATTGTCTGACAAACGTGCTTGCATTTCTCGATGTTCTTGACAGAGTGCACACCAATGCATACAACAATGCACAAAACATGGATCACAAGGTGAATTCTGCAAAAGCAAAATCAAAGAAGATGCGTTTTAGTAAACTCATATTTAAAGCTTGAAATAAGAGGGTAATACTGAATTCAATGGGAGTAGGCAGGGATAAAAGAGGTTCAGTGGAAGATATAGCTACTCTCCATATGTCATCCCATTACACGCTATGAATCAAGGAATCAGAAGCGGCAACAACTCCGGCATATACAGGTAGACATTCAGATAAAAACTTGGTATCATAAGAGCGAAAATTACCTGAAGGTGGTATTTCTTTTGTAATCCTTGCCTAAACAGACCTGTGTAAATACCGCACATCCACCATGCAAATAATAAACCTTCTCCAATCAGAAAAGCACCATGGGGATTCACTCCATGGAATATGGCAGTTGCTAAAGCTAAAGCCATTCCACCTTCAACAAAAATTGCATGACAAGTACAAGGGCTTGTCCAAGGTGTGTCTTCCCTCATCCGCTCAACGTTACGTCCAAATAGAACACACGGACAGAATAACCCAAGCCACACTGAAACAATATAGAACACACAATAAATGTATGGAACTATCAAGAACAAAATGTAGAAAAATATATACAATATATTGTTTACAAGAACTATTTGATAAACAACAATTTGCTGCTATTGTAAAGAAAAAAGGCTGAATTACACAATTCCAACCATAATTACTACTATTCTTAGAACATGATACCTTATAAAATTTGGCACAATATTTGACAGAAATAATCACATCAAGAGAATAGAAAAGAGTAAAAGATATCATTAAGGACATTCCCTCTGATACAGAAGTTCCACAGCAGCATAATAGCTTTAAGAGACTAACATGCATACATCAAATTCACACCCAAGGCCAAGCTAAATGGAGATGAAAAATACAAGGGAAATATCATCATTGCTTTTGAGTAAATGCAGATTATGAAACCTCTTGACACAGCTTCTTTACACTTGTGAACATTCACAGGTTCCCTCGGGCCCTCAAGATATGATCCCCGGGCATTTATCGATGGACCCTCCAATTTGCGGCACCAAGTCACTGGGTTCATTTTTAGGAAAGGAAAATGCAGAAAGTAAATCCTAACAGTAGGAACGGTTTAAAAGAAATTGGAATTGAAACGTAAAAGTAGATCAACCAAGAGCATGAATAGTCAGTAACAGTTGATCCATACAACATCAAAAGATAAATTAGATAAGAAATTGGAATTGAAACGTAATATTAGATCAACCAAGAGCATGAATCAGTAAAGTTGATCCATACAACATCGAAAGATAAATTAGATTCGCAAAATAGATGTAAACGTCTGAATCACATCCTTGTTCAAAAACTAGATTAGGCAAAAATTATGAAGCAACAAGAAAATGAACAAAGAAATAGTTAATCAACATAAACTTACTAAACTAAATAAATCTTTACATGAAATGAAGATAGCTTGCATCCATGAACGATTTGCTAAAGTTTTATTAACTCCAGCTGCTAAAATGTCTCAAAAACACTATTAGTCTATTACAAATCATTGGCTTACAAAAAAAATGAGAACCCTTCTTGGGCTCTTGTTCACATATTTATACAAAATTGAAGTTAGAAAGTTGCAATGATTCAACTTCCATAACAAAAATTTCGTAATGCAACTTCAAAACATCTCTTGCAAAAGAACTTTTAGAGTGATGGCTCCAACGTAAACCCAAAATGGAGGGGCTCATGAAGGCCAAAGGCCACTAGCTTAATACCAACTAGACCCTTGGAAAGCTATGTAACGAGGGCAACTAAGGCACAATGAAACTACATATCAATCCAAACTAAGCATTAGATGCATACTCCGTAAGAATTCTCGAGAGGAATGTGAACCGTAATTGGGAGCCCAAAATATCTTGTAATATGAACCAACAGTCATAAGTTATAACCATTTTATATATATCTAATTAATGAAATGTATTCAAGCTTATTCATTCAATTTCTGGCTTAGTCAACACGAGTATCAAAGCAGGGTGTTCATTCAACCCCATAATTCCCGTTGCTCAAAAACACCACCTACTATTCTGATCTCTGCCATTCTCTGTGCCTCGTCTGACATTCCCTGGTTCGTTTCTCTATCTTTCTATCCATTCACGCAGCATTTCACTCCTAAGGTTTTCTAGCCCGTGTCATCCAAATTTAACCATTTCTCGTGCCAGAACCCAGTTGGATTCGCACTGTCAAAAAGTAATACTTTGAAAAGATTCGACATATTCTTTCAACCAGGGCCTTATGGCAGAGCCATGAACATGATTCAGTTTGCGCCGTGCTGTCATCTTCAAACCCACATTAGTTTGCAGTAATCTTCAAATTGCCATATGTGAGGACTTCCAATCAGTAGAAAACATCAACTTTAAGTCAAAATTTGGAAATGTTCCAAGAAATGCTGTTGAGTTCCAAAGTTGGTGGTCATCCTCAAACCACCATTTAGTAGAAGACTTTAGCATAAAATAATAATTTGACTTCAGCATGAAATCCATGGTTTAAAAATAAATTTTATTTTTCTTCTTTTTGCTTTTTTAAAAAATATACGACGACATAAATAATTAAGACCAAATCTAGTTACATTTTCCAACAGAAATGACTTGCCCTTGTTATGATTGAATGTCGAATTCCCAAAATGGTGGAGACAATGCTTGCTTGGACTATGGGATGCTGGCAATATCTATATGATTGGTCTAACTTCCCAATGCAGTCAGAATATAGTTATAACATTCACCTCTCCATACATGTAGCTAAATAGTTTCAATACGACAAAGGGCAAAACCTTGTTCACTACAAGAGGGATGTGATACAATGCCCTACCTTCACAATGAGCCACATGTGCGAAGGGTCCTTAAACCTTTGAATTTATTCATCACTCACTTTATTCTCTCAAAGAATGTACAATGAAGCTATTCATTTGAAAGTCACAAAGGACCCAACGGCTAATGGAATGTGTATTAGAGCACCCTTTTGATTAGGAGATGTATCATTTGAAGGATTCGATCTCGATAAGTATGAAAGAGTATGCGCTTACAAAGGATAAAAATTTAAATATCTGAAAAATAATGATAAGTCACAAATACGAACAATGAAAACATGAAACAAATGTTTGCTTTGATAATTATAATGATAAATGGACAAGTGCATTGGACTTTTTATAATGTTTTGTCTTAGTGGCTTTAGAGATATGATTTTCCTTTTTTTTTCCCTAACTCTTCTTTGGATGTGCATCTTGACATAACACTTTTTTGGGGAATGCCCAATACTCCCCTCACAAAAGGGAAATTCCCCACCCTGCATTAGTTAAATTAGCTTACTCTAACGATTGGCCAAATTCATCGTCGTAAATCATAGCCTAAAGGTTCCACTACATCTTTGTCAAAAATCCTTGGCAGGCAAGCTCTTAATAACAATTTAGATTCTAAATGAAAAATTTAAATAATCGTATACAGGCTTAGACAAATACACAGAATCAAGCATTTGCTAGAAGAGTGCCAGAGTCAATTGCATACGGTTACAAGTATTGCAGAAATACACCATTCTGAAGTCAAGCATCCCAAAAGATGACTATCTACCAAAGAAACTAATTCTCACAGAAGTTGTGGCATATAGAAAAACGGAAAATAAGTCCTAAAATGAAGGCAACATTACCCTCCAAAAAACAACTAAAATATAGGAATTGAAATAGACCGCATGCAACAGTAAAATAGATATAACATACTCGCAAAAGGGCATGAAGTAAAAAGCACTTACAGCTTTCACGATCTTCAGCACAACCACAAATGCCAGTAGTCCAAGGCTCATTTGCAGGAGGCTCATAGCTTTCAGGAAGAGGCTGACCACACTCCCGACATGTATGTACAGCCAACTGGTTGGAAACAAAAGCAGCATATTGGCTTTTAGAAGATTGCAACATTAACAAAGCAATAGACCAATAGAAACATTCTAAAAGCTTGAAACATCATTTAATCTCAGAAAGTTGAAACGCACAGATGAAATATTAAATTCAAAGAATTTGAATCCCAACCAAACGAACGCATAATAGCCATGTACACTATAACACCCAAATATGTCTCAAATTACATATAAGCCGCAGATAATTTGTTTTACATCGATTTCAATTTTGTAACAGATATTTTATCCAGGCACTACACATCAGAGAAAGGAAATAAACTCTGACAGTACAGAAAATATAGACCTAGGCTTAATCCAACAAACAAATTCACTAATGAATGAAGTGTAAGATTCTAAAATGATTGGAATGCATCCTCCAAATGCCATCAGACTTGACTGTTCATTTTTGGCACAAATCACAACGGAAATCAGCCTTAAAAGATAAGAAAATTCAGTACAAGCACTGCTGAGGCATAAAAATTATAATGCGTAAGACATTCAGCCCGTCTACCTTAAATGATGTGACAGCATCAAGACTCACAAAGCACTTGTCATTGACTTCAAAATGGGGATGAAAGAGGAGAAATGAAAGGCTGTCACGCACTTAAAGCAGAAACAAAATAATATGAAAAAAAACTGCCCAGCAAATAGCCCGTGATGAGAGGTTAGAGTATCACACTTAGCCTGCAAACAAAATAACGACACTGATGGCTATCTGAAGATTTTCACAAAATTTCACTTGGCAGCAAAAGCCTAATAACATTTGGAGGAATTTCAGTCAATGAAGCCTTTCAATGTCTCTCACAAACATCGATATACTCAACTACCTAAAGCATAGCAATTAGGGAAAACTCTGTGACCCATAAACTAACAATATTTTGTAATGGCATACTTTCAGCCAATGCAGCCTTCAATGTCTCCCACTAACACCGATAGACTTAACTACCTAAATTATGGCAATTAAGCGCAACTCTGCCTCAAAACAGAATTATTCGTGCTCACTGTGGCACGGGCGTAGTCTTAGCAGTCATGAATGCCCACCCTCCCTTGTGATTGCAATAATGGGCTTGACCTAATGGTTGGCCGGCAGCAACAAAATTGGGACAAGTTAATTTTTTCTGGTGACTTAAGACACAAAGGCAATCTAAAATTGGGTAGGATCAACAAGCGCCGCAATGCCCGCAGGAAGATAGGCTTTGAAAAAAGTTCTCACAGCATATTTTTTTTGCCTAGGCCCTAAATTTATTTATTGACTGGCACTAAATTAGAGAAAGAGAAAGATTTGATCGTCGGTCTCCTTGTCGCCCCTATTTATAATTAACCATAAGCCGATGGAATTCACTCCCTTAATAGCGCAAAGGAAAAAAAAAATACTATTTCCAATGAACCCCATCCAAACCTAACCATTCATTAATACCAAATCTTTAACAACAGGCGAAGAATGCCTTGCTCTGGATCGAAACATATTCCTTACAGATAACTTGGAAGTTTCTTCCACGAGCCCTGAATACTGCTGACTTTTAAGATTGCATTCGGAAGCACAAATCACTCAAAGGTTGAATTAATGGGTTTTGCAGAGAACCAACCTGGGGAATCTGCACGGGTTGATTAAGCTCTCCGGGACGGATTTCCTCGAGGGGCGATTCTCCTTCCTTCGTTAGTTTAACGTAGCGGGATATGACGTTATCATCCGCCATTTTTCCGAGACTCTTGAATTCCCAGGCTAGGAACTATTATTGTGCAGTTGTTCGATCAGAATGCCAGAAAACACTTCAGTATTTGCCGTGTAAAATGGATTCCCCTTCTATTCTCCGCCGTAGAAACCTTTGAATCCTCTCGAGATTTCCAATTTGATGAATTCTGAAGCAACTCATCTGCGTTCGCCTAGCATCTTCTTCTTCTACGAAACTCCTGCATTCAAATGAAAATTTCAATGCGTTGATTATAGAGAGTTTCCTGTGATGTCGCCACAAAACTTGAAAATGGTAAGTAGACATTTTGTGCATAAAGTTTATATTCATTTATGATAAAATAATATTGTCTTACTGTCGGTTTACGATCCATCTTAACCACTACTATGTCATAAACCAGGGAAAAAAACAAAACATGACCTAATTTTTATTTTTGTTTATTTTTATTTTTTATTTATATAAATTTTCAATAAATGTTAAAAAAATTTGAAGTCATAAAAAAAAATATTTGAAAATTCAAATCGACCTTAGAAAAAATTAATATTTTATTTTAATTGGTGACTATAAAATATATATAATTTATTTCAAAAAGATCATTTGATTTTTTCTCTTTTTTCTAAGCATTTTCGAGGTGATGTTATCTTTCTTTTTGCAAAGTAGGGACGGTTAGATTTTAGTCTTGGTTGGTAAGATGTCTTTTTTTTTAAGAAGTTTGGCACATTTTAGATGATTATTTTACATGCTTTGGATTTTCTATGGTGCCTTTGTTTGGGATTTATGGTAACTTAAGTTATAATGTAGGTGAGATTGGCCCTATCGAGTGCTCTTTGTAGGTGCATCCAAGGATCTTCTAGTAATCAAGGTGGTTCTACCTAGAAAGATGCAATTAAGAAAGATGTTGGAGTTTGTTCTTCTTCTTATAATTTTCTTTGGGTGTAAGAGGCCTTGGCTTTATTTATTCCAATGTTGCAAGATATTACAGATCAAGCATTATTTTACAAAGCCAATGGCTTAGTGTGTCGTTTTAATGATCTTTGACCCAAGTGGTTGATCTTCATAATTGGATCTCAAGTTCTTAGAAGCCAAAAAAAATGATACAATGTGATCTCTCACTCTGTCAAGGATCAACCTCTTGGCCTTTGCCATCTCCTTTTTGTAGGCCTTAAGTTTATCTACATTTGTGGGCTCAGCTACCACAATAACGATATAAGTTTTAAGATCATGCTTGTTTAGAAGAAGGAGATCATTTCCTTCCAGATAACATAGTTGGAGGCACCTTCCAACCGATCTTGATCTCACAACCCAACTAATGCCATCCGTCAAACAAATGTCGAATTTCCTCCTCTCTCCTTTGTGTAGTTGCTGACTAGCTCTATGCACTCCATACTAGAGTAAGTAGATCTGCTCCCGGTTGTTGTTGCTTTGTAATGAGAAATCGAATTCCTTGGTTAGGAATTCTCTGAGGAAGAAATCCCCTTAGTATGTGCTCTTCTTTCCTCTTTTGATGCTTTTTTCCCCACCAAACTGCTACAGAAAACTGCGTCCTAGCTGAAGATATGCTCTACGCTGAAGCTATTGTGCTACTCCCTCTGCCTCTGGAAAATATCGATATGGAAAATCTTCTTCTCTTTCGACTCACTTAGAGAAATATTTTTCCACCAATTTTTTCCATCCAAGCTATAGACTACGCAACCCCTTCGGGGTTTCGATCTATTGCCCACGCAGTCTTTTCCAACTCCCTCTTCTGCTCAGTGTTGGGCTCTTCCTGCTTCACCTACTCTCTGATACCATGTGATAATTCCACATTATAATCCCTGCAACTGGTTAAATTTATCCTACTTGTTAATTACTGAACAAGTTATTTACAGTGTTATACAACAAATACCGAAATAAAATCTACTACAACCTTCAAAACATAAAATACTACGGAAAATACTGAGCAAGAAAGAAATAATCACACATAATGAATGTCGTTGTTTTTGGACAATGTCCCCAAAAAAAACCTAACGTGGGAAAATTGATGCAGCAACTAAGGGTTTTAATTATTATGCAGTAGTTTTTTAATATAAATATTTGGATGCCCAAACCGACAATCTGATACAGAGAAAAATCAGGCAAAGAGAGTGAGAAATTATCTCACATTGTCACTGGCAATCTGACACTTATCCATCCTATCCCCACACTGCCTCTGCATTGGATCTGCATCACAGCCTCTAGGGACTGCGTCACCCTCTAGATGATCAATTTGGCAACTATAAACTAAGATCTTCGACCCTCCGATCTCACACCCCAACTCTCGACACTAGATCTGGACTGCTCCTCAGCAAAATTGTGAATCTCCTTAGCGGCTTTGTGTTGGCTCAACATAGCTTTGTGATGCCTCGTCGTAGCTTTGCGCTGCCTCAACATAGCTCTGTGATGCCTCAGCTCTGTGCTTCCCAGCTTGGCACTGTGCAGCCTCTCTAAACTTCTCCATGCCTCCTCTGCAATGTATTCTTTGGATAAGGAAAACTTCCATCAACAACTATCCCTGCCCCTCATTGCAATAAATCTCTTCATCTCACTCTGACAACTTTTCGTTGCTCTCTTGAGAATTCGAACTCTTGATCTCTCACTCGATGTGTTTTCCAAATGCCCATCGAGCTCCTTCTTATAATCTCTTGTTGACATATCAACGGCCAAGATTAACACATAATCAAAGGCTAAGATTAATTGGGAGTTGATCCTCGTCTTCATCTAGAAGATTCACACCCGATCTAATTAATACCTTTTAATTATTTTCTTTTCCTAAGTTTAGACTTAGGAATCCATTAAAAATAATTAATTGTTTTAATTAAATCCTCTCCAGGTGGAATTTCCCAAAACGATTTATGGGTATTGTGGAATGCATGTGTCTTAGCCTATCTGCAAAATCTTGAGGCTAGAGCACACCTGATGCTACAAAAATAAACAATTAGTTCATGGCAGCCTTGGTTGGACTAACACTCTGAAAGCCTTGTAATAACTTGGGTTGAGTTATTAGTCCTGGAAGCCTTGGTTGGAAAAACACTATGAAATTAATTGGTTGGTTGAGTTACTAGTCTTGTAAGCCCTGGTTGGAAAAACGCTCTGGAAGCTTGGCGAAAATTATGGGTTGAGTTACTAATCCTAGAAGCCCCAGTTGGAATAAACACTCTAAAGCCCTTGACAGGTTGGGTAGAGGCCAATTTGGCGATGGTTAGTGATGTCTGACCATGAGGTGGAATCATTGGTCAAGGGTTGAGGTGGTTTGGCCTCTAGAAGCTCTAGTTTATTTTTGTTTGGTTTATTCCATGGGATCCCACATTCATGCTTGGAATATGGAACGGGGGTGACTGGCTAAAAGAAAGATTTGGTTCAACCTAGAGTATGATCGGGTGGTACGTGGAAGTCCCAAACTTCGTTTCATTTTACACATTTTAATAAGAGCTCTTTCTCTCTTGTATTTGATGGGTAAATATACTTTCTCATTTGTGGTTTTTATGGTTGTTATATCCTTGTTATTTATGTTGGTTATATGTTGGCTATGAGTATATTTTATGGCAAACTTGGTGTATGGCTCTCATCATGTTTTGATTAGAAAATGAATGAAAAATAAATATATAACCTGATAGATGATAATGTAGCTATTGTGATAAGGCATCAATGATTCTTACCAATTCTTAGATAAGTATGAGACCCTTATGCTCAGATATGTTGTTATGACCTATAGATTGCATATTTGTGACATGTTTGATGAAATTCCTGCCATGGCTAATAGGGGTAAGGTCAAGTATTTGTCTAAAAATTTTCATCACTATCTTTGTTTCCATGTTATTTATCATTCCTAAATTTTTCATGAAGTTCTTGGCAGCGGCTTGAGTCTTGGCCCTGAAAAAGTGGCACAGAATCTGGGGTTGTTGGCACAAAACTAGCTGGAAAAGTCCACAATCCAGGTAAGTCAAATGATGAGTGGTCTCAGAGGTTTTCCACCTGGAAGGTTTGGTTGACTCCTAAAGGTTTTGTAGTATGTGTGGAAGGTCATATTGGTTGTGTTATGTCGGTTCCACTTTCTTAAGGTGTCCTAGGAGGTTGAATCACATCATAGTAGCCTCTCGTCACATGTTTACCCTAATGGACTAGTTAACTTGGGTAAATGTGGGAGAAGGGCAGTTACAAAGTGGTATCATAGCCAAGTTCACCCCATTGGACTGGATGGGTGGTATGTTTGTCATGCATACATGTCGGTGGCATATGTGTTCCTTATGCTTGTGATATATGTGCTTGTTGTGTATGCATTGTAGTGGTCATGGTTTGCAGTGGTGTCGTCATGTGAAATTTAATGGTGTTAATGTTACATGGTTATCATGAGTATATGTCAATTATGCATTGGTTATGCATGTTAGTATTTGTATCTATTGTGCATGTATGTGTGTCATACATATGTTGTTATGTATGCATTGTGTCTAGTTGATGTGTGATTTTGGAATCATGCATGGTAATTGAATGATGATTGAGATGATTTTTATATGTTGTTATGATTATGATTATACATGTATTGTGCTAATTTTTTTGGTCTTGCAGATGACATATCATCCCCGAATTATATCGAGGTACGTTGGTTTATTTATGATTTGGTTTAGCTGACATAGTATGCCTCACAGGAAGAGAAGATAAAAAATGGTTAGCAGAATGGTAGACTATAGTTCGTGAGATTCTCCCTATAGGTCAAATGAGCAACATCGTGATGAGTAATTCCCTCGCATAGAAAAAAATTTGAGAAGTTTAAATGAGGAAATAAGGAGTTTCAAAGTAGACAATGACAAAATCATTCAATCACAAGAGAGACTTGATAGGGCACAAGAAAAAAAAAAGTAGAAGTCAATGTTGCTATCCTTCAGAGCTTGTCATACTTGCAAAGACAGGGACCGCTTGGAATTATCCATGGACAGGAGGATAAGACTAATGGGGCATATGGCAGTAGATATCATGGTGGCAATAGGTTGGATAGGGATGACACGATCAGAGAGGGAAAATTATTGGATACACCTGATAGATGAGGTAGTGGACATGGGTGTTATTCTAGTTCTGGTTCAGAAATGTATCATGGTCATCATTATTATCATCCTTATAAGAGGAGTGACAGGGGATATTTTCCAGATGAGTTCAAGAAAGCAAAGGCACCTACATTTGATGGAGAAATGAAGAAGTCACATGATGTAGAAGCTTGGTTAATTGGGATGAATAAGTTATTTCGGTTGCATGAATACTTAGAGAACATGAAGGTCAATGTAACTCCCACTTCCCAAATCTACCCAAGTAACCATCCAACCAAAGTAAACATGCAACAAGAGGCTACTAATATGAGATTCAACCTCCTAGATGACCTTAAGGAAGTGGAACCGACGGAAACCTGACAAACAGACCTTACACAACATCAACAATGCCTCCAGGAGGTAACCCAACCTCCCAGACCCCTGAACCCTGAGGGGGGGCTGATTTTTTACCCTTTTGAGCCTTAGCCGCAGGCATGTAAGGGAAAGGGAGCGGCTAGAATCCTATGGCTGCTAGAATGCCAAATCAAGGTCGTAGCTAGGGCCCCAAAAATTCAGTTCTATGCTTGCAACTCCGGGATTTGTGCCACCATTTTAGCCCCAGAACCTAAGCCATTGGCTAGATATTCATGAAACTTTAGGAGATGATAAATAACATTTTAAAAAAGGTACAAAAGCAATCACATAATCAAGAACTCATTTATACCCCTCCCAACCATGAAAATAATTTTGTTAAACATGTCACAAACATTGCATCTACATGTATAAACAACATATTTAAACACGGGGGTCTATTACTTATCTAAGAATCACTAAGAAGCATTGATCCACTACATTATAAGCCACAAGATAGTCTATTCGACCATAGATACATTGTGTATTCATTTACAGTTGAAAACATGGATAGAGCCATACATCATCATTGATCGAATACATGCTTATAACCAACCCAATAACAACAGAAATACAATGGATATAAAAACAATAAAATCCATACATAAAGTAGTACATTTTCATACCGAATACTATAGGAATGAGCTCTTCATTACTGAATGTAAAAACCAACCAGAGATGGGACTTCCACGTTTCACTCGACCATAGAATGGCTGAGCCGAGTGTCACTTCAGTCAATCACCCCCGTTCCATATTCCAAACATGAATGTGGGACTTTATCAAACACATCAATCAACACCAAACTAGGGCTCTAGAGACCAAACTGTCTCAACCCTAAACCAATGATTACACCTCATGGTCGGTCATCACCAACCATCACGGATTGATTTCTATCCAAGCTGTTCAAGGCTCCAGAGTGTTTTTTCCAACTAGGGCTTCCAGGAATAGTAACTCAACCCCAATTTTTATAGGGCTTCTAGAGTATTTTTCCAACCAGGGCTTCCAGGACTAGTAACTCAACCCACCTAGGGCTTCCAGAGCATTTGTCCAACTAAGGCTTCCAGGACTAGTAACTCAACCCTTAGTTTTCCGTCGGGCTTCCAGAGCGCTTGTCCAACCAAGGCTTCCAAGAACTAATAACTCAACCCAATAGCTAAAGGAATCATGAGAACCAACCATAAAACAATCAATGGAAATAAACCCACAACACCATGGATGTTGAGGAAATGGCAAGGCTAGGAAAATCCACACACATACACCATGCATGCCAAAACTAGTGAGGAAAACATACATGCAACTCAGTACCTGCAATGAAAACTTGTTGTAGCTTCTGATCCCAATGACCGATTTCGCTTTCCTGCTCTTCCTTTTCCTTCTTGCTCCAAATCACCAAGTATCCACACTATCCAAGAGTGCTCCAGTAAAAGTCTAAGTATCCAAGAGTATGAGAGAGAGAGAGAGGGACATAGAATAGAATGAGAGCCATAAGTGTGAGTAAAATCTTACCAAATGATCCTCAAGAGCCTTTTTATTAATGAGGCCTCTATTTTCTTCATTTTCCATTATTTTCCTTCACTTTCCTCCTCACATGTAACATGTGACCTTTCACCTTTTCCATTATTTTCATAAATAAAATGTCAATTAATGCCTCATGCCTTTCCAATTCCTTTTCCATTGCCTTTTCCAATTTCCTTAGCCATAATAAATTGAAGTGAACACCCCCTAGGATTTTTTTCCCACAATTCATCTTGGAATTCGTGCCCCATCAACCATGGTTATTATTTTTACATGGATTTTTACCAGGGTTGTTACAGAACCCTCCCTCGTGGGGGAGCACCGTCCTCGGTGTTCAATGATACCTACAAACCAGAAAATTGCTAAAACAAAACATACTGAATATGGAGCTTTATAACATAGCTTGTTGCAATATTTACAATGAATAACTTGCTCAAAAGCAAAAAACCATCATGACAATCATACCATGTACTGGAGCTTTATAACACAACTCATTACGATATTTACAATAACAACCACATTTTCTTCAACCAACAAATAATCATATTGTCTATGGAGCTTTATAAATCTAACTCGATACAATATTTACAATAATGTACACATATACACACATACACATTTTCTCAACCAACAAATATAAGTATACATAACCTGTATCAACAACAAGGAAATCCAAAGGTTCATGCCTCCACCCTCAAAGTGATCCTAGGATTCACCTCCTTCCCGAGAAGTCCAAAATCCACTGCCAAAGTCAAATCTGCATCCAATGTCTGCGCTATAATCCCGCACTACTGTACCCTCAGTGAGCAGTTACCAACTCATTGTTCCAGGGCACACTCTCAATGTGCATCTGCTTCCATCTCGAAATGCTAATGGCCAAAACAAATTGATCCCCGACCTTCCCTTCTTTGCTACACAGTCCCTCGAATAATCTGGTCACCCACTTTCGTGCAGTCACTCACCTTCCAAGTTCCGTTAGCACCCCCATCCCGGGCAGTCCATCCCTTGCAAGGCTTCATCGCATCAAAAGGTCAAATAACCAAGGCATATACGTGCCTCAAAACCATCATAATGGTCATAGCATGCTCATGGCAATCAATGGACATTATTGAGTACTAGTGTCCCACAATGGGCCTACTCCTGAAGTCCTTTACCAACATACTGCTTCTTGTTTATATTCCTCTTGCCAAAGCTGCTAATTCTTGCAGTCGGTTTCAACCACCCAATCGGGCATTTTCGTGCTTCCTGTACCAAGCACATAACTTCCATTAGCTTCAAAATAAATTGAAATAAACTCAAATCATACCTCATTGGTAGCTCGTCAACAAGGTACACTTGCAATTTTGTTCACTTCCTGTCACAACAAGTTAAACCAGTTGTTTGATCAAATCATCATGTATAAACATATCACATCTAGTTAGCTCAAAATGCAACCATCATAAATTAAAATCATGAATCACATGGGATCACCATAACCATAATCATAAAAAACATGTAACCATCATAAGTTAGAATCGCAGATCACATGCATAATAAAACTAAAATAAAATATGGATATTTATCCTTTAATCGATCCTTAGCTTCTACCATTATACTTTGTTCTTTCTGTATGCACACCAGATTAGTTGCCACACCCAAAAAACACCCAATGCCTTCTCTTCAACCATGTACACATACACACAATGTACATCACAACTCGTATATCCACACACGACATACGACACCACACAATACATACACCCACATCAGCATACAACACATACACCTACACCTGGTGTACAATACAACACAATACATACACCTACACTGTCATACAACACATACACTCACCCGACATACAACACCTACACCTACACTGGCATACAACACATAAACCTAAACTAGCATACAACACATACACCCACACCAACACATAACACATACACCTACTCCCGATGTAAAATACAACACAACACATATACATATACAGAGTACAACACAACGAATACACCTGTCATGATACCACGACTACACCATGCACATATATAGTATTGCATTCATGCAACAAATCATGTACGACATGCACATAATAGCACATGTATACTAGTACCATATGCCCAACATGTACATCGTACCACTTGTACACAACACTACCTGCACAACGTGTGCACAACACCACATGTGCATGGTACCACATGCACAAATTGTACACAATGCCAAATGTACACTGCACCACCTGTACAACATGTGCACATTACCACATGTACACAACACCACATGCACGACATGTACATGACACCACATGTACACAACGCCACATGCACGACATGTACACGACACCGCCTGCACACAACACCACTTGTACAACATTTACACATCACCACATGCACACAATACCATGTGTACAATCATGCATGCCACACCACATGTACATAGCACCATATGTACAACACACACACAACACCATATGTACATAGCACTGCATATACAACATGTGGATAGCACCATATGTACACAACACCCCATGTCCAACATGCGCACAACACCACATATCCAACACATGCACAGTATGATATGTACACAACACTGCATATCCAACATGTACATAGAACCATCTATAACTAACACTGCATATGAAATATACACGCAACACCATATATACAACAGGAATACAACATTACACATCACCATTTGTACCACCCTGTACATAACATTGCATGAACAACATGTATACATACTAAATATACACAACATCACAGGTGCAACATGTACAACATATACATAACAATAGCACTGCACATCCATATGCCACACACTGACCCCAGAAGCAAACTTGCTTCTAGTGTCTTTCCATTATCCATGGTTATCCTAGCATGTCGCATATCACACTACTTTCACTTCGTTAATGCACCCCTCAGCATTACTATTCCATAACATAAACATAGGAATAGTATAATCATATACATTAAATCATATCCACATGATACCGAACTCATATATCTGTCAAAGTTACTCTTCCCACTTGATTCTTCATAAGACCAAAAACCTCTTCATGCCATTCACCTGCATAAGCAATCATTCCTCCACAAGAATGATCCTTGAAAACCCTGTCATACAGTGACATAGATACATATATATAATCATTAGCATAAAAAAATCATAATCTCATCATACAACGACATACATATATACATATAAACATCAACATAAAACCATCATGATCCATGAAGACCCTGTCAATCAATGACACACATACATACATACATACATACATACATGCATACATATATGCACATATAAACATCAACATAATCAAGGTCACAATGCATTTTCTAGATATCATAAGGTCTAGGTTAAGAGAACTCCCTTTATGCATGCATAGCATGGACAACATTGAGAACAATAGTTCCCAACATAGCCAAGGCATTTGTTATCTCATTTCCATTCACTTTACCTTTCACTACGCTTACTCATGCACTGAGGTCCATTCAGGCCTTACATTACCTATTGGATTTCTTTCATCTCTTCGTGAGATCCATTAAATTCCTCTTTCCCCAAACAATTCTCAAGCCTCTCAAAACATAAAAGATAATCACAAGAAACAAAAGAAGGAGACCATGAAACACCAATAGCAATAAGACATGAAAACAAGGGGTATGACCATACACTAGACACAATCAAAACCACAAATCAATCCCAACCAAATCACAAACTGCCAAAAGCATAAGACTTTACAACAAACACCATGACTCAATCCCCATGGTGATCCAAGTCAATATTGGTGGTCACCCACCTATTCCACTTGGGGCCCCACCATTGTCTCTTTCAGTTTTTCAGTTTCGGCACAACTTACTATTTTTAGCAGTTTTTCGAGTCCTGAACTTCCGAAGCCATTTTGAGGCCCTAAACGACGTTTTTTGGGAAAACTGGGAGCAACATGGGTCCATGGATCAATGTAGTCCTCATACATATATTTCTAACGAGGTATGGTTCGTGTCAAACGAAGATCGTATGCCAAAGTTATGTCCCTGGGAAGTTGAAACACCAATTTACCCAAACGGGGCCCATAGTTTTGGCGCTTTATCTCCTAGGGTTAGGGTTTTGGATGTTTAGGGTTTTCCATTATTTCTAAATAATAAATAGGCCCTCGAGCCTCATTGTAACTCAGTTCAGAGGCTTGTAGCCACCACATCTCTTCTTAGAGATAGCTACCAATGCCCTAGCTAGTTTATTTCCATTTTGTCTATAAGCAAACTTCATTTCATTAATATCAAAGAACTGAAATTTGCTTACAGACAGAATGGAAATAAACTAGCTAGGGTGCTGGTAGCTATCTTTGAGAAGAGATGTAGTGGCTATAGGCCTCTGAATTGAGTTACAATGAGGCTCGAGGGCCTATTTATTATTTAGAAACAATGGAAAACCCTAAACATCCAAAACCCTAACCCTAGGAGATGAAGCGCCAAAACTATGGGCCCCGTTTGGGTAAATTGGTGTTTCAACTTCCCGGGGACGTAACTTTGGCATACGATATTTGTTTGACGTGAACCATACCTTGTTAGAAATATCTATCCGAGGACTACAAATTTTGAGTGAGCAACATTGGTCCATGGACCCATGTTGCTCCTAGTTTTCCCAAAACACGTCATTTAGGGCCTCAAAACGGCTTTGGAAGTTCAGGACCTGAAAAAATGCTAAAAATAGTAAGTTGTGCCAAAACTGAAAAACTAAAAGAGACAATGGTGGGGCCCCAAGTGGAATAGGCGGGTGACCACCAATATCCACCTGGATCACATGGTTCCCAATGCCTCCAAGTGAGAGCTCAACCCCAGCCTTCTTTATGATTTCATGGCAATCTCTTTTTCATGCAATCCCTGCATCATACTGCCATAACCACATAACTGTAAGTGCATAAATAAACATAACATCATATTGGTTACCTTACCTTATTGTGCCAAGAACGCTGACCTATAATTGAACACGGATGCTAGCCACATGTTCTAAAGATCAACATAAACATATTTATCAATTTGAAATCAACTTCTACCAACACTAACAACCATGCCATAATCAAATAATAGTCAAAATCATAATACTACAACTATCACCTACTTATACTCAAGTACATATCATTTGTCCCAACACATATGCATTAGTACAACCATCTTAAAACAATATCATTGCTTCATGAAATCTTACAAACACATATACTCATATCATGCAATTAATCAAACATTCAACAATAAATAGATGACATAATAGACACCAATACTCAAACACCAAATAGATGAAATAATCAAACATTCAAGTACAAATTAGATGACACAAGCAAGCTCATAACTTAATGTATCTTAGGGGAGTCTATCTTGTCTGCAAAAGCAATCTAGATTAGCAAGATATAAATTCACAACATATCAACCAAATGATAAATAAGGTCATGATATCCATAACAATATCTAGCTCACATGTTCACACCCTAAAATCATAGACAATTGTCATTTGTGCATACAATCGCATATGCACAATCAGTCTAGACATAGTACAAAACACTATCATAATTAGGTCGACTCATGCCTGAATGTCATAACCCTAAGCATCAAATCACTAGCATGTAACAACAAGAAGTTAACCCCTAACATGCTCATCAACAACATATAAGTTAGCTAACATAAAAAAACAATAGCAATGCCACCACAAGTTGCTATCATTCATGACTATCCGACACATGTAAATATAACCACACTAATCAACTAACATCTATAATGTGTGTAACCATAAAATAAATCGAATGAAAGACATACTCATAACCATACGACATATAACAACCCTTAACCTACATACCTACATGCCCAACATCCAAACCTCTATGACGAAATTCTCTTGCCTCGAGGTCCAATGCTACAACTTCACTTTGATGGTTTGCATCTCTTGTTCTATCTTAGGCAACACATTAGCATCATAACATACCAATATCATCATGATGACCTAATTGCATACAAGGACCTTATGCACAACAATCTTCACCAAACCAATGCAAACTTGACCATATGCACCCACTTGACATGGATAGATAAATCATGAATGACCAATGCATGTTCAATATATGAAATCACACAAGAAAGCATACACAGATAACACCGAAGCATGACCAATATGTAACCCTAGCATAAGCAAGAAATGCAAGTACAATATGTAACAATATGTAAGTGAGTGTGCACGAATAATGCACAAGCATGAGTAACATATAACCAGTCATACACCCATAACAACATGTTGAAACAACACCGTCAACACTTCCATGGTGACACCACCATTTCCAACCCCATGCATATGCAATAGGCACACATAGACCACAAGCATAATACACACGCATGCAACCAACATAAATGCATGATCAACGCACCACCCATCGGTCCAAGAGTTGAACCATGCTTTGATACCACTCTAACCGCCCAATTGGGGTAAACATGCAACGAGAGCCTACTAATATGAGATTCAACCTCTTAGATGACCTTAAGGAAGTGGAACTGATGGAAACCTGACAAACAGACCTTACACAACATCAACAACACCTCTAAGAAGTAACCCAACCTCCTAAACGCTTGAACCCTGAGGGGGGACTAATTTTTCACCCTTTTGAGCCTTAGTTGTGGGCATGTAAGGGAAAGGGAGTGGCTAGAAGCCTATAGAAGTGGGCATGCCAAGGCAAGGTCATGGCTAGGGCCCCAAAAAGTCAGTTCTGTGCTTGCAACTTCGAGATTTGTGCCACCTTTTTAGACCCAGAGCTTAGGTCATTGCCCAAAAATTCATGAAACTTTAGGAGATGATAAATAACATTAAAAAAATTGTACAAAAGCAATCACATCATCAGGAACTCATCTAGACCCCTCTCGGCCATGAAATGCATTTTGTCAAATGTGTCACAAATATTGCATCTATACGTATAAAGAACATATTAAACATGGGGGTCTATTACTTATCTGAGAATCACTAAGAAGAATTTCTCCCCTACGTCATAAGCTACAAGACACTCTATTTGACCATAGATACGTTGTGTATTCATTTATACGTAAAAACATGGATAGAGCCATACATCATCATTGATCGAATAAATTCTTATAACCAACACAATAACAACAATAAAATCCATACATAAACTAGTACATTTGCATAACGAATACCAGAGGAATGAGCTCTTCATTACTTAATGTAAAAACCAACCAGAGATGAGACTTCCACATTCCACCTGACCATAGATTAGTTGAGCCAAGTCTCACTTCAGCCAATCACCCCCATTCCATATTCCAAGCATGAATGTGGGACTTTATCAAACACATCAATCAACACCAAACCATGGATCCAGATACCAAACCGTCTCCACCCCAAACCAGTGATTCCACCTCATAATCGTGTTGAAGTTTGCAACAAGAAACAGTTAAAGTGGCATTCAGAAGCATCATCCTTGATCCTAGTGAAAAATAAGCACCTAAACTAGGTGGGGCCCACACAGGCTATTTTTAGGTGTATGTCTATTTTTAGAATGGTGAGCATATTCTAAAATTAGCAGGAGGCTGATTCTAGATGGTTGAGAAAATTCTATCTTTAGATGAGTTTCTATTTTTAGAGATATGGGCGAAGTCTATTTATAGATCACATATCTAAAAATAGAATGCATGTCAATTATTATTAGCCCTTAGACAATAAATAATAACTTATTCTCTTGAAGCACATGATTTTAGTTAATTGATGTGGCAAACCAGTTAGCTGAAGGAATTATGCATTCCAAGGTTGGTTGGTGAGACATGCATGGTGGAATTCGTTGTAGCTAATTGTGGAAGAGTTGTAACAGAGTTGGAAGAGTAGTTATGGGAGTTGTTATTTAGTTTAACTCAGTTAAGTGAGTTAAACTTAGTTGTGCTAGTTGTAGCTAAAGATACACTAGTGAGAGATCAATGAATTAAGTATTTAATCAATTCACAAGCAGTGTCTCACATGCAACTGAAGAAATACAACAGTTAAATACTTGCATGTCAGATCCAATGGAGACTGATGCAGGGGCATTAGATTCGGAAAAATACTTTGTATTTTTGTAGACATAGGGGGGTCTTATGTTTTTGATTTCTTAGGTAATTATTAGTATTTTGAATAAATATAGTGAGAAATTGTAAATGTTCTTGAATCATTAGAGAACATGAGAGAATTTAATTAGTTGGGAATGTGAAGAGATAATCAGTTTCAACAATTATAGGGATTTGGTCTAGATTTAGAACTTGAGGATTTCAAGAGTTTTTGTCGAGTTGTAAGGGAGCTGAATCGATTCATTAATATTCTGTATAAATGTAAGCCTCAAGGGTCTTAGAAAAGATCATCAGATATGGAGAGACAGAGTTAGAGTAGGTTTTAGGAAACAGAGTTTCTGTAAGCCTACGGGTAGCTGAACAGGGCCAATTGATTTTGAAGATCTGGTCAAGACAAGAAGAATTTTGCAAGTGATTTCATTTTGTATATGGAAGAATATGCTTCAGAATTATATGAGTATTGTTTAGTTTAAATGCTGTGTGATGAGACTCTGTAATTGGGGGTTTTTAAATGGGTTATGTATGTCATTGAAGAAATCGACATTCATGTCGATGTTGTATTGAATGTGTATAAATTTATGGATTTGAGCCCTATGTGTCTAAATCAGCGATAGACAGATGAGATCTATCGTGCACATGAAAGAATTATGTACTATGAGTTTATATGATGGTTCCACATAACATTGAAGAGTCGATGTTGAAATTGGTTGAGGATTCACCGAATCCTGTTGTGAATATCTGTAGCACAAAAATCCGTCCTATAACCATCTCAGTAGTTTAAATATCTGAAATCGAAATTGAAAGATTGTGAAATAAGTCTCATCAAACTGAAAAGGTTCGATTCATGAGTGGTTGTATAAATGATTGAGGGTTTTGTTTAAAAGCCTGTGTTAAGTGTTGAATTAACTCACTGAAGAGTGGATTCAATGGGCAATAGGCGAGATCCCATATTAAAGGTAATGGTGTAGTTGAATGTGGATGCAGTTTTCAATAGTATGAAGATTCGGAGACAGAAACAAAATTCAAAAGCGTAAGAGAAATATGAAGGGGCATTCGATCTTAGTGATACTGGGATGCATTGTCAATTACATAGAATTGTGGTAAGGGAAAGCGGAACCGTGAAGACAGAATCCAATTGAATTGGAATTACGATTGCGTGGAACCAGGAGTCAACGAAAGGTTGAACAGTAAAACCGAGTTTAGAAAACCAATGGGTTCGCATGAGTTTAAAATGGTAAGCGGAATGTCTGAAAATAACGCGATAATGGTCTCTGGTTGACACGTTGCAAGTAGTGGTATTCAATTACCACTTTTATCAAGTGAATTCTGATGGTTAAAGTCCAAAGCCTTATGGAGTGCGATGATCGTCGAATGGGTGCACAACTTGGTGTTGAAGCGTGAGAGCAGATTGATCGTGAGATCATGAGTGAAGTTGTGTGGTCGATAAAGCAAGCTACACCTTAATGTTTGCTGGGTTTGGTTTTTAATCAAAAGCGATGCCTTTGCGTGAAAGGATAGATGTGGGGCCAAACCAAATAAAAAAGGAACTTATTTGATTTCAAACGTGGAAGTGAGGAGGAGTTCATATCAACGAATGCGTATGCCGTGTGATATGGTTTTGATTGATGGATGGTAAGTTAAATCTTGTTTGAACGTTATAAAGAGAGCACTGCCATCAAGTGGTATGTGAGAGCCAAAGATTTATTTTGGTCTCAAAGCAGAATTATATGCTTTAATTCCCATTGCATAAAATGGGTTGTAGATATGGTTTTAACTGAGCGAAGCCTCCAACTTAAATTCACATTGTTGGCTTTATAATAAGGATTTACTCAGAGGAGAAATGAAAGGTAGCTTCCGCGTAGGATATGAAACCTTGAAATCTGGAGGTGTGGTTTTATAACCATAAAGAATATTATTTTAATATCTCAAATATGTGATTTGAGATATAAAGAAAGCTTCCACATTAATTTAAATTTCAGGTTTAGAAAATAAAATATTGAAATTGCCCAGATCGAGAATTTGTGTTGGATTAAAAATCGGAGATGCATTTTTATATGCACAAGAAAGTGTGAAAGTGGGTAAAGGCAGGGTGACCTGCCATCAGAGACCTAGTGGAGAGATAGGTGAAAGGGTCTGGTTGACTATCAGTTGTGACTATAGTGGAGCATTCAATGCATCCACACACACATTAGAGATGCTTATGAGGATTGCGCAGTCAAGGCAGGAGGTAATCATTCATTCAGAGGTTCTTCTTCAGCAGGGATTGCGCAAGTGGAGGCAGGCTGTCTGGAGGTAGTAAATTGTGCAAGGGATTTGCAAATTTCTGCATGACAGTGTGAGACGATTGTATATTGTACTGAGAGCTCTATAAGCTGATATTTGTATGAGAATTTTTCATGATCCATTGATATACATAATATATGATAGTTGGGGTTTTTAGCTTTAAGCTTTCCCAGTCAAAACATCTTGTTATGTGCAATTGTTTTTTCTTCATGTGTTTGCAATTGGCAATTTAATTTCCGCAAGAATTAAGTAGAAGGATTTTGTACTTAACAGTGGATTAAAATTGTTAGATCAGGAGAGTCTGGTAATATAAATTCATATTGTATAATTTCTACAGGGTATCGGAGCGAAGAAGATTGCAATATTGAAGTAGTGCTGAGTTATTTTGTTGGTGGAAACATCTCAAAATTGTTGCAAGAATTTCTTGGTGTGACAATTGAGTAAACACAGAAATGGCTTTCAATGGTTTGCAGTTCGAGTATGCACTCGAGGGTATCTCGAACTACATTACATGGAAGGATAGGATGGAGGTTGTGCTTGAAGATAATGTCTTGAAGGAATTCATCAACAGAGATGTTCCTAAGCCCACTTTGACGGATGCTGCATTACTTGACGCATGGAAAAATAAAGTAGCAAGGGTGAGGAGGATTCTGTTGGAAGGTGTGAGAGACCACATTATCTCAAGCCTTCATGGGAAATCCACCCCATGTGCTATGTGGAAGGCTTTGATGGATCTTTTCCAAAGCAGCAACGACCATAGGAAATTGGCGCTGAAGGATAAACTTAGAAAGATCAAGATGGAGAAGAACGACACTATTCCGGTATACTTAACAAAGTTTTTACAATGCACGAATGAGCTTGGGAGTGTAGGAGTAAGTGTTGTTGATGATGATTTGGTGAGTTTGGCTCTCTTGGGACTTCTTAAGAGTTGGCACAGTTATGAAGACTCTGTCAACGGACGGGAAAAATTGTTGGATTGGGAACGACTATGGTTGGATCTAGTGCAGAAGGAGTTCAGGCGGAACACCAGAGATGGCTCTTCATCAAAGCATGATGATGAAGAGGATTTTTCTTTGGCTGCCAAGGTGAAGAAGGGGAACGTGAAGAAATTCCATCCTAAATCTGAGGCCGTAGATGGCAAGGAGCACAACATGTCCAAAGTGAAGTGTTTTCTCTGTCACGAGTTTGGACATATTGCCACAAATTGTCCACATAAGAAGAAGAACAAGATGGCTATTGGAGCTGAAACTGGTGAGGCTCTTGCCTCGCAATTTGAGATTAACTTCTCATTGATCTCATGCATGGTGTCTAGTGCATTGGGATTGGGGTGGTACTTTGATAGTGGTGCTTCCTTTCACATGACGAGAGATGAGAAAATTTTCAGTGACTTGGTGGAGAAATATCTCCAGATGCATGTTGAGTTGGGCAACGATGGATGATACGGTGTGACCAGCATTGGTACCATTACCTTTCAGAGGGTGTCAAGGTAAACTCTTTCATTTAAAATATGTTGTGCATGTTCCAGGTTTAAAGAAGAATTTAATCTCAGTCGCAATGTTAAAGGATAAAGGCTATGATGTTGTCTTTAGTGAAGGAAAAGTGTTCCTGCGACACAAAGCAATAGGGCAAGCCAAGAAGGTTGGGATTCGAGTTAAGAATCTCTATAGACTTGAAGTAGATGGGATTTCTATGGAGCTTCCTACTATTGGGAAGTGTGAGAAATCCATGCAATTGAAGCTTGAGAGGGAGTAGGATTTTCATGCAGGTAAGAGTGAACCTCGGGATTTGGAGCAGCCACAAGATGAGGATCATGGAGTGGGAGCAACCACTCATGCAGAGAAATTTCGTGCCAGGTGGGCAAAGGGAGTGCATGCAGTTATACCACCAGGTGAGAGGTGGGGGGACATGCATGGATAATCCTAAGAAGAAATTTATGGGCAGGATTCATGGAGATGGTGTGGATCTCATGAATTGAACCTGGCTACGAGGCGCCCACAGAAAAACAATAGCATGATCAGTTGGATTGATGTAGTCAGATCAAAGTGACAATGTCAAATATTGGAGCGCGAATCAGAGTTGACAGCAAGTGCAGAGTGCATGGGTGCAGAGTTCAACAGTGCAGTGGTTCCTGAAGACATGTGTAGTAGCTAAACAGAAGTCAGAAGACTTTGATGACAGATGCATTATACTGATTCATTTGTTTGGAGGTTATTCAGTTTCAGAAGTGTTGCATACCAAAGTTGCAGGGAAAATGCATGGAGTTGCATGTCGCATGCAAAGACAGTCCTTTCGTGTTGAGAGGGAATGTTGAAGTTTGCAACAAGAAACAGTGAAAGTGGCATCCATAAACATCATCCTTGATCCTAGTGAAAAATAAGCACCTAAACTAGGTGGGGCCCACGCAGGATATTTTTAGGTGTATGTCTATTTTTAGAATGGTGAGCATATTCTAAAATTAGCAGGAGGCTGATTCTAGATGGTTGAGAAAATTCTATCTTTAGATGAGTTTCTATTTTTAGAGATATGGGCGAAGTCTACTTATAGATCGCATATCTAAAAATAGAATGCATGTCGATTATTATTAGCCTTTAATGATAATCAGACAATAAATAATAACTTATTCTCTTGAAGCACTTGATTTCAGTTAAATGATGTGGCAAACTAGTTATCTGAAGGAATTACGCATTCCAAGGTTGGTTGGTGAGACATGCATGGTGGACTTTGTTGTAACTGATTGTGGCAGAGTTGTAACAGAGTTGGAAGAGTAGTAATGGGAGTTGTAATTTAGTTTCACTCAGTTAAGTGAGTTAAACTCAATTGTGCTAGTTGTCACTAAAGATACACTAGTGAGAGATCAGTGAATTAAATATTTAATTAATTCACAAGCAGTGTCTCACATGCAACTGAAGAAATAAAATAGTTAACTACTTGCATGTCAGATCCAGTATAGACCCAATGGAGAGATAGGTGAAAGGGTCTGGTTGATTATCAGTTGTGACTATAGTGGAGCATTAAATGCATCCACACACACATTGGAGATGCTTATGAGGATTGCACAGTCAAGGCAGGAGGTAATCATTCATTCAGAGGTTCTTCTTCAGCAGGGATTGCGTAGTGGTGGCAGGCTGTCTGGAGGCAATAAATTGTGCAAGGGATTTGAAAATTTCTGCATGACAGTGTGAGACGATTGTAGATTGTACTGAGAGCTCTATGAGTTGAGATTTGTATGAGATTTTTTCATGATCCACTGATATACGTAATATATGATAGTTGGGGTTTTTAGCTTTAATATTTCCTAGTAAAAACATCTTGTTATGTGCGATTGATTTTTCTTCATGTGTTTGCAATTGGCGATTTAATTTCCACAAGAATTAACTAGAAGGATTATGTATTTAACAATGGATTAAATTTTTTAGATCAGGAGAGTCCGATAATATACATGCATATTGTATAATTTCTACAAGTCGAACATCACTAAGCATCACATATTGATCTTTATCCAAGATTTTCTAGGGCTCTAGAGTGTTTGTTCCAACCCCAACTATTACAGGGATTCCAGAGCGTTTGTCCACCCAGGGCTTCTAGGACTAGTAACTTAACCCAAATAGGGCTTCCAAAGTGTTTTTCCAACCAAGGCTTTCAGGACTAGTAACTCAACCCACAATTGTCCGTCGAACTTCTAGAGCGTTTGTCCAACCAAGGCTTCCAGGAACTAATAAAACAACCCAACAACTAAAGGAATCATGATAAAATACTAGAAAACAATAAATGGAAATAAACCCACAACACCATGGATATCAAGGAAATGGAAAGGCTAGGAAAATCCACATCCATACACCATGCATGCCAAAACTAGTGAGGAAAACATACATGAAACTCGGTACCCGCAATCAAAACCCATTGTAGTTGCTGATCTCAATGGCCGATTTTTCTTTCCTACTCTTCCTTTGCCTTCTTGATCCAAATCACTAAGTATCCACACTCTCTGAGGGTGTTCCAAGAAAACTCTAAGTATCCAAGAGTATGAGAGAGAGAGAGAAAGAGAGAATATAATGAGAGCCATAAGTGTGAGAAAAATATTACCAACTGATCCTCAAAAACCTTTTTATTGATGAGGCCTCTATTTTATTCATTTTCCATTATTTTCCTTCATTTTCCTCCTCACATGAAACTTGTGACCTTTCACCTTCCTTTTCTCCTAATTTCCATTACTTTCATAAATAAAATACCAATTAATGCCTCATGCCTTTCCAATTCCTTTTCCATTGCCTTTACCAATTTCCTTAGCCATAATAAACCGAAGTAAACACCTGCTAAGATGTTTTTCCCACCATTTAGCTTGGAATTCATATCCCATCAACCATGGTTATTATTTTTACATGGATTTTTACCAGGGTTGTTATAGCTAGAGTAGCTACATTCAGTCTTAAAGGTAAAGAAAATATATGGCGGGAAGATGTAAAGAATGTCAGAGATATTCATGAAGAGGAACTGACTTGGAGTGAGTTAGAGAGACTATTTAGGAATAAGTTTCTATTGGAGAGATACTATGATCACATGGAGAAGGAATTATATGAGCTAAAGATGGGATCTATGACCAATGAGGAGTACACTAGTATATTATTGGAGTTATTGAGGTATGTGCCTTATTTGAAGGAAGA